>JAWNNO010001131.1:0-359050 GCA_035044985.1 Lordiphosa fenestrarum | reverse complement strand
AAAACACTAAGAGAGCGACCTCAGATTTTCTCTCAATTAGTTTGTAATTTCTGAGCGCCGTGCCAACAGCTAACAACATATGAATTGATTAATCTTGTCTGCCATTATGACTCTGGCGGCCATTATGAAATTGTTTTGTTTTGATTAAAAATCTTAGAGAGCAACCTCAGTTTTTCTTTCAATGCGCTTGTAGTTTCTAAGCGCCATGCCATCAGCTAACAGCATTTGAATTGTTATTTCATATAACAAAACATGGAGTTACAAAATAACAATTTGAATATTGCTTAAACATTTTTATAAACTTGCTAAGTTAAAAAAAAATAAATAAAGTAAAATAAGAGAAAATGTCTATTATAAAACTCTCTGAGAGCCGCCAGATTTTGTCTGTTGATGCGTTGGTCATATCTGTGCGCCTAGCAAGTGGCTAGCAGCAAAGATTATGCAATGAATAGATCGGATTATTTTTTTTGGTTTATTTTTTGGATGTTTTTTTTTTTAGTCATGCTAGCCAGCGCAAGCGAAAGCGAAAGCTCTTCGTCTGTCATTGACGGGCCTGTGAAAATGAATTCGCCATTTTCGACCTCCGGCTCCATGTCCGCCCCAACTTGACGATGAAGTGCACCTTCACTTGCCACATTACGCAATGAGGAGACAAAGTGGTCCACCTCCACACTGGGCTTGCAGTTGCTTGATATCGACGCCGTGGGGCCTGCGTTCTCACCCCGATCCGCACCGTAACTTCTACTCCTCCAATGACTTTAGTCATTTTGCCTATGGCTGGGTTGCGTTTTTGACCTATCCGCCAGGTTTGGACTGTTTTTTGCTTCAGTGCTCGACCTTACCGGCATGGGTGGCCCTGCCGGTAGCGATTGCTACAGCCGGCATTGCTCTTAGTTTCCTTACACCTACTAAGCCCTCCCACCACGACAAGGTAGCAGACCGTGGAAGAGCCATGTGAAAAAGGATATTAAATTAATGTAATACTTCACAGTGCAAGGTCATAGTTTCTGTTCGTAAACTTGTCATGATGAAATATATTCGCGTATAAGTGTTTATATGCACAATACACGGTAATTTACCGTGTATTTCGCCACATATAAACAGGGTAAAAGAGATCGTGAGAGCCAATTTTCACACTTTCCTTTTACAACTGCGAAATTGTTCTTAGTAAATTTACAGTTTTCCCAGTTTCTTGTACCACGTCAATGCGATCTAAATTTTATAACTCAATTAATATATACACATTTTGTTTAAAATGGGATTTATTCCTGGGTCCCGCGAATTTACAAAATGACCCTTTAAAAGCTGCGTCATTGTACGCTGCATTTGTAAAATTTCGCTAGATTTTAGTTCAATCTATAAGGTCATACTGTGAAGCATGGCTAGGGATAAATTTATTTTAAAACAGATTGATGCAAATGAGCTTAAAACGCTTTCAGTCTGATCATAATAATAGGTACACTTCATGTGTTAATGAGAAACAAAAATGTTTAACTTCTATTTTGTGTTCTTTTTTAGCTAAATTAGTATTTACTAACTTAGTATCCAGTGTATCCACCTCTATTTTTGGTCACTGTTGCTATCCTTTTTGGCATACTTTTAATAAGAGCCTGGCAGGTTTCTACTGGTGTCTCATACCACAATTTTTGGACACCTTCCCATAATTTTTCTTTGTTTGAAAATGAATGCTTTGTCAATTCCTTTTTTAAGTCTCCCCACAAGTTTTCAATGGGGTTTAGGTCCGGGGATTGGCTTGGCCTCTTCAGAACGTCAACTTTTTGGTCCTCGAAGAGTTTTGATAAAAGCTTTGATGTATGCTTAGGATCATTGTGTTGCTGAAATACCCAACGTAATGGCATATTTTCCTCAGCATATGGTACCATAACTGTTTCCAATATGGATTTGTATTCTTTAGCCTTCATTTTGTTCGTAGTCTGATATATTGGACCTACGCCGTACCAGGAGAAGCAACCCCACACCATTATATTACCACCTCCAGTTTGACTGTTTTTTTTGTAAACCGTGGATGAAATTCCTTTCCATTAGGGCGTCGAACATTCCTTTCACAATCATTCCCAAACAAATTTATCTTGGTTTCATCGCTCCATAAAATGTTCCTCCAGTCTTTGTGGTCCCTTGCAAAAGTTTGCCTCATGGTGATAAGTGGAGCCTTTCTGGCAATTCTTCCTGGTAGGTTAGCATCTTGTAGACGTCTGAATAGTTGGAGCACTAACTGCATTCCCAATTTCTGCTGCAATAGCCTTCGATGTCTTAAATGGGTCCTTTTTGCTCAAAGTTACAATGTAGTGGTAAAGGGTTTCCGTTGTTTTTTGTGGCCTTCCACGGGCTTCCTGTCTTGGTTTCCTTTCAAGTGCATTTTTAACAAAATTATGAGACCTGTTCATTAATTTGGCAATCGCTCGTAAAGATTTGAATTCTTTCTTCAGGTTTAGAACCAATCGAGCTTCTTCTGTACTACAATGAGATTTTCGACCCATTTTTTCTAAAAAAAAAGAATTATTTAATTCTGTTTATTGGCAGTAGCTATACGAAATTCACCTTAAGTTGCCAAAAAATCACTGATTACAAAAGTATTCACTGGATATTTTTGAGAAACAGACACTGTACCTATTATTATGATCAGGCGAAATGTGTGGTTGACTCACAATTTGTAGAAAAGTTTTGATATACGGGGCTTCCCCTCTTTCAACTCTTTGTCACAGCTTGGCCAGACATTGACAACATAAAAAAACCAAAAATTTTAGAGCTGTCAATACTTAAAGTACGAAAATACCATCTATTATTAAATAATTTCTATGTGTACTTATTAATATGATCAGGTGTGTAAGTAGCTTTGATGGTCATGAGTTGTATTGTGAAATCCCATCCCAACCAAAAATCGAGACAATTCCCTAACAGTTTATGTCGGTTTTAGGTCGATTACTATTTAAACGTGTATAAAGCTTGGCTGAACCAAGGTTCGAACCAAAACCTTGGCCCAAAAACCTTGAACCTCCAAATTCTGAACCTGAACCATTGGTAAATTTTTGGTTCGAACCCGCGAGCCGGAGATCCAAAAAATTGTTTGGGTTTGCAGCCCTGAAACAAACTGATATAATATTTGAGAATTATGATAACTCAATGTCCTTGTCCTGCCTTAAAACACTTAAAACGCTCTCTCTCTCCTTTCCATATTTTCATTTTGAAAATAAATTGAGGCTCAGACAAAGCCAAACACAGGCAGCCACATGAACACGTGGTTAGGGCCATGTTTGTTTAAGGCTTTGCATGTTTATGCGTGTGTGTGTGTGTGTGTGTGTGTGTGTGTCAATCTATCGTCCTAGCTCCCTTCTCTACGTGGTGATGGTGCTTAAGCACTTAAGCGCATTGCCATAGATTTTAAGGAGATTTCATTTTTAACGCTCATTTGCATGCAGCCAATTTGTTGTTGCTGTTTGTCATTTATTAAGTTATGCTCTTTAGGTATTTGCATAAGTCAATTGATTGAATTGAAAGCTGAAACTTAGGGAATAGTCTTTAAGGACAACCACCAGACCAACAACACACCATGTTTTAGTTTCAATATTTAAATGCCAACCATTTAACTAATAACTTGTTCATTTTCCTCTTTTCTTACAGGTAAATCCCTCTGCCAACGTATCCCTTTGGGCGGCTTATAAATGAGTGAGTTTTTTTTTTGGCTCTAGGAACTCCTGTTTAAAGTTGTCCCTGGGCAAATACGCAATCTGTCCACAAGTGCGTCGACCATTTATATTGGTTGCCTTCTTCTATGTGCACATGGGGTACAAACTAAGCCGCTTATGTTTTCGCCCAGCTTTTTCCTCCTTTTTTTTGGCATTCATTCATTCATTCTTTCGTCATTTTGATTTTGATACGGGCCGAGCGTTTGACTAATAGGTTTGCCCTGGCTCAAACAATTAGTTCAACGACAGCAGGAAGGAGCGACTAACATAACGTTGGCCTAGCCACACATGACATTTGCTCTGGGGAAATCTGTTGTGACCCAGATGCATACATATATTTCAATCAACTGCCTAAACACTTTTCAATTCAATTGCTGAAATTGAGTGCCAGCTGGTAGGGCGGGAGAAAAGGGCTGGAGCCGCTATGCGATATGTGAATACCAAACTTGGTCTATTCAAGTGTCAAATCAAATGTCAGCCACGATTGTCGGGGCTTGTGTGTGTGCGGGTAGATCTCTCTCTAGAGTCTAGAGTTGAAAGCGTGAGTAGTTCTTGTGATGGCTGCAGTTGCTGGATTTAATTGTTAAGTGATTTGTGGTTAATTTTATGCAATCTGTTAGTGTAAAGGAAACCAAAAGAAAATGATGATAAAGAAGGTAATCAAAAGGGAGGTAAAAATGAGATTACAAACCACAACAAAGAAAGACAGCTGAAAGGAACAAGAAAGATGAGGAAAAGTGAACAAGCCAAAGGAATGTCAAATGGCAGATCGAAGAAGGAAAACAAGGATTAATAGACGAAGCAGACAAAACGAATGCTAAAACAAGAGAGAAAGAAGTAAAAAAGTAGAAAAGTTATCATCAAATACAAGGCGAAGAGAAAGAAAAACAGTAAAAAAAGGATGAAAAGCCCGAAACTTAAAAAGGAATGCAAAATAAGTAAGAAAGTCGCTCCAACCCGACTATAAAGTTTGTATATAGAAGATCATTTCAAAGCTGAATGTCTTAAGTGCTGCCCATGCGGACAGTGCTGCCCAGCATATGTGTAGATTTGTCTTATAACTCGACCATCACTCACCCGATCTTCACTAATCCTTTGGCGGATCGATAAAAAAGGCTGATTACGAAATATGTCTAGAAGTTAAAAGCCATAAGGAGAATACGAGCAGAAGAAAAAGCGATAAGTAATTTAAAGAAGAAGGAGATAAGATTAAAATAGAATAAACCAAGAAAGATAAAGGTAGAAAAGAAGCAGAAAGAAAGTAAGCAAAGAGAAAGGCCGAAAGGCTAAATAAGGAAAGTAAACTTATAGCAAGAGACTGAAACCAAAAAAAGTAGGCAGTCGGAAAGCCAAAGAGAAGATGGAAGGAAAGAAGAAAAAGGTGGAAAGTGCAAGAAGAAGGAAAAGAGTTCAATAAAGCTGTACAAAGCAAAGAGAATGGTGAAAGGAAGGAGAAGAAAAGAAGAGTGGGGAAAGGAAAAGTGGAGAAGGGAAGATATAATTAAGGATTAAGTTCACGAAAAGTAGAAGAAAGAAAAGAAAGAAAGTCGGTCAAGCCCGACTATAACATACTCGGTACCAAGAAATTTTTTCTTTTGATCATAACTCGAAAACCGTTCATCCGATCTTCTTCATTCCTTTGGCGGATCGATAAGTTATTCTAATAACTAAATATGTCCAGAAGGAACAAGCCATCTATCTTCAAAACTGTGGGAGATATGACGTTTTTTCTAAATTGCGGGGGCGGGAGGGGGCGTGGCCAAAATTGAAAATAAACTTGATCTGCCTGCAGACATAAGAAGCATATGTCCCATACACGTCAAACCTCTATCTCTTACCATCTCTGAGATCTGCGCGTTCATACGGACAGACAGACAGACGGACAGACGGACATGGCTATATCGACTCGGCTGTTGATGCTGATCAAGAATATATATACTTTATGGGGTCGGAGATGCTTCCTTCTGGATGTTACATACTTTTGCACAAACTTATAATACTCTATGTACCTACGGTACAGACTATAAAAAGAAGAAAATTGGAAATAGAATAATAACCAAGAAAGAAAGTCGGTCAAGCCCGACTATAACATACTCTGTACCAAGAAATTTTGTCTTTTGATCATAACTCGAAAACCGTTCATCCGATCTTCTTCATTCCTTTGGCGGATCGATAAGTTATTCTAATAACTAAATATGTCCAGAAGAAACAAGCCATCTATCTTCAAAACTGTGGGAGATATGACGTTTTTTCTAAATTGCGGGGGCGGGAGGGGGCGTGGCCAAAATTGAAAATAAACTTGATCTGCCTGCAGACATAAGAAGCATATGTCCCATACACGTCAAACCTCTATCTCTTACCATCTCTGAGATCTGTGCGTTCATACGGACAGACGGACAGACGGACAGACGGACAGACGGACATGGCTATATCGACTCGGCTGTTGATGCTGATCAAGAATATATATACTTTATGGGGTCGGAGATGCTTCCTTCTGGATGTTACATACTTTTGCACAAACTTATAATACTCTATGTACCTACGGTACAGAGTATAAAAATGAGAAGAAAGGAAGAAAAAGAAGACCTTCTTTAGAAGAAAAGCAGATAAATCGTAGACTATAAGCAGCCTGGTCCTCAATACGTCTTGAAGAAGGGTGGAATTATAAAAAAAGAAAGGTAGAAAGCCGAAAAAATATGCGAAAAGTCAAAAGGCAAAACAACAAAAGAACAAAAAAAGGAAGTAAGAGAGAAAGCATCTTGACAGGGAAAGTGAAAGAAAGTCAAAAGAAAGCGGAGAGAATGCGAAAGAAACAATAAAGCATGAAAGACAAACTAAAGAAGTAGAAGAAAGTTGAATGGAAAATGCTTAGAAAGTGCAAAAAACAGGAAGAAAGGAAAATAAGTAAGTAGCATGCACAAAGAGCTTCACATAGAAGATGCAAGAAAGGTAAAAGAAAGCGGAGAGAAAGAGGAAGCAACAATAAAGTATAGAATACAAAGAACTAACGAAAGAGAAGAAATATAAATGGGGGAAATAATGACGGAGCTATAAAAGTAAAAAAGTAAGCAGAAGGGAAAAGTGAATGAGGGAAAGGTGAAAGAAGGCGGAGAGAATGAGGAAGAAACCGTAATGCATAATAATGAACGAACTAAAGAAGTGAAAGAAAGTTATATGGTAGAAATCTAGGAAGTACGTCAAAAGGAAGAAAGTAAGAATCGTAAGTGGGAATGAAGAAGAAACAATGAAACATAGAAAAGAAAAGAACGACAAATGGAAGAAAGAAAGAAAAGTAAGTAGATTAAAAAAAAGCTTATCATGGAAGGTGGCAGAAAGGTGAGATAAAGAAGAGAGAATAAGGAAGAAACAATACAGTATAGAAGACAAAAGAACGAACTAGCGAAAGAGAAGAAAGTAAATTGGAAGAAATTTTGATTGTGCGAGAGAACTAAGAAAGTAAGTAGAAGTGAGAGGGAAAGATGAGAGAAAGCGAAGAGAATGAGAAAGACACAGTGAAGTATAAGACACAAAAAAAGTAAAAGAAAGTAAAATGATTCAATTTGGGAAAGTGTGACAAAAGGAAGAAAGAGAGTAGCACACAAAAATATATATTCTCATGGAAGATGCAAGAAAGATGATGGAAAACGGAAAGAATAAGGAATAAACAGTGGAGTATAGGACTAGACAAAGAGAATAGAACGATAACTTTAGTTCAATGAAAGAAATGTATTAAATTCGACAAAACTAAGAACATAAGTACAAATAACTTCTCATGGAAGTTGGATGTAAAAGGAAGCAAAAATAATGACGAATGAGAAAAAAACTTAAATGCAACAGCTTAAAAAGTTGCAACCAGAGGAAGCGCAAAAACAATTATCAAAGTAAAAAGCAGCCATACGAATTAAGCAAACAAGGTATATGAAAAGGATAAGTCATCATTTCATTCCATTTTGAACTTTCATCACCATAATTAAACTCACTTGCAATACTGCACCTCGCCGTACTGTGCCTGCTGTCCGCAGCATCAAACGTGGCCCTAGCTTTGGAAAACCCATAATCAAATATTTTACCTCCACAGACAAGGCCAGCAGGCATGCATCATGCTCCGGATTAGGCATGGGTGTGTGTGTTGGTGCAAATTGATTGGTTTTTGAGGCTGTCACAGCTGGACTGGTCTGGCAAGTCAATTAGTTATTGGCCATTAAATGAAGCCCAGTCGGGTGACCAGAGTCAGCGGAGACAACTGTATGAATTTTTTGTTATTATTGATGCTTGACAGGTAACTGATGTTTTGTGCTTTATGCGGGTGCTAGAATGGTAGCCCACAAAAGTATGCTAAGAAAATTGGAATAGTGCAGAAAATGATATATATGAAGAGATATAAATGTAACAAAATTTATAATTTTTGTCAGCTATAGAAATTACTGACCCCAATTCGTTAGTAAAATCGCTAACTGCACCTTGAGTTGGTAGGTTAATAGAAAAATTTATGTTTTTCGTAAGATAACTTTGCTAAAAATATAGAAAAATATATAAATTTTGTTAGCTATAGAATTTACTCACCCCAATTCGTTAGTAAACTCGCTAACTACAGCTTGAGTTGGTAGGTTAATAGAAAAATTTATGTTTTTCGTAAGATAACTTTGCTAAAAATATAGAAAAATATATAAATTTTGTTAGCTATAGAATTTACTCACCCCAATTCGTTAGTGAAATCGCTAACTGCACCATGGGTTCATACATTCATAGAAAAATGTATGTTTTTCGAAAGAAAATTTGCAGCAAGTGTAGAAAAATATATAATTTTTGTAAGCTATAAAAAGAACCGACCCCCATTCGTTAGTGAAATCGCTAGGTACACTTTAAGTTAATGCGTTGATAGAAAAATTTATGTTTTTCGATAGAGAATTTGCTACAAAAATAGAAAAATTTATAATTTATGTCAACTAAAGATATTACTAACCCCTATTCGTTAGTGAAATCGCTAGGTACACTTTGAGTTGGTGCGTTGATAGCAAAATTTATGTTTTTCGATAGAGAATTTGCAACAAATATAGAAAAATTTATAATTTATGTCAACTAAAGATATTACTAACCCCTATTCGCTAGTGAAATCGCTAGGTACACTTTGAGTTGGTGCGTTGATAGAAAAATGTATGTTTTTCGATAGAGAATTTGCTACAAATATAGAAAAATGTATAATTTATGTCAACTAAAGATATTACTAACCCCTATTCGCTAGTGAAATCGCTAGGTACACTTTGAGTTGGTGCGTTGATAGAAAAATTGATGTTTTTCGATAGAGAATTTGCTACAAATATAGAAAAATGTATAATTTATGTCAACTAAAGATATTACTAACCCCTATTCGCTAGTGAAATCGCTAGGTACTCTTTGAGTTGGTGCGTTGATAGCAAAATTTATGTTTTTCGATAGAGAATTTGCTACAAATGTAGAAAAATATTTAATTTTTGTAAACTATAGAAATAATTGACCCCGATCCGCTAGTGAAATAGCTAGTTACACCTTAATATGATACATTGATGGGACATCTCAGTGGAAACTAGAAAGTAAAACCCTTTAGAAAACGGTTTTGGATTTGTATTTAAATAATTTTATTTCATGTTCTAAAAAAAAAAACAAACATAAAACAATTAGTTAATGACTAAGAATTAGCATGAATATAATCATTAGACAGAGAGTATTTAGTTAAGATTTTTGTTTAAATAAATGAATTATTAAGTCGTCTGGCTCAGTCAGACTTAAGTATAAATAATTTCATAAATAATTTTCAAATGGTTTTGGTGTTTGCATTTGTTTTTTCTTTTTTTGGGTTGCGGCGAATCAATAAATTAAGATCTAACAAACAGAACGTAATGCTAATTGAGTTGTTGTTCGTGCTTTGAATGGCCACTTGACTTGGTTGTGTGTGCTAGACACACACACACACACGCGCGCGCATACCGCTCACACCTTGCAGCGTTCCTGTGCATACTCCAGGGCATCGGCCAGTATGCGACGCTCAAGACGTCGGAATTGCAATAGCATTAAATCAATCTCTTGACCCTTTTGCGTTTCTGTCGCATCCAATTGTAGGACAGCCATTTGTTGCACTTCATCTGCTTCGCGTACCGTGGCCTCAAATACGCCCAGCAGAAGCTTTAAACGCTGATACAAGTACTGCCAGGTGCGTGTCTCATGATCCGTCTCCAAAGCACAATCAATATGCAGCAAATCCACAGCACGTTCCAGATCACTACACCAGTGTTCCAGCTGATCGCCACTCATATTGAAGACACGCACAAATGCCAGCAGTTCCCCGGAGATATACTCCGGTGCGGGTAGAACCCTTAGTTCGGCTTTGCGTTCGATATTCAATCGGTCCAGTAGACGAGCCCGTTGCTCGGCCAAGCTATCGGTGGGACTGAGACCCAAACGTATGTTCACATAATCCTTGCGATTGTGCAGGTCCAGAAAACTATGAGAAATAATTGAAGAAATGATTGAAAAGTGAGCATTTCCAGCATATTTAGAAGCGTACACAAGCTTTAGTTTTCCCTTAAATTTTGGCAAATCAATTTGAAAACAATATACAAATTTCTAGAAACTAATTGTTTTGTCTCTCGAGAACTCATTTCTGGAATGTTTTGTTCAATGCTGCCAATGAAAGCAAAAGTTTGTCTTCCTAGAACTAGTTATAGCCAAAAGTAAATTTCTGGCATCGATTACTCGCCTACTTTGGCTATTCTGCTGGTCTTAACCTAGCCTGAGGGCTTCACTTGTTCATCGCTCTGCGTTTAACATTGTTGCGCAATCTCAGCAGCTCTGTGTATAACCAATTCCTGGCGTCGATTGCTAGCCTGCTTCGGAGCAACAACCTAACCTGACGGACCAGTTTTTAATATGACAGCTACATAATTCATACGATTTTCTAGCAATTTTAAAGATAATCTATAAAATATAGAAAACAACAAAGTTCTTTTCAGCTGTAGCATATAGTATCCTAATTTTGATCAAATTTTGACAATCAGCTTGAAAGCTTACCATATTACAAAATTGCTGCGTTTAAGAAAAGAGTTTACAAGTTTGTCTCGCTAGATTTAGTTTCTTAAGACCGATTGCCCCTATGACATTTATGAGATTTAGTGGAATTTTGGAGTTCTTCACACAATATTGCTGAGCTTTTAGTGAAAAGTCAATATTTTTTCTCACTTGAATTAAGTTTTTGGGCCTAGAACCTGCTGGTAAATCTGTTGTTCGGCGATTAAAACTCAAGGCTTTTGATCAAAACAACGACCATAAACTGAAAATACTGAAAGAAAATACATTGCATGTGGTGCAGCAGGTAGTGTGTGTATCAGTTGATCAGTTGGACAGTTGTACCTTCAAAACCCCCGCAGAAAGTTCTTTTATTTGATATATTTATCTAATTTCAAGTCTTTGTTCTTTATATTGAATATTGTGTAGTGCAGCTGGTAGTGTGTGTATTAGCTGAGCGAAATTTGGACAGTTGTACCCTTAAAACCCCCGGAGAAAGTACTTTTTTTTGATATATTTATCTTATTTAAAGTCTTTGTTCTTTGTATTGAATATTGTGTGGTGCAGCTGGCAGTGTGTGTATTAGCTGAGCGAAATTTGGACAGTTGTACCTTTAAAACCCCCCGAGAAAGAACTTCTATTTGATATATATATCTAATTTAAAGTCTTTGTTCTTTGTATTGAATATTGTGTGGTGCAGCTGGTAGTGTGTGTATCAGTTGAGCGAAATATGGACACTTTTACCTTAAAAACCCCAAAAAAACTTCTATTTGATATATTTATCTATCTAATTTAAAATCTTTGTTCGATATATTGAATAGTGTGTGGTGCAGCTGGTAGTGTGTGTATCAGTTGAGCGAAATATGGACACTTTTACCTTAAAAACCCCAAAAAAAAGTACTTCTATTTGATATATTTATCTATCTAATTTAAAATCTTTGTTCGATATATTGAATAGTGTGTGGTGCAGCTGGTAGTGTGTGCATTAGCTGAGCAAAATCAACGTTTTTTCTATAAAAACTTACACACCCGGTCAGCTTCACCAGTTTTGGGCGCCAGCTGTGAAGTAACTAGCCCTAGGAATAAGCAACACTTTGCTACTTGATACCTCAACTTGATATATTGTACTCACCCATTATGCACCAATAGGTCAGCATTCGAACGATCACCATAATAGATGAAAAACTGTTCACCCGCCTTGCATGCTTCCTGCGCTGTACAATCCATTTGATGTGCCGCACTATCATAGTATGAGGTTATCTCCCCAGGCCTATGATTGGCCATATCCCAGAAGGGTATCAATGCTGAAATGGGTATGTTTCGTAATTCCGCCGAGGCTACTTCATCCTTGGGTAGAATTTCACGTGGCACTAGATTCTGACGCGTCATCACCGTGGAAACGGCCCAGCTGTAAAAGAGAAAGTTCAGAAATTAACTTGAGTTTAACTTTGACTGAAAGACCACAAAGCAATGCTTCCAGTTTATAATACAATTTATCTTATTTTTTTTTGGTTTGTATGAATGTTTCTGTTTTTTTTTTTGCGTGAATATTTTTAGACCAAAGACCACAAAGAAAAGTTTTCCATTTAATTGTGCATAAATTTTTCAATTTAATTATGAAAAGCAGCAACTTGTTTGAAGTGGTTGAAAGAGGTTTGCCTGCTTGTTGGTGGACAAAGCAGAAACAGTAGGAGGAAGGAGAGGAGCAGCAGCAGCAGGAGGATGCCATTGACTTGCGTTAGAAAATCTGATTTTTGTTTTGCGGTTTTTGCCGGACGCAAAGCAGGAAAAGTAGTATTCAGTTTACTTTAACTTTCGGTGTGGCCTTTGTATTGGCTTGTTGTCGTGTCTTCCACTTAAGAGTGGAAGAAATATTATGAAGAATTTTTTCTGTTTTTTTTTTTTGCATTTTACTAAAAAGCTGTTCAAAAAAAAAATGGGTGTGCGAAAGGCAAAACTCGAAAAATTTTGAACAAGTGCAGCTTTTGTGTTGACTGTACCTGGGTCCAAAGAGGCAGCTTTTCTTTTGCTGTTATTGATAAAGTTTATGCTAAGTTTAGTGAAATTATGAGTCGTTTTTTTTGTTTGTTAAGATTGTTTTCAACTTTTTGGTTAGCAAGATTTTAGACCCTTTTTAAATTTCGGTTTAGGTCTGATTCTGCTAAAGCCTACTTTTAGTGTTACCCTTAAAAAATGCGTGTCATCTTTTATTTATTCGCTTTCGGTGTGACCATTTATAGAGTGGGTAAGCCCATATTTAAGTGTGACCTTGTTGAGTTCGGCTAAGATTACTTTTGGTGTGAGATTATAGAATCTACTTTTCTCTAGGTGTTACCTTTTATTTATAATTTGGCTAAGGACTACTTTTAGTGTGACCTTTCTAATCAGGAAGTAGCCTACTCTAAGTGTTCCTGCAAGGCTTTCTCTTGGTGTGTTCTTTTATTATTTGAGTGCTAAATTTTTTTATTTTATTGTTCGGCTGATGAAAACTTTTAGTGTGAGCTTTCAATTTGGATATCAGTGTGACCGGTTCTGCTATTGGCTATTTAGGGTGACCCTTTCGAATCTTTTTTATTCTTAGGGTGCCACTCTTATGATTTGGATAACATAAAGCTTTCAGTGTGACCATTTCAATTTGGATTTTAGTGTGACCGGTTCTGCTATTGATTCTTGAGTGTGACCTTTTAGAATACAATTTAATGTTAATGTGCCCTTTTATTATTTGCCTAAAAAAAAACCGTCAGTGTGACCTTTTCAATGTGTATTTCAGTATGACCGGTTCAGCTATTGACTATTAAGTGTGACCTTTTAGAATTCAATTTAATGTTAATGTGCCCTTTCATTATTCGGCTAAAAATAACTTTCAGTGTTACTCATTTTATTTGGGTAAACTAGGGATGCCGGAAATAATATCGAAATATCAAATATCAATATTTTTGTCAAAAAAAAAACGATATATCATTATCGAATATTTTTATGAGGCGATATATCGCATATCGAATATTTTATGGCGATTTTTTTCGGCGATATTTTGCTTCCAGCGTTCGGTCACACTGCTGCATTCAACTGTTTCTTGTGGTTTTTTGGCGAGCAAAAAACGTTTTAAAACATAAAAATATGTTTACTTTTTAAGTTAAGCGTCTTCCCTCAATCCCATCAGAATGTATCATGAATAAGATTCCAACACGTCTTTTGTTGTACATGAAATAAAATACATATCTTTTGTAAAACTTATAAAAATACAATTAATCTATTTTGTAAAAATGTAGTTCGTATTATGCGTCAAATGACATCTTAATTACCTCAATAGACCAGCTTATAGTAAAGACACTTAGCCATTTAGACTCATTTTGTGAAAATATCGAAAATATCGATATTATCGATATTTTTTGCCCTAAAATATTTATATCGAAATGATACATTTTCAATATCGTCGAAAAATATTGATATAGATATTTTTGAAATATCCGGCATCCCTAGGGTAAACCTAGCTTTCAGTGTGACCTTTTCTAGTTCGACTATAGAATATTTGGTGTGACCTTTTCTTCAACTTAGTTAGATACAACTAATCCTCTAACTTTTACTACTGCGCTTTAAAATATTCTTTATTTTTAGTGTGACCTTTTATTACTGTATAGTGTGACCTTTCTCATCGGGGAATGGCGTAACCTTTTATTGTTTATTCAAGACAACTCTTTTAAATTTGTTTACTAAAAACTTTTGGTGTTACCTTTTATTATTCGGCTAACAATAAATTGCAGTGTGACCATTTAAGTTTTAGTAAACCCTGCTTTGAGTGTGATTTTTTCAGGATAGGCTTAAGACTGCTTTGGGGGTGAGCTTTTAAAGTCTTCTTTATAATTCGCCAAAATTCTAATTTTAGTTTGACCTTTCAAATCAGCTGAGGTGAGGTTCTTCGCGCAAAAACTCAGTACATAAATGTGCGCCTTAACTTATTTCTTGTATCAAGGGCTACCTTTTATTGTGCTCCCTTCGAAAACTTTTGGTGTTACCTTCAATTATTCGGCTAAAGAAAACTTACAGTGTGACCTTGCTAATTTGTTGAAACACGATCACACTTTTAGAATAAAACCTTTGAATAGTTTTAATCAAAAGAAAAAGCACACTTTCTGTTCAACTTTAAATTTGGTACGCAAGATCAAAGGCTTAGACGTTGTTTTTTGTATGCGAAATAACAGCCCAGGCTGCCAATATCAGTTCAAGTTTTCAATGCTTCATCAGCCTAATTTGCTTTACTTTAAACCAGACCAAAAACCACTTGAAATCTTCCACGAAAGTTCATTAAGTGCTTTCCTGGATTCGTTTATGTGTGTGTGTATGTGTGTGTGTATGTACTTGGGGGAAGTGGGGGATGAAAATCAACGCTGCAGGCGCTTTTGTGCTCACGTAATTAATTTTCAATTTAGCCAAAGCAGAAGCAGCTGTCGTGTCATTATGATGTCTATGAGATTATTATGACATGGCGGGAGAGTTGGCAGATGGGGTCATCAGACATACCCACCAGGTTTTGCCATTGCCTTTGCCTTTGCCTCCTCTGCTTTTCTCATCTAATCAGACTAATGCAAATGGCATTTTTTGTTTTGTGAAAGGGCTCGCTAGCTCGCCCCATCAGCATCATCATCATCATCATCTTCATCATCATCATCTTCATCATCAATGTACACAATGAATATTCAGTTTTCGGTTTTGCGGTTTTCAATGCAATGCAATTCCATTCCATTTCACCTTTTTTTTGGGGGGGCTGTGCAAATCGAAAATAATTAACCCAAAAGCTAATGACAAAACTAAATTGTTGATGGAAAAGTTTTTGTTGGAGTGCAAAACTTTCGCAACAATTGCAAACAATGAATGCAGCAAAAAGACAAAAAAAAAAACAAATACAATAAGAAACTCAGCTCGGGCCAAAGCCAAATCGAAAATTCTTGCTGCATTACACGCATTTCTCTCACGTCATTTGCTGTGACATGTTTCTGTTTCCGTTCAGTTTCCTCTTTCTGTTTGGTTTTTCAATTTAGCTAAGTTTTCCATTTGTGTCTTTTGGGCCAGAGATTGCATGCATAATGAAGACAGGCAATGGGTTTGTCTGGGTTTTGCTGCAATCCAATTGTATCCTTACAAAGTAAAGTTATCCAAACGAAACAAAACAGAGACGTTAAGCAATTTGATTCACTCAAAAAGAAACAACAGACCGGGTGAAGGCGATGACAGGGCGTCATCTTTGGTTTCTGTCAACACAGCAGCTGTAGCAGCTTCTCTTCAAAAGCTTGGCGACATTTTATGGTTTTTATACTCTGTACCGTAGGTACATAGAGTATTATAAGTTTGTGCAAAAGTATGTAACATCCAGAAGGAAGCATCTCCGACCCCATAAAGTATATATATTCTTGATCAGCATCAACAGCCGAGTCGATATAGCCATGTCCGTCTGTCCGTCTGTCCGTATGAACGCACAGATCTCAGAGATGGTAAGAGATAGAGGTTTGACGTGTATGGGACATATGCTTCTTATGTCTGCAGGCAGATTAAGTTTATTTTCAATTTTGGCCACGCCCCCTCCCGCCCCCGCAATTTAGAAAAAACGTCATATCTCCCACAGTTTTGAAGATAGATGGCTTGTTCCTTCTGGACATATTTAGTTATTAGAATAACTTATCGATCCGCCAAAGGAATGAAGAAGATCGGATGAACGGTTTTCGAGTTATGATCAAAAGACAAAATTTCTTGGTACAGAGTATGTTATAGTCGGGCTTGACCGACTTTCTTTCTTGTTTTTATTCATCTTTTCTAGAATGTAGCACACAATAGTCTGTTTCAGCCTTGAAAGGTGTTTGTATGCTACTTTGTAGTATTCGTTGAGTAAGTGAACAAAAAGGAGCATATTATATAATACTCTTGACTTACTCTTTTTGGTTCAGTTGTTCTTTTTCTTGCTTTCCTTTCTTTTTAGTTCAGCTTTAGTTTATAAACTTAGCCCAAATGCGTAAAGCAAAGCCAACAGCCGATTAAGAAAGAAAACAACTGAACAATTAGAGTAAAACCTAACGTATTCAAGTCAGGAAAAACAGACTCGGTTTTAAAAAGTGTCTATCAGTTATCTGTATGATAAAATGTAAACTCTAGTCCATATTTAAACTGAAACTTACTTTTCTAAAGCAGTTGTCATATAAGATGGGTGAAAAAATACCTCACTTAACTGTGAACTGGCTGTCAAATAACACATGAGAATGATAACTTATGTATATAGCCAGCTTTTCATATATTTTGAATCTTCTTAGATTGACTATTATATTTGTCAGATATGTCTTTTGAGAAACTCCCATGAGATGTCATAGAGGCAAAAATATCAATCAGCAGTCTTTGCATGTTTCGAAGGTGTAGAAATTGAGTAAAAATGTGAGCAAATGTAGTTCCAGTTTACAATTGGATGCCATAATTAGTGGCCGATCCCTATTTCCAATCCATTTCCATTTAGCTGCTATGTTTCTTATGGAATCTCATATCTGATCCCTCAGCTGAGTTTTCGTCAGACCTGACTGTAAAAAAAAAACTCATCTAAGCAACTCAGTTCATCATGAGTCAGTTACAGAAGCATTGATTCATTGAAATCATCTAATTCATATGAACGTTGTGACTTTGCTTCGTTTACTTAAAGAAAAAGACATGAATAAAGAAGCCTTAAACATTATGTTAGGACGAAATAACGTTGAAAGCGGAAAAAAATACACAAAAATAACCAAACCAATTGTCAATTAACGATAACAAACGTATATCGATTGTAAGAAAAGACAGAAAGTGGCAACGCTGGCACACTTCAGTCAGGCAACCCTTTGACAGCTCAGCTAAAGTTTCAGTGCCTTGTTAGTACAGCTTAAATTCGAAAAATGAAGTTTCCGAAAAACGCCTCATTGCGCTTGCTATTGTTCCAGATTCTCAGTAAATTTTTACCGTCGATTGATCCCCTACTTTGGCGATTCTGCAGATCTTAACATAGCCTGCCGCTTCCACGTTTTAGATTGTGGTGTTTAGCAAATTGCTGCCGTCGATTGCTAGCCTGCTTCGAAGTTTCGACCTAACCTTGCTTGATAAACACTATTAGACACTATTATTGAAAACATTTAAGTTTAACTCTCTAAACTAGATTTGCCACCGATCGTTCCTATGACAGCTATATGCTATAGACATCTGACTTTCATGAAACATTGTAGAATTGTGCAAAAGCACATAAATTAAATACAGGCTTAATTTAGACACGTTTCCATTCAAAACAAAAAAGTTTTTCCTACTAAAACTATATTTTCCACCGATCGTTGCTATGACAGCTATAAGCTATAGTCATCTGATTTTGATGAAACTTTGTAGAACTGTGTGAAATCACATAATATGAATACATGTCAAATTTAGGACCGTTTCCATTAAAAACAAACAAGTTTTTCTTACTAAAACTAATTTTTCCACCGATCGTTCCTATGACAGCTATATGCTATAGACATCTGACTTTCATGAAACATTGTAGAATTGTGCAAAAGCACATAAATTAAATACAGGCTTAATTTAGACACGTTTCCATTCAAAACAAAAAAGTTTTTCCTACTAAAACTATATTTTCCACCGATCGTTGCTATGACAGCTATAAGCTATAGTCATCTGATTTTGATGAAACTTTGTAGAACTGTGTGAAATCACATAATATGAATACATGTCAAATTTAGGACCGTTTCCATTAAAAACAAACAAGTTTTTCTTACTAAAACTAATTTTTCCACCGATCGTTCCTATGACAGCTATATGCTATAGACATCTGACTTTCATGAAACATTGTAGAATTGTGCAAAAGCACATAAATTAAATACAGGCTTAATTTAGACACGTTTCCATTCAAAACAAAAAAGTTGTTCCTACTAAAACTATATTTTCCACCGATCGTTGCTATGACAGCTATAAGCTATAGTCATCTGATTTTGATGAAACTTTGTAGAACTGTGTGAAATCACATAATATGAATACATGTCAAATTTAGGACCGTTTCCATTAAAAACAAACAAGTTTTTCTTACTAAAACTAATTTTTCCACCGATCGTTCCTATGACAGCTATATGCTATAGACATCTGACTTTCATGAAACATTGTAGAATTGTGTAAAAGCACATAAATTAAATACAGGCCAAATTTAAGCACATTACCATTCAAAACAAAGAAGTTTTTCTTAGTAAAACTAATTTTTCGACCGATCCTTCCTATGACAGCTATATGCTATAGTCATTCGATCTGAAGGATTCAAACAAAGAGTTTGTATTTGTACTAAAAGACTTTGTGTAACGATTGCTTTCAAAATCAACAGAGGAGATGGCTTAGAAACAGACGGACATGACTATATCTTTGTAGCTCGTTGGGCAGATCAAGAATATATATATATACTTTATGTGCTTGTCGATGCTTTCTTCCAAGAGTTACAGTCAAGTGGACAATTTAAACATATAAAACCTATTCAAACAGCAAGAAAACACTTCAGATTTACTTGACAGGCTACCATTAACGCTCCTCGGCCGTTTGGGCGGGTGGTGAACTGCTATTTAGACTCTGTTTCTAGCTTGGGCTTCTTAGGTGATTGTTGTTCTTCTAAGAAGGTGAGTGTTACCATGGTTGACACCTTTTCGGAAAGCTGTTCTATGTGTAAGTGTGAGTAAGTGAGGCACCCATTTGGTTAATAGTCAAGTTTTAAGTATAAAATAAACAACTCAAGTTGCTATTATTGCTGCCATAACTCTTTCCATTCATGATAAATTATATGGCAGCGTCCAAACGCTTTTCTATGCTGTCTGGTTGGCTGAAGCTTATAAATTTCATCAATCAGTCCAAGTCTATCAATCAATCAAGCGATAAATAGCCAAGTAATTTAAAAGCTCCACGTGCCGACTAAAAACCAACTCTTCCTTTTTCTCTCCTCTCTTCCTTCTGCTCTGTTCCCCTTTGCAGTTGCTCCAAACGGGCGTTTCGTTGATTGTGGACGATGGCAAGCAACAGATTCCAACGGCTGGGGAGGGAAATGCTTTGCGGCGTGGTGCTGGTGCTGGCGTCACACGAAAACGCAAACGACGCCCCCAATTGCCTCTGGGCACCATGGGTGCCACGGAGGAGGATGCAGGTGCAGCCTATTGGCGTGGTCATGTCGAGGATGATGGCGAAATGCCACGTAAGCGAAAGCAACCTTTGATTAGAGAACCAATGGCGGCGTTGGAGCGTGAAAGGGAGAGACACTGGGATGGCACAGCACAGCCGAGTAAGGCTTATCGACGTCCCTATGGTCAGGCCAAGAAGCAGGAACAGGAACTGGTGCCCACCACCAGCAGCAGTAGTAGTAGTAGTGGTGGTGGTGGTGGTAGTAGTAAAACTCCGGTGGATCTTAAGAATATCCTAAAAAACTCGGGTGGTCTCAGTTTGAGTGAGATATTGCAGCAAAAGAATCTCTCGCTGGATGATTTGCTCAAGGGCAAGCAGAATGCCTTGCTGGCCTTACAGACCACAGCGGTGGCACCACCAGCCGCCGTCCAGGCCACCGAAGCGAAGGCCTCCACGCAAAAGAATAGCGTGCGGCGTATACCGGCCGCCTATTTGGCCAACAACAGCAATGAGGAGGACAACAGTAAGGGCAAACTTAAGTTTCCCACTTTACAGCGTTTGAAGCTCTTTGGTAGCTCTTCACGTGAGAGTAGCACCACAAGACGCACTTCACCCAACCTGGTTGGCACTTCCAGCAGCACAGCAACGCCCTTGACCACCACCACGACACGTCTGCCGCTCTACAAGAAACGACAACAAATGCGTTCGACCCTGAAGCCGCCTAGTTTATACAAATCAACCACTAGCACCACCACCACCATTAGCACCACCACACCGGAAGAGCTGGAGACAAGTACTCTAATGGCTAGCACTACCCTGGCCAATAATATTGATACGGGCGAGGAGGAAGAAGAAGTGGAAGAAGTGGAGGAGAGTGAAGAAAATCCTACCGAAGCACCACCTGAGCCACCTGCACCGCCCATACGACATCGTCTGCGTAATAGCAGCAGAGAGCCACCTAGAAAACATATCAAGGATAACTTTATCGGCGAAGAGGAAGTTCCCAGCAGCAGCACCACCACCACCACCACCACCACCACCAGCAGTAGCACCACCACCAGCAGCAGCACCACCGCTAGCAGTCTAAACAACACCAGCGAAGAGTTGAACTACAGCGATGATGAGCTGGAGAATTTCTTTGATGAGGTAGAGAGTCATACGCATCAGACGCGTGTACCCGCTCCCAAGGCTACACCAACTGCTGCACCACCACCAACACCACCACCAGCACCCGCTATATTGGGCCTCGTGGATGATGTCGATGATCGTACCGATTTGTTGGAACTTATCGAGGATCGTCGCTCGGGCAATCGTCTCTTCAAGGTGCTGGAACAACGCAATATGACCTTGGAGGAACTGATCGAGCATCGAAAGCGTGGCTCAAGCCAATTGCATTTGTCCACCATTGTGAGCGGTGGTGATGAGCATTCCCGTTTCTATCCCGGCCAAAAGGTGGTGCTGCAGGACAACATGGATATCGTGACGGCCTTTGAGAATTTCCCTCACTTCAATTTGATGGACCTGAAGAGTGTCAAGCCGGATGAGATCAAAACGGATTCGCAGGGCTCAAGCTATTTCACCTCCATTATTGATATTGAACCGAATAGCGAGGGCGATAACGATAACCAGAATCGAGGTACTACTGCACTGCGACTACGACGC
This sequence comes from Lordiphosa fenestrarum, assembly GCA_035044985.1. NCBI lineage: Eukaryota > Metazoa > Arthropoda > Insecta > Diptera > Drosophilidae > Lordiphosa > Lordiphosa fenestrarum. The sequence continues at coordinate 337,508 of JAWNNO010001131.1, read as the reverse complement.
CAGCGTCAACGATGGCTTCGAAGGCGGCAGCAGCAGCAGCAGCGGCAGTGAGTTGACAGCGCGCGCGCGAGTGTTTGCTGCGTGCTGAGCTGAGGTTATGCCTGTGTTAATGTTTTGTTGTTGTTATCGAGTTTAGTTATCGATAAACAAGAGCTCAGCACGCCCCAAATGCACACGTAAGTAACCAACTGGGAATGGCAGGGAAATATTTGGAGTAAATGGTGGTTCATGAGGTGGAAATAGTCGATGAAATGATTCCACTAATCGATACATCAATTTTAAAACGATTGATCAATCTTCCAGAATTTATCGATATTTCTTAAGGTATTTAAACATATTGATAAGTGGAAAATATTGTTCCAAACCAAAAAAAAAGAGCGGGCAATCTTAATTTTTCGCAGATAATCATTTACGATATAGTTAGTTGGTCGGTTGATCGTAAATCTGTAAACTAGAAAACCAAAGCCTGAACGTAAAGCTGTAGGCTGCCCTATTTAATCTCTCTTCGACCATTAGTTTTCCTAATTTGAATTTACGATATAGAGAATTCACACGAATATCGTAAATTTGATAAATTATAAACACAACGGCTGAGTGTAGCACGAAACTACGCCCCATATCACCTCTCTTCGACCAATAGTTTCCATAATTTCTATGTACGATATACAAAACTGTACGGAATATCGTAAGTCTGTAAGTGAGGAATAGTAGGGCTGAGTGTTTGACATGGGTATGCCAAATCTCATTTATCTAAGACTCTTTTTCTCAGAATAATAATAATATTTGGCAAGTCAAACTATTTACGATAAAAAAAGTTATCCGGAATATCGCAAATTGAGGGTATTTAAAGGTAAATGCAATATTAGCTTTTTTAAATTGGTAGAGTTCGTTTAAGCTTCAACTCATTTACGATATAAAGGAAGAGAAGATCGTATAAATGTATGCAAGTTAGAAATGCAAGTGCTGAGAGTTAAGCTGAAGTATGAACCATATCAGACCGCTACGGCCTTCAGTTTTCTTATATTTACAATAATTTGTGAGAAATTCATTTACAATATGTAGAGTTTTTGCGAATATCGTATATTTGTAAGTCAGAAAAGCAGATCAAATCTAAATTTACGATATAAATTGTGGACAATATTTAATTTATCTCTAAAGAAGTAAGGCAAAGCCTGAGTTCTACTCCAAAGAATACCCAGTAACAGCCTTCTACAACTGCTATTTATCTTTATAATAATTTACGATATCAGTTTGGCGTTATATCGTAAATCTATACGTTAGAAAGTGTACCGCAGAATAATGCCCATTATTAGCTGGCGAAGACGTTTAATCACAATTTTAGAAACGAAACCATTTACGATAAAACTAGTTGGCCAGAATATCGTAAATGTGTAGGTTACAGATTAACGGGCTAAGCGTAAATCAGAAGTAGCATCCACATCAGCTATTTAAAACTTCTGGTTTTAGCTACCAAACCATTTACGATATTAGGGAAGTGTAAGAATATCGTAAATTTGTAAGTTAGGGATAAGCGGTCTAAGCGTATATCATAAGTATCACCAACATCAGCTCAGAAATAGACCCAGTCTAGATCTGTAAATTGAGAATGACAGGGCAAAAGCATGCCTATTAATTGGCCTCTACGACTATTAATCTATATAATCTCAGTTTACGATATACATTTTTGGCGGAATATCGTAAATCTGTAAATTACTAATGCAAGAGCTAAGTATAGGGCAGAAGTACAGTACAGAAGTACAGTATGTATGAGAAATATGTACAAGGGCTCAGTGTTACGCAGAAATAAGTCCAATATCAGACTTATAAATCTTCTCTAATTATCATTTACGATATAAGTAGTTCCCCGGAACATCGTAAATCTGTAAATTTGGAATGCAAGGGCTGACTAAAACGCAGAATCCAGTCCCAAAATCAGAGAAACTCGATTTACGATATAAAGATTTGGCCTGAATATCGTAAATCTATGCATGAGGAATGCAAGGGCTGAGTGTTACGCAGAAATAAGCCCTCTACGTCATTAATTATACATAATCTCAATCTACGATATAAGTAAACCGCCAGAATTTGGTAAAACCGTAGATTAGAAATTAAAGGGACCGCCAGTTACTCCATTATACCTTGTCAGTCCTGGGGTACAGCACACGTCACAGCTCGCTGCAACTGCCGCACGCACCCACTCACGCACACACACATACACCTACTTATATATCTCCATATATATGTATATATTTTTGCCTATCCACTCAACTATCTTCACAGGACCCGCCTATGCCCAAGCAACATCATCCTCCGCTTCCTCCAAAGGCCAAGACCAGCGTCGCGGTGAAAAATCTCTCGGTTTCTTTCCCTCGTGGAAAACATTGGCTCTCGCTTCGCTAGCCACCGCCACAGATACGCGTCGAGGTGAAGACAAACGTAATGCCTACTATCTGCCACCGCCACGCCTGCTCCTAGACAGCAAGGAACAGCAGGACAGTACCGAGATGGTGGACAACTCGAGCATTGACATAGATCTCGGTGTGAATGCCTATGGCAACTCGAATGGATCTCTGCTGGCCAGCACCAAATTGGCTTCGAATAATGATAATGTGATTGACACCATAGAGAATGAGGTGGCGCGTGCACATGACCTGCTCGACTTGGAGCTCTCCGGACATGGTTTCCATCGGAGTCCAGCTGCAGCGGCGGCCACCTCGGTGTCGCAGCAACAACACTTGAACAGCGGCAGCCTCTACAGCAGCATGCCGGCCGGCATCCGTTCGGCCATAGTGGCGAGTGCGGCCATCGTGTTAACTGCTCTGGCTACCTTTATGGTCATTTTTGTGGTCTGTCGCTGGAAGCAGCATCGTCGTCGGAAAAGTAGCTACCTGAAGACCTACAATGCGATGAAAAGCAAATTGCCACAATTGGCGCAAACAGCAACGGCTTCGCGACGCTCGTCAATGCGAAAACATATGGAAGAGCTGGGTGGCGGTGGTGGTGGTGGTGGTGGTGGTAGTAGCGGTGGTATAGCCAGCATTTCAACAGCTGTATCCTGCACTACGCCCGTACATCATCAGCTGCAGCGTCAAAGTTCGCTTTTGTTTACGCGGGATGGCTCCACCACTTTGAGTACGGCCACCTCGCTGACAACCTCCACAACGGCAACGGGAGCAGGAGGCAACAATACAGGCGGACAGCAGACAGCAACAGGACGCAGCCCGCCCAGTGCGTCTGCCTCGTTGGCACTGTCACTGCGTAGTGCGCATCAAAGGTTAAACACAATGGATCCAACTTCGCCCGAAGTGCAAGAGTATCTGTTTGATACTCTACGCAAATCGTTTGATAATTAAGCACACTAGGCTAGCACCTGGGTAGTGTTGGGCTATATAGCTCAGTTTTGTTCAGTTGTCCACTTTTACACTCACTTTTGGTCAGTTGTGTAACATTTTTGAACCCAAACGGTACTTTATGTCTCCTTTTTAAAAAACTCGACCTAACAAAGCATTATCCGGATACTAAGGAATACCGTATACTCATGTTCATTTACCTATCTGAATATTTGTGGAAGTTATGGACAGATTTAGGTTTCTAAAATGATTTTAAGGCACTGAAATATGCACTTTGTGATTCTAATTTTACAAATGTCCTTAATTGGAAGTATGGTACATTTGCCCACCACTGCTTTAAGCTCTAATTTGCTCTAATTAAAAAGGTAGCAATTCATAATGCCTATTTTCATTAGCATACGTTAATATTTGTCGAAGTTAGAACAGATTTAGGTCTTCAAAGTGTTTTTTTTAGAATGGTACACTCTCTGAAATCAATGAAAATTGTACGTTGAATCCTGACTTATGGAAAGGTCGTTGTTAAGACCATAATTCAGGTTCTAATGATTCCATAATGACCATTTTTCTTAGCCTAGGTCAATATTTGTCAAAGTTAAAGGCAGTTTCTGGTCTTCAAAGAGGTTTTTTGGAATATTACACCCACTGAAAGCGAGGAAAATGGTACTTTGGATTCTGATTTTTGGAAAGGTCGGTGGTAAGAGCACAATACAGGTTTTAACGAATTGCTAATGAACATTTCTCTTAACCTTTGTCAATATTTGTCGAAGTTAAGGACAGATTTAGGTCTTCAATGTGATTTTTTTGCCTGGTACACCCGGTACTTTCGGTGCTTGTTTTTAGAAAGGACGTTGTAAAGAGCATAAAACAGGTTCCAAAGAATTGATAATGGCCATTTTCGTTAACCTGTGTCAATATTTGTCGAAGTTAAAGACATATTTAGGTCTTCAATGTGGTTTTTTGGAACGGTTCACCCACTGAAAGCCAGATAATTGGTAGTTTGGGTCCTGAATTTTGGAAAAGTCGTTGTAAAGAGCATGATACAGTTTCTAAGGAATTTAGAATGACAGTTTTTATTCACCTGAGTCAATATTTGTCAAAGCTAAAGGCAGATTTAGGTCTTAAAAGTGATTGTTTTGGGATGGTACACCCGGAAGGGATAGTATATGTGCCGATTTTAGATAAGTCGGTTATTAGAAGTATATAACAGGTTCCAAGGAATCCATATTGCTTATTTTCATTAACTTTGGTCTCTACTTTTCAAAATTATAGGCAGTTTCAGGCCTTTAAAGCAGCTGTTTTAAAAGAAAAGCCCTCTCAAGGACCGAAAAGGGGTACTTTTGTATACCGATTTAGTAAAAGTCGGTTCTAATAGGTTCTAAGGAACTCCTAGTGCGCATTTGCATTAGACTATTTCAAAACATTTGTTGAAATTATACTCAGATTTAGGTTTTCTGAATCAAAAAAGGTACTTTATGTCCAAATTTTAGGAAAACTTCGCTTGTAAAATCATAATACAGGTGCCAAAGTAATCATTACGCTCATTTTCATAAACCTCGGTTGATATTTGTCAAACTTAAGCGCAAATTAAACACAAAAAGTCATCGATGGGCATTCAAATTGGTTTTTTGGAATGTTACGAACCGTTTTAGAGAAATATATAATACAGGTTCTAAGGAATTCATAAAGCCCATTTTTATAGCCCTAGGTTGATATTTGTCCATCTTAAGGTCAAATTTAGCTCACAAAGCAGTCGGTGGGTGTTCAGAGTGAGTTTTTGAGATGTTTTAGGAGAAGCCGGTTTCAAAAATATATAATAAAGGTTCTAAAGAACTGAAAGAGACAATTTTCATAAGCCTAGGTGAATATGTGTCAAACCTAAGGACAAACTTAGCTCACAATTGGGTTTTTGTGATGGAACGTACCAATTTTAGCAAATGTTGGAATTCATAAAGCTTTTTATACTCTGTACCGTAGGTACATAGAGTATTATAAGTTTGTGCAAAAGTATGTAACATCCAGAAGGAAGCATCTCCGACCCCATAAAGTATATATATTCTTGATCAGCATCAACAGCCGAGTCGATATAGCCATGTCCGTCTGTCCGTCTGTCTGTCCGTATGAACGCACAGATCTCAGAGATGGTAAGAGATAGAGGTTTGACGTGTATGGGACATATGCTTCTTATGTCTGCAGGCAGATCAAGTTTATTTTCAATTTTGGCCACACCCCCTCCCGCCCCCGGAATTTAGAAAAAACGTCATATCTCCCACAGTTTTGAAGATAGATAGCTTGTTCCTTCTGGACATATTTAGTTATTAGAATAACTTATCGATCCGCCAAAGGAATGAAGAAGATCGGATGAACGGTTTTCGAGTTATGATCAAAAGACATAATTTCTTGGTACAGAGTATGTTATAGTCGGGCTTGACCGACTTTCTTTCTTGTTTTCAATAGCCTAGGTCAATATTTGTCAAACTTAAGGGCAAATTTAGATCACAAGTTGAGTTTTTGGGATGTAAGTTACCGATTTTTAAATAATTTCGGTCAAAAAATGTATAAAACAGGTTCATAATTCCCACTTTCATAAACCTACATTGATATTTGCCCAAAAACCTACCAAAAAAAAGTGTAAAAAGTGAACAACTGAACAAAAAAGAGCAACTAAAAAGGAACAACCCAAGACTAGCACTAACAAAAAAAGGTATACGTAGTGGGATTCAAGACGCAACGTTGTTGTTTAGGCCAAGTTTTATACCCTCCCCTTTCCCTCCCCCCAAAAAACAAGGAATGGTTAAAAGTTAGTTAATTAATTAGTTTAAGAAGAAACAGAAAAAACGAGAAAGAGAGAGAGAGAGGGAAAGTAGGTGTTGTGTTTTTTTTTTGTCAAAACGTAACATAAAGCTCTACCACTTATATAGATTGTAAGCGGTATTCTATTTTTTTTTCATAGATCGTAGATAAAATAAAACAACAACGACTACAGTAACTACAATTGAAATGGGTTTCTAAGCGCAAACACACACAAAGTACACACAAAATACGAACAACAAAAAAGCACACAGTTGTGTTCATTAGTTACACTTAGAAAGCCGCTGGAATTTCCCAAAACATTTTCCCCAAAAACCCCCCCCCCCCCCCCCAAAAAAAACAAAACAAAACGAATGGAAAATAAATTTGAAAACATTTTATGAGGACAATAAATATTTAACAAAAAAAAAAAAACAGAAGAAAAAAACGAAACAAGGCAAATGTGGGCAGCTGCACACTGTTCAATGCACCAGTTTTTGTTTTTAGTTATTTTTTGGATTCTACGCCACCCCACCCCTCCCCCCTCTTAACACACACACCCACTAGATGAACATTTGGCGACTATACGACAGTGAGAATATTTATAATACGATAAATATAAATATATGAAATAAAAACATAACATTAAGCACGCTCAACAGCAAATATGTATGTAAATAAGTTTCAATTTGATTTCAGCATAAAATGTAGAAAACAAAATACAAAAAAACAAAAAAAACGAACAAAAAAAAATCGGATATGATTCAATAATATCTAAAGAACGGTGCGTTTTCAATTGGTAGGGGGGGAGGAAAAGCACACGGTGAGCGTTTGTTTAAAAATAAATGTCCAAATGTTATGAAATATTTTTGCATTTCTTTAGGTATGTCCAAATGAGCGGCCGCGCTTTTGGAGGCTAGTGAGGAAAGCCACTAAACAGTCGTTGAGAGGACGACACAAAGTTATTTTTTCTGGCAAACTTTTGATGCGCCTTTGAGCATGTCTAGAGAAAAATTAAGAAAATTAGAATCGGTTGTCGATATTATTCAAAAATATCAAAAATCTAAATTTTTTACCTAGTTGTCCCAAAAAATTATGTATCAAAACAAAGAAACTCAAATTATTAAAGATATATGCCTCAAATTTGGTACAAATTTGACCGGAAACCACTTTGTCCATCGAAAAGAAGACTCTTAAATAGAGATGTCGCCTATTTTATCGATATATCGATATTTTGGTTCAAAAAATATCATGATACATAGGTTATCGAATTTTTTTTTGGCCATATTTTTGTTTTAGCTATCCGTTTGCATTATTTTGAAAGTTAAAAATTCGTATGCTTTTCTTTGATACCAAGTACTAAGTACTCTTGTCCAAAAATATCATGATACATAGCTTATCGAATATTTTTTTGGTCATATTTTTGTTTTAGCTATCCGTTTGCATTATTTTGAAAGGTAAAAATACGTATGCTTTTCTTTGAAACCAAGTACTGAGTACTTAATATCAATATATCGATATTTTGGTTCAAAAAATATCAAAATATATCGGTTATCGAATATTTTGTTGGGCATATTTTTGTTTTAGCTATCCGTTTGCATTATTTTGAAAGGTAAAAATACGTATGCTTTTCTTTGAAACCAAGTACTGAGTACTTAATATCAATATATCGATATTTTTGTTCAAAAATATCAAAATATATCGGTTATCGAATATTTTGTTGGGCATATTTTTGTTTTAGCTATCCGTTTGCATTATTTTGAAAGGTAAAAATACGTATGCTTTTCTTTGAAACCAAGTACTGAGTACTTAATATCAATATATCGATATTTTGGTTCAAAAAATATCAAAATATATCGGTTAACGAATATTTTGTTGGGCATATTTTTGTTTTAGCTATCCGTTTGCATTATTTTGAAAGGTAAAAATACGTATGCTTTTCTTTGAAACCAAGTACTGAGTACTTAATATCAATATATCGATATTTTTGTTCAAAAATATCAAAATATATCGGTTATCGAATATTTTGTTGGGCATATTTTTGTTTTAGCTATCCGTTTGCATTATTTTGAAAGGTAAAAATACGTATGCTTTTCTTTGAAACCAAGTACTGAGTACTTAATATCAATATATCGATATTTTTGTTCAAAAATATCAAAATAAATCGGTTATCGAATATTTTGTTGGGCATATTTTTGTTTTAGCTATCCGTTTGCATTATTTTGAAGGGTTGAAATACGTATGCTTTTCTTTAAAACCAAGTACTGAGTACTTAATATCAATATATCGATATTTTGGTTCAAAAAATATCATGATACATAGGTTATCGAATTTTTTTTTGGCCATATTTTTGTTTTAGCTTTTCGTTTGCATTATTTTGAAAGGACTGAGTACTTAATATCGATATTTTTGCTCAAAAATAAACTGATATATCGAATTTTTAATATTTGTTGGCGATATTTTTGTTTTAGCTTTCCCTTTGCATTATTTTGAAAAATGAGAATAAACTTTAAACTTTAACCTTGCCCCTCCGGAAGCTTTTGTGGAGCAAAAAGCTGAAAGCAAGCAACACCCCTTCCCAGAGAAGGTTGTCCTGTTTTTTGCAATGATGCCTACCGCCCAATAAGCCTGCTGCCTACATTCTCCCAGATATTCTCTTGAAACTTATGTTAGCAGTGAGTGCTGTGGACGAAGACCTTCCAGAACACCCATTTTGTGTTCGCAGTGTCCATGGAGCCACTGAATAAGCACACAGGGTTATCAACCACATTCTGTAGACTATGGAGCAGGACACCTACTGCTCTGCTATCTTTCTGGATGTTCGACCAGCTAAAAGCAAAAGTCTCTTCTCCCAACTGAGCAGTTTGAGGGACTAGCTTCCGTTGTAACATAACCGGCAATCCGGAAAACAGTGAGAGCTGCACCTTTACAAACAAATAAGAAAGTCTATAACATACTCTGTACCTTCTACAATATGTAAGTGACCAGTTTCTTTCATCTGAAACGTATAGCTTTCCGCCCTATTCATTTTCCCCACAATTCTTTTGCATAATAATCTAGACAATTAATGGAAAACTTCCTCTAAACAAAACCATTTGCTTTTCTGTAACCATTTCTGTTTACATCACTTACCGATACAGCTCATAGCAGAGACCGGGGCCATACTGGGTAAAGAGCACACCCTGCACGGCCATTACGCCGGGATCGGGCCGGATGTGTGCACACTTGTACATATTGGCATATTGACGGGCAATGGCCCGACACTGACGCAACGCCCCCGAACAGGCCGAAGTGCCGCGCAGCCGTTGCATCTGGTCCACGGTGAAGTACAAAACGGTTTGGTAACGCGCCGGCAATATATCAATATACGGCTGCCAGATGCTATCCGTTCCACGGATCTTCTCAATGACCAGAGCATAGGCCAAATTGAAATTGGTCAACAGTGGGAAATTGCAAAACAATTTACGATCCGATTCGGGTAGATGTTCCTCGGAGAAGATCAGCTTGCGTGGCACACTCAAGACCTGTTGATCCGCGGCAATGTCACTGGTGGCCCGCAGGCCCAGCTGGTAGCCCGGAAAGATGGCAATTTCCACACAATCGCTTTGAACACCACCCGCATGAGCCCAATCACTGAAGGCCTTCACCTTGTCCAGACGCTGCTGGTCATCCAAATTGGTGGCTGCCATGCAAACGGCACGCTGCAGCGGTTCCTCGATTTGCATAATGCGTTGCAGTAGTTGTTGCAGCTCCACATATTGTTTCCATTCCTCGCTGGGATTTGTGGGTTGAACTTGAACCAGATCGAGCAGACGGAGCACTAAGGTGTTTAGTTCCTGACGCTGCTGGGCATTGAGACTGGGAAGCCGTTTGCCGTTCAATGGGTGCTTGTTGCTATTGCTGCTGCTGCTGCTGCTGCTGCAACCGGCTGTGGCAGCTGTGGCGGTTGTGGCGGCTGTAGAGGCCGCCTGTTGCTGTTTGTTTTTGTTGTTCCGCTTGTTGTTTTTGCCCATGGTGAATTAGTTGTACCGGCGCACCAAAACAACAACAACCAAATAAGGAGTATGAAAATATGCTGTCGGCCTCTGCCACCAAACAGCCACAGCACGTGCGTAGGCCGGCCAGGGTTGCCACCTCGATATAAACAGAACTATCGATAGGCTGCCGACCATCGTTTGTGCAATATTTAAAGGAAATTTATAAATTAAGTCAAACTGTCCAGTTTGTTTGCACTTAAGAAATACACATTGTTCTCAAAATGATTTACATTTTTTAAAAACTCAGTGTCTTTGACTTTTCAATCACTCCTGCTGCTCATCTCTAGCTCGATGGTTTTGTATATCGATATCGCCACTTTGAGAATTACTGTTGACCTGTCATTGTGTTGGAAAAACGTGCTCCCAAAATACATTGTTCATAATTTCAAATTCTCAAATAAAACAGCACATAATGAAAAAGAAGTATAACAAATCCAACCTAGAGGCTACGGCCAAGACCAAGCTGGCTGAGAACGGTGCGATTAAGAAGCGCAAAGAGAAGAAGTCAGCAGTGGTCAACGGTGAAGCTAGCGGCGGCAGTCGTAAAATAAAACCGCAGATTGAGAAAGCTCAGGAGGACAACAAGGAAAACACACCCAGCAGCGAGGAGGAGGAGGCACTGGCTGCCGCTCCTGATTCAACTGAAAAGCCACAAGCTGCCAAGAAATCAGCTGAGAGCATTGAAGCTGGCGGCAGTCGTAAAAGGAAGCCCAAGGTTGAGGTAGTCCCCAGTACAAAAAAGGTAATCAAATTATCCCAAGCTGACGACACAACCAGCAGCGAGGATGAGCTGACTGCAGCTCCTCTGCCCATCGTTTCGCTCATCAACAAAGACGTTTTCCACTGGTTCAAAAGAACCCACAAATCGCCCATAACAACCAAAGGCCTTAAAACATTAATAACGCTACTCGCGGATGAGCCAAACGAGGAAATGGTAAGTTTTATATACAATTTTCAAACAATGTTATATGTTAATCCTTTCTGTTGTTTTAGCGTCAGGCCACCTGTGCCTATACCCTCAAGCGTCTGGTGCGCTCCACTGGCAGCGATAATAAGAATTCGGTGGCCTTAAGTGCCAGCTATATCAATACCATACTCTCAGCACTGCCAAATATAGACCTTTTCGAGCTTTTGGATAACTTGAAGCGTAGTTTACCCGTTGGCAGTCAGCAGAAGAGTAAAGAGGACTCACTGGCTGCAGTGGGTCAGCTGGTAACCGCCTTAAGTATCTTGGAATCGCAAAATTTTGTTAAACAGGCTACCCCCAAGCTGGTGGAGTCCATTTTTGAAGTACTGGTTGGACAACTAAGTGGGCGCAAGTATTTGGCAACATTGAGTGCAGCAGTTCTCACGAATTCATTGAAACAGGTGAGCAGCAAATTAGGAAATAGTTAGGGATTAATTTTAAGGCTATTTTTGGCAACTTTTGACATCTGTCAGCCTTTTCATTGACTGTGTTTGGTGAGTCCTAACCCGTTTTGTCGTGTCTATTGAAATTATCGTCAAAAATCTGTTTTTATAAGTACAATTCAGTTTCTTAGGAAACTACAACTCCCATTTGCATTTATGCTAGGTCTTTGGACGACATTGTGAATGAAAAAGGCAGATTTAGTCAAAGATTTGTCACTTTGTTTGCTTAGTTCAGTCAAATATATATACAGCTTCAGGTTCATCAACGTGTTCAAGTGTTCAATGTAAGTAAGGTTGGTATACAGAAGCACTGTTCAGGTTTTAGGGAACTTATAACACCTGGGTCAATATTTGTCCAAGTTTAAAACAGATTTAGGTCTGTAAAGTGGTTTTTTGGGATGTTACACCCTCTGAAAGCGACAAAATTTGGTTATTTAGGTGCTGATTCTTAGAAAGATCGGTGTAAAGACCTCATTACACGGCTTAGCAAATTCATAATGACCATTTTTCTTAACCTATGTCAATATTTGTCAAAGATAAAGCTAGATTCAGATTTTTTTGGATGGTACATCCTCTAAAAACGATGAAAATTGTAGATTAGGTACTGATTTTTGCAAAGGTCGGTGGTAAGACCATAATACTGGTTCTAAGGATTTCCTAATGAAACTTTTTCTTAACCTATGACAATATTTGTCGAAGTTACGGACAGATTTGGGTCTTCAAAGTGTTTTTTTGGGATGGAACACCAATGAAAATGGCTATTTAGGTGCTGATTTAGTTAAAGGTCTTTGTTAAGAGCATAGTACATGCTCTAAGGATTTCATAATGACCATTTTTCTCAACCTATGTCAATAATAAAGCTGCTAAAAAAGTCTCCCTTAATCTATCTTCCTGCAATCTGCAATTCACGGTCTTTAGGATTGAATGTTCTTTAATGTCACTTAATTTTGCCACTTATACCAATTGTTGCTCTCTTTTCTCTCTGTTTCCAGCTCAACCAAATGGTATTCGAGGCACATGTCTGGCCAAATCTTAAGCCTGCCATTTTGTTGCCCATCGGCGAGCAAAATATGCTAACAGTTGACCTACTTCTCGCTGTTAATCACTTCTATCCCAAAACTCTGACGCGTGCACAGCTGGAACAGGGGTTATGGACAAGCAAGAGTCAAAAACAACAACAGCCGCCGCTGCAATATGAGCAACTTTTCCAGTTATATCTAAATTGCCCCACCATAGAGGTGGATGGAGTGTACAGGCGACTTGGTAAATTCATGGACAGTGAACTGGCATCCAAATGGCAAAAGTTTATAGAGAAGCAGCTGCCCATCAAGTTGATTGCACCCAAAATCTGTGCCATCACCGTGCTTAGCAATTTACTGGTATTCTATCCGGAGAAGGATCAGCAGCCGCTGCTTGATATGTTTACACCCAATATGATTAAGCTGCTAATACAAGAACTGAAGCAGTGCAGGAGCAAGGCCAAGAAGTCGTCACAAGTAGAGCTCCAATTGGCATGCCGTAAATTTGAAGCCGCCCTCCTGATAGCCTTTGACAAGCAATTCCAAAACGACGAGATCAAACTGGAGATACTCAAACGTTTTCTCTCCCAGGAGCTGCAACTGAACGCTCTGATGGTTATGCCCAAATATACACAAGAGTTGATTAGTCGTTTTAGCGCAGAGGCTTTGCAGGAACTCTATGACTACTACCAGGTGATCTTAACTGAAAACGAAAAAGGTGAGAGGCAGCTACACCGCCGTTTGAACTGCCTAAACCACATGAACATAATACTGGGTCTAAGTGTGGAGAACTCCAAATGGCTGCAAAAGCAAATGCGTTTGCTGTCAAACGTAATGCTGTTCCATGTCGATGAGCATCAGCAGCCGTGCCTGAAGGAAGAGGAGGCCACGTTCAGTGGCCAAGCCGTTGTGGTGGCCAGATGCCAGGAGATCTTCTTCAGCACATTAATGCGCAAGGGTCAGACTTTGAAGGAGCTGTGTAGCGAGCTGTATGGTCAAATTAAGTTTCTGGATAAACAATTTACCAAGTCTCAAGAGACGGAGCAGAAATTGCGTTTGCCCAGAGACGAGAAGGTGAAAGAGGCTTGGAAATGGGTGCAGCTGGTGCTGGCGAAGCCCCACAACGACACGGAGGAGGTGGGACAGGCTTTTGATGCTCTAATACTGTTTGTGGCCTTGGATTTGTGCTCGAACAGAGCCTGCCCGGTGACAGTGCTGGAGGATTTGATTAGCTGCCAGAAGCATGCCACTGGTGAGATACAAAATCAGGTAAGCAAAGGGGTGGGGTCCTGGTTCGTTGAGCTGAAGTGTAATGCCAAATCGTTTGCAGATTGAAGAGGTCAAATGGCAGGGAGTGCTAACAGATGCCTTGTTACTGCTGATGGTGCAAAACGGACACTACTGGCGAGAGTTTGTCAATCTGGTGGCTGGCAGCTTGATTAATGAATTGGAACATGAAAATTTCGAGCAAATTTTGGCCGTGCTCAACATGAACGTAAATCCGTTGAGTCAACATGAAAATGAAGAGGAAGACGATGAAACTGACTCTGAGGAGTCGGACTCTACAGAAGACTCCGCTGACGAAGAGGAAGAGTCCGCATCAGAAGAGGAGGACGAAGGAGAAGCCAATCAGTTGGACCAAATCCGTGAACAGGTACGCCTGGCCCTAGTCAACGATGGCGCCGCCGCTAACGACGATGCCAGCAGCGTGGACTGGAACGATGTGGACGAGGCCGAGGGTGAACGTCTTAATACTGCCTTGGAGCGCACTTTCCAAGCCTTTAGACCCAAATCGGCTCGCTCGCAGGCCAAGCGTCGTCCCAACCGTTCGGAACGCATCAATAACACCAGCCAGCTGCATTTCCGTGTACGTGCCTTGGATCTGGTCGATATTTTCATACACAAGAAACCCCAAATGGACTACCTACTCGATGCCTTGATGTGTGTCTATCAGGTACTCAAAAGCTGCCACAAAGATACCAAGCTACAGTCCCTGGCAGAAGCTAGCAAGAAACTCTTGCGCAAACTAACCAATACCAAAGTTGTGCTTCAAGAACAGCCAATGAAAGGTGCCGTACTGGAGGCCGTTGAGCAGCTAATGAATCCCACCGCTGAGCAGGAGCAACAGCCCAAGGGTGAGGTGGCTGTCTGGCGTGACAAATGTGTGGCCCATTTGGTGGGACACTTTGAAGAGACCACAGCGGTTTGGTCTCTGCTCGAGGGTTATCTCCAGGAATGGGTTACACGACGCAACAGTTCACTCACCTTGGCCAGCTTTGAGGCCATTTACCAGACCTCCTGGCCCGGTGTGGCACAACTGACAGTTTGCCTTGCCTCGCATCTGGATATGGAGCAAACGCGTAGCATGCGTCGCCATCAGATATTGAAAGTCCTGGGCGCACAGTCACATCGTTATAATTCGATATTCAAGGATCAATCGGAGCAGATGGAGGAGTTCGAAAATAATCTAAGAAACTTTACGGGGCAAGCTTTGAACGTCAAGGACTTCAAGCAAGGCAAGGAGTACCCGCTGTTAGTTAAAGTTCTGGCCCCTTTCGACAAAGATCCGGAGGATAAGCAGCAGGACACCTAGATGTGTAGCTCTGCCCACGGCTCTGCTCTTTTTTTTTCGTTTAGTTTTAATTTTACACTTAGAGTTGGTTCGTCTAGCTCTAGTTTGTAGAGCTACACGAACCAACATTACTTTTCCATTATTCTTTCATAAAGAATAATAACCAATTCTAACACAATGACAGCCTAATAAATAAAGAATGATTACAAGTTTGGTTTGTATTCACGAAATTTGACAAACGATTCAAAAAAAATATTCAATAAATCGAAATTCTCAAAGAAAAGAAATCAAATAAATTATAATTTTCCCAGAAAGAACTGCAAATTGTGTACAAATGGAGGGACTTGACGCCCGGAATGAATTTTGTTTTGATTAAACGGTTCCATTAGGGTTTTTCAATATTCAGAGACTACAGCACCATTTTGAATTCAGCTCTCAAGCCTTACAAAAAGCCTAGTGTCAGTAAAGAAGTTGCATCCAAATTGAATGCAGCTGCATGCATGACTTTCTGAGCAGTGACTCGACAGGATATCGATAGTTCTGCCTATCGTTACACAATTGTTGTCACTAACAATAACAGAAAAAGAGCTTTGAAAGTTGAAGGGTGAATAATATGGAAAGTCAACTTGTTCAGAGTAGCAATTAGTCGCCTCTGGAGACACGGAGGTTTGCAGGGACACCAGATGGTGCCACATAAACGCTATTGAAGCTTTAGAATGGGGATATACATGTATGTAGGGGGGAATCCTGTATATTTGGGAGCACTAGCCCTAATATTGTATACAAAGGGAACACTTTCTTGGCCTGGTTCAATGCTGGTCTGCTATTTTAAAGAGATGTTGATTATGATTGCAAATTATTGCTGGCAAATACACTCTATTTTTCTGCCAACTACAATCAATCAAGAAATAATTGAGGAAATAAACGAATATTAACCAAAACCATCAGCAAGTTTTCTTCCACAATCTAAACGAAACCAAGATCAGCTATTCAATATATGCAACAATGCTGCCCATACGAAGAACTCAGTGCATTCTTTCGATAAGCCGTGATGTCGATAACAAAATCACAGCTTACACCAGTCGTGACTCTTCCCCAAGTCACAGTCTCATCGCAAATGAGATGTCCATCAACAGAAATATGTACATGTCGCACACTTACTTCAACACTGTCATAACTTAAAATAATCCATCTTTTAAAAAATGCTTTTAAAATTGTTAAAGTTCTTCTAGTTTTTAATCAATTTAGAAAAAAAATTTATATTTGAGGGAAAGAATTGCTGAACCCGTTCCCATTCCGAAACCAAATTTGAAATTCAATCCCATTATGTTCCGGTTCCGACCCAAGCAATGCCGTTCCGTCCCTTACCTTAAATATTTAGCTAGAAATATAAGGAACTGAAGACAGTTTTATACAAAATAATAGAAAAACAAACTGCTTAAAAAAAGATTTATTTATATATAAATATTAGGGTAGAGTTAGTTGAGAAGATTTCTGAATCATAAACTTAAAAACCGTGACTTCTAAGCCTTATTTGCGCGAACTGATCACTCCCCAACGGGGCAAAGCTTAAATACATAGTTGGGTCTAGAGGGTAAATACAGACAGTGTCTAATAGGTTGTAAAGTATTTGTTTTTCAAACAATCATTCATACAAGTTCCTCTCCGTTTCTATTTATTTTTGATTTAGGTCCTTCGAGCCGGATATTTTGTTGAAACCTTAATGCGAGGAGTCTTCTGAACCACCCAAAAAAATAAATAGCCTTAAACCCCCGAAAATAACCTTAAATTCATGGTAATTTGGCCTAAAAATGGAGCCAAAGACATATTAACCTTACTTTAAGGTCGCTTATGACTTTAACTTTTTAGGTAATTATACTCTGTACCGTAGGTACATAGAGTATTATAAGTTTGTGCAAAAGTATGTAACATCCAGAAGGAAGCATCTCCGACCCCATTAAATATATATATTCTTGATCAGCATCAACAGCCGAGTCGATATAGCCATGTCCGTCTGTCTGTCCGTATAAACGCACAGATCTCAGAGATGGTAAGCGATAGAGGTTTGACATGTATGGGACATATGCTTCTTATGTCTGCAGGCAGATCAAGTTTATTTTCAATTTTGGCCACGCCCCCTCCCGCCCCCGCAATTTAGAAAAAACGTCATATCTGCCACAGTTTTGAAGATAGATGGCTTGTTCCTTCTGGACATATTTAGTTATTAGAATAACTTATCGATCCGCCAAAGGAATGAAGAAGATCGGATGAACGGTTTTCGAGTTATGATCAAAAGACAAAATTTCTTGGTATGTTATAGTCGGGCTTGACCGACTTTCTTTCTTGTTTTGAGTGTACCTTGTGGAAAGTTTCCGTCAAAAGAAAAGTTAAGAGTTAAAAGATGAAAGGAACATGAGCTCATATACTCACTTGACAAACATCTTGAGCTGCTCCATATAATAAAGAAAAGGCGCAGATTTAAGTTCTTATATTTAAAAAGTTATTTTATGTAGTTTTTTAGAAATTGATAATCATTTTATATATAAACTTAAAAGATTGTTGTATAGTACATTTGTAGAAAATATTGATATTTATTAAGAAACTAAGATATCGAACTTCAGAAATTCCCAGCCAAGGCATCCCAAACAGCAGTGGGCATTGGGTAACATCGATTTCGATTGCTCAATTATTCAAGTGGATCAAAGGTAAGTAAGAAAACCATCGAACATTCCCCATAGATCAAGTGGGAAAGAAATTAAGAAACTATCTTTAATATGTGTAGCACCAATATCAGCAATATCTTCCATCTGTGGGTATATAATTGATTAGTTTGTGTTTGTGTTAATTCCAATAGTTAAATACTTACTACTAGTGCAAAAGGTTTGATTCAGACACACCAAGTTCTCTTCTGTGTATAATGCAAGCGAGTGTTTGTCCGTAAACTTAAAGAAGAGTACAAAGAAGTAATTAAGTAACCCACCCAATGGAACCCCTGAAAAGAATGCGATGATTCACAGCCAACCGAAAGCGATTGAAGCTGTGTTTGAGAAAAAGTGAGGTTGTCTTTTCGAGTTGGAAAAACTACAGATAATAAAAGAAAACAAATCTAATATACCCAAATATTATTTCCCAACGAAAACGTTGGATGTGATACACAATCTATTTACATAATGCATCCAATGGCGAAATTTGAAAATATAAACTAAATATAAAGAAAGAAACTAGCCCTAAAAGGATAGAGGAGGATGGCTTACGTGTCTCCCAAACCAGCCAACGAATGTGAATATATATAAGATGCATCAACAAAAGTAGAGGACAATTCATTGTCACTTCTGGTGTAACACGACCAGTATCTACAGCTGAACGATTAACAGACAGTTAAGTGTAATATTTAAAGAATCAAGAAAGAAACACCTATGTTGGTGGCTGTCTAGAAGACACCAATCCCCAAGAGATCTACAAAAAGTATCTGTTTACCAACAAACTCAACAATTTAAGGAGACTTGGTGCTGGAAAAGCTTATCAAGGAAGTGGGAAGCCTGTTTGGAGTTGACTAAGAAAAGTATACTGTATTGGATCGAAGATCGACTTGACCCATCCAAGTAGTACAGCCTATGTTTTACATAGAATACGAACTCGAAGCCTCAAAAGTATATAGATTCAAAAGGAATCACAAAGTATCTTCCAGAAGCCTGAAAACGTGAATGCTTTCAGTGACAAGTCGTGGAATAGGAATGATAGTAATCAGAAGTTTCCTCTAAAGCAACAAAATATATATTAAGAAAATAACGCAATCTATAAATTTTGCAAGGCACTGCAGATAACTTGTTCTTGTTTATTGGTTAGTCTTCTCCAGAAAAGGAGGATAATGCTCCAGAAAATCTAAATGTTGTATTAAGAAGAGCCGTCGTTTTCAAACCGAAATGGGTCAAGTGGGATTCAGAGAACTAGTCCACCCTTATTTAGAGTCTGGCTCTAATCCATTTTGGAGTCCGAGAAGACTTGGCATACAGGATAAAAGAGTTTAGAAAAAAAAAAACATTAAGAAACTATCAAAACTTCAGAGGAGCTAAGTCAAACAGAATCCAGAATATTGACGAAAGCGTCGACATCAGGAATACTGTGAACAGAAACCGGATAAAAAGTGATATTTTCTTGGTGTATTAGTGCCTACTTCAGAAAATGATGCGCTTTAAAAGAAGATCTTTGACGAAAGCGTCGACATTAAGAATACTGTGAACAGAAACCGGATAAGAAGTGATTTTTTCTTGGTGTATTATTGCCTATCTTTTACAAACAAAATCCAAAACATTGACGAAAGCGTCGACATTAAGAATACTGTGAACAGAAACCGGATAAGAAGTGATTTTTTCTTGGTGTATTATTGCCTATCTTTTACAAACAAAATCCAAAACATTGACGAAAGCGTCAGACATTAAGAATACTGTGAACAGAAACCGGATAAGAAGTGATTTTTTTTAGGATTTATGAAAAACCAAATTCAAGTTACAATACTATTTTACAAAATTAATAATATTCAAAATAAATATATATTCATTGGTTGTAATGTTTGGTAAAGAACCGGCGTATGTTCCTCGCATCTAGGATCTGCATATTATGAATAAATAAGAAAGAAGCTATCAAACTAAGTACCCAAGGTCCCAGCAACAGTTTGAAACAAAGAAACTATAAGAGATCCCACATGTCTCGCCTTCTCACATTAGGTTAAGGTTCTGAGCGAACTCAGTTAAAAATGACAACCGTTAAGAAACTACCAAAAATGTCACCAAAAGGGCATACACTTTATCTACAAACGAGACCTCGAACTAAGCTAGCATTATGTACTCCAAATCCCACTAGAACAATAACGATGCACTCAAATTTATGCCTACATTATAAAGATTGCAAAAAATAGCTTTAAGTTTTAGTATGAATTGACAAAGTACTCTTTTGAAAAGTTGGTATTAGTTTAGAATAAGAAAGATCAGACAAGTTCAAGTCAAATTTTTAAAGTATTCTTTAGAAAAAGTTGGTATTAGTTTAGAATAAGAAAGATCAGACAAGTTCAAGTCAAATTTTTAAAGTATTCTTTAGAAAAAGTTGGTATTAGTTTAGAATAAGAAAGATCAGACAAGTTCAAGTCAAATTTTTAAAGTATTCTTTAGAAAAAGTTGGTATTAGTTTAGAATAAGAAATATCAGGCAATGAAGACATCAATTGCCAAAGTTGTGGAGAGCTATTCCATAGGTTGGAAATGAACATTGAGATCTTTGTAAAATGACGAAAGCTAAAAAACAATCCAAGCCACTGAATCTCGTCGGAGGCATTTCAATGGGTCGTATGAAGTTAGCTCCAGCTGACTCTGGCTCTAAACTATTTCCAGTAAGTTTTGTTTTGGGTAATCTGGAGTATTACGAATGTTTTCAAGTATTTTTCACTTTGTGGGTGAATTTCTATGAAGCTTTTTTGCATTGCTCTCTATTTATAATATAAAAAATAAGAAAGTAAGCAGTCAACGCTAGGAAAGTTGCATCTTTAACTAAGAGATAATTACTAAGATCTCTTAGTCTGGCGTCTTCAAACCGAACAGTTAAGTCCTTTCAAAACAAGCTAAGGCTTTATAAAGAACTTTAGTGTGTGCAGATTGCATCCCGCAGACGTTATGGGCAACTTACGGTCTGTTCTAGAAAACAGCAATTGGGGGTTTCATAGATATATATGTAAGTAAGAAACTATCAAACTGTTCCACATACAGGCGGCTGTTCCGAGAAAAGTCAAGCCAGTATCCTTACCAGCTAAAAGAAAGGCAACTGAACTCCAAGACATTCGATCTTCCATTGTCAGAAGACAGAAGCAACAAGTAACGTCTTTAAAGAAAGACGAAATGAAAATAATTGATTCATCAGTAAAGCTAAGCTCTTTGCAAACAAAAATAAAACTTCAAATTAAAAAAAAAATATTAAGAAGAACACAACAGACAGCTTTCCGGTGAATACCTACTGACTGGAGATCCCCCACCCACCCGCAGAATAGGCCATTGCTGATATCGCAGTGTAGGATGTATCCAATAATTATCTGAAATCAAAAGAGAAAGCACCACTGAGAACGAAAACCATAGCTGACAATACTCCAAAACACTTTCTATTACCATATATCATGCTTACTGCCCTTTAAAGTATGCTATGTTAAATGAAAATCATAATTTTGATCAAGTATATATTTCAGACCCAACAATCTGAGTGAATATGCAGTCGAATATCTATGACAAACTTCCAAAGGCTTCATTTGAATACATTATACTCTTAAGGAAATAAAGTTTGCATACTTTGAAGGGCATTAATCACGAATAATTTTGGTGCATACAAACGTAGTATGAGACAATTAAAACTTGAGCACTTACCACTAATTTGGATTGTGGGGGAGAGAACTTCTTATAGATTCTCACCCTAGAGAGGGAAGATTCATCAATCGTTTTTCTTCCAAAAGGTGGAAACCGGCTTCTGTAACTCTGTATTGTAGAATCAAGGCCATGAACTATTCCTATAAGATCTGCATCATCCTTCCCAGCGGGTGACGTTTTTCCCTGGGGCTTCTACGCGGCTCCTTTTGAAATCAAAGATTTCACTGGAAGAGCATGCCGTATCACCAAGGCCACTTGGAAGTCACAACCGACTTGAACACAGTGAAGATTTTGGTAGCCTTGCAAGTCCAAGTAGATTATACTGTAAATTGGAAAAAATGTTGTAATATTTAAAAAGAAAATTTAATTAAAAATGGAAACTCTTTGCCAGTCAGTGACTTGCAAGAAGAACTCCAAAAAGAGTTGTCAAAAAAAAACGCACACATTTAATAAATGGCCGCCGCTTATCGAATTGCATTAGGTTACCATTAATCGATTCATTTTCCTTAAGCCAAGTGTTGGAAAGTGAAGGTAGTCCTTTTAAAGCAATGGCTGACTGTACTTGTAAAGCATTGAAGCAGTTGCTGGTTGAAAATTTTAGTTTTACTTGGATTTTATGGAATTTCACAGCACATTCTGATTGAGATCTTTCCAGCAGCTGAGCTGAAAGGCAACTGAATAGTTAAAGCAATTTAACATTTTATAAGGTTTTAGTAGAGAATGCAAGTCAGTTTATTAAGTGTGCCCAGTCGTCGCAAGTGAACAAATCTGGCTCAACTCGCCAAATCCAGCCGCCGCTTATCGAATTGCAGTCGGTGACCATTAATCGAAGTGTTGGAAAGTGAAGCTAGTGTTTTCAAAGTAATGTGCTGACTGTACTTTTGATGTTGTAGCAGTTGCTGGTTGAAAGCTTTAGCTTTTCTTAAATTTGATTGAATTTACAAAGATTTCACTTATGAGCGCACAATTTGGTGGAGATGTTTCCAGCAGCTAAAAAGTTGGAGCATTTCAGGTAACAATTCAGATTATAAAGTGTGACCAGTCTTTGGAAGTGAACAAATCTAGATTTTACTAGAGAATTTGTATTAAAAAAACTTGAAAATGACACGACATGCTAGAGTTGTCAAGGTCTATTTCCTTATGCGTCTAATTTTGCTCATCTAGGACGGCTGGGTGAATTTTGCACTGCTCATTTTGACCAGAAGCCATGCAAATGCTGGATTTTTCTAGTGAGTTGTGTCAAACAAGTTGAATAATGCTAGAATTGTCAACGGAGATTTCTTTATGCGTCTGTTTTTTGCTCATCTAGGACAGTTTGGTGAACTTTCACTGCTCATTTTGAGCAGGAGCCATGCAAATGCTGGATTTTTCTAGAGAATTGTGTCAAAGAAGCTGAATAATGCAACGTCATGCTAGAATTGTCAAGGGCTACTTTCGTATGCGTCTGTTTTTTGCTCATGTAGAAGGAATTGCTGAACTTTCACTGCTCATTTTGAGCATGAGCCATGCAAATGCTGGATTTTCTAGAGAATTTGTGTCAAACAAGTTGAATAATGCCACGTCATGCTAGAATTGGCAACGGAGATTTCCGGATGCGTCTGTTTTTTGCACTTCCAAGAGAACTTGGTGAATTCGCAGTGCTCATTTTGAGCAAAAGCAAAGAAAATGCATCAAATCTGACAGGATTTGCAAAAACACTGCCCTTAAGCACATTTTTAACAGCTTCTTTATCTTAGTTTCTTATATTTTTGTCATTTGATGACCAAAGGCCAGTTTTTTCAAGTTCCTGTTTCTGCAAATCTAGGTTAATTCTAGGTAAAACAGGAACCTGCATAAAAAACGGGCCTAAAATCATTTGCTTTACCTTCCAGAGGGTCTTTTTTCGACTTTTTTTCTACTTACTCTTCCACCGAAAACCCCAATTTAAATCAGGACACTTACCATTGGATGTCTCATTTGCAGGATACTTTTTCACTTATTCTTCTCACTCGCGCACAACTCTTTTTCTATTTTTTTTTAATTTTTATTTACTGGACCCGTTGTAGGTCTGTACAACAGCTCGGCTGGGAGTCGACTGAATATTTTCTATATTTTAATTGGCCTCAATGATTTCTAGTATAGGATTTAGTTCAATCACAGTAGACTTTGAAGGCCATGCCAAATTTAGGTGTGACCAGAGCAAACTAATGTGTAACAGTGACCAGTAGGTAACTCCAAATCACTGGTAAGTATTTGTTTTTGGAATTAATTTTTGTATTTATAGTATGTGATTTTTTCCAATTTTGTGTTTTCTTTTTGTTAGAAAGTATCTATTTGTTCTTTATGGTGTGTATCCAGTTGCGAAGTAACGCCAAGTAAAGTGAAATAAGCATACAAAAATGTAGAACAAACTTAATATTTATATTAGGTCTGTGAAAATCGACTTCAAAGTCCAAATCTTGTTAAAATGCCAACATATTCGGAGAGCTGGCGAAATTTTCCTTTAAACAAGCCCATAATCGGGGATGTACCTTGCCATTTTCGGGGGTTTTCGACCGAGTCTTTTATAAAAAGCAATTTAAAAACTTAGATTTCGCTAGGCGCGACCTAGGTATGGCTTTTAGACCTATGGTTTCTAGGGGAATTTCCTGAGAAGTTACTAAACCAAATGTTTTTGGCGTCAGTTGTCGTAATTGGCCTGCACCCAAAACTTTGTGCATCGTAGCGAGTCTGATGAAATGAAACACTGCGCGAAATCCAACCGTCTGCGCTCTATGCGAATGTCACAAGCCCTGCACATCAAAATCGTCGAAATCCACTGCGCAGGCAGAAAATCAAGACTCATGAGATTACGCTGCTGCTATTAGCTTTGTACATTTGTACAGCCTGACGTACATACTTCTTCTTTGTCGTCTGCTATCCTTTATTTTTCCCATCAACTTCTCCTTCTACGAGCCGGCGTTGTAGAAAGTAAGCCTGTTGCCATGGTTTACTTATGCTCTGCATTTTAAAGGAGAAGTCTGCTCTGTACTTTGCTATAGATGTGGGCAGTGGTGTCATCTATGCTGCTCTGGCCTTGCCAGACATCAAAATCATAAGCCCTCTTTTGCATGTTCCCCAGCAGCAAAGCAACGCGACTAACAGCTCGCATCCTCTGGGTCGAAACGCCATCACCGATTGGGCCGGTAACCTTTGCAAAGTCAGCTTGGGAGAGATTCGAAATCTGCATTTGAGCCTCCCCTTAAACCTCCTTGCATGAGGGCGAGCGCCTGTTCCTTAGGATACTTGCTGGTGCAGCTAAGAGATGCATTCCTGCTGGCCGCTTACCATAATTTCGCCCACTACATACCTTTAGCTAAGCGCAGAGATGGCATCAGGAAGATAAATCCCACACATTCTGAACTCCAATCGTTTAACGAGAAGCTTGTGAAACAACACAGGAGAAACAAGTGGGTCCAAAAGCTTAAAAAGTTTGATAGAGGCTCCAAAAAACCCTTACAAGAGCGACCTAGTCATCCCAAAAGCCCAAACAAAACCAAGCTTAAGATAGCCAAGAGGATGCCTCACCGCTACGGATAAGGAATTGGTGACCTTTGGTCAAGCAATGGCTATAAAGACGGCCAACCCATCAAAGCCATTGGCTCTAATGGTCTTTCCGACGTTAAGCTGAAGCGAGGAGCTAGTTAACTGGTCCACATTCTCTATCTGGCGACATTCCAGCCATCTGGATATTCGGAAAGGTTATGCCGCTCGGAAAACCAACGAAACAGAGTGCCCCTCATCATCCGATTACACTCCTCTCACCCCTCCACAAGTTTCTGGTATCACTGATGTGGCCTACTCTGAAGTATCATATTCTTCAGGCCTCCCAACACAACACATCTGGGCTAAGCAACCACCGCCCGCTTGAGAGGTCAATTGTTGTGGCCTTGCCAACCTTTTTCAGGACCCTAATCAACAGCAACAGCAAGCTTGCCCCAACAACTTAAAAAAAGGCTCATATGGACTTTAGTGGGAAGCAGACAAACGATTGATGTGCGCCGCATCAGCCAGGCTACCAAAAAGGTAGCTCACATGGCCAATTCAGTTCAGGATAATGTTGCATACATAACTCCCCACTCTCGCACCCCCAATTAGAGCGGGACGGACGGTTTCTAATTCTATAAAATATATAATAAATTCTCTATACAATTTTTACAAATAACCTCGACTAGATTTAGGGTTTTGCTTGAGCAGGAAAGTAGACAGATTGTCGCAGAGAGCTATGCGTTCTGGATAACATGGTCTCATTATTATTGCCTCGCTTCTCGGCCACCATATCAGTCACAATAGTCAAAATGTCCCCTATGTGTTCCCTGGAAGAGACAAGAAACCCTAGGATTAGTCATCCGCTCGACTCCAGTGGCATCGATTCTTACCTGGCGGCATGCTGGGTTATGGCATCGCACAGACACTGTATAAACCAGCTGCCCTCGTGTGTATGACGCATGGCCGCGTATCCTGGCACCGTGGACATGGCCAATACCATATTAATATGCTGACTCGGTGTCTGGGTGGTGGCATTTATATGACGCTGCAAAATGGTAACAAGACAGGTTTACCATGAGCCTCATCAGACCTAGGCAGTTGGTCAACTTACCACCTTGTTGTGTTGCTTCTGCTTCTGCTTATGTTTTTCATCCTCCGTTTGGCAAGCCTGTATGATGAGCAATTTGATCTTATCCCTTAGATTCTCGTTGGCACACAAAACATTCTCTATGTCGCTCAGCTTCAGGGCAATGCTGTCGCCACCATAGACAGCTCCCTCAAAGCCATGCGTCAGGATGCACACTATAAGGGAATCGGGCAGCAGGGAGCGTGCACAGGCTTCGCGTATCAACTGTATCATGTCCATGTGATCCACATTGTTGTGACACTCCACGCGATAGCCCATGGCGGAGAAGACATCGCTGAGTCGCTGTTTGTCCACATCGGTGCCCAGGCGTGGCTTAAGCGCAGCGGGCGGCAACAAAGGCTGCAGCTCCTCGCTGACATTTCGATGAAACTCTTGCTGATTGATGACCAAAACAATGCCAGCCGGTTCCCTTCTCAGCATTATGCATTTGCCACGTCGCTTGGCGGTCGAACAGCTGGCCATGGGCTCTCCCTCCACCACCTTTTCCTCCTGGTCATCCGGTTCACATTTCATTTCAGTCTTCACGCTGGCATTGCTGTTGATGGTCTCATTCAGCAGCAAGGCCTGTGCATGCAAATCGTTCAGCTTAAAGTATTCAATCAGCAGCTGCATATTGCTACCTTCGGCATTGAGGTCACCCAACTGGATCAGACGTCGCCAGAGCCAGCTTAACATAAAGATCTCCAAGTAGGCAAAGTCATAGAAACGTAGGGGGTCCTCCACCACAGAGCCATGCTGCCTGGACGCTACCATTTCATTTAGGGTGATGACCAACCGACCTGCCTGCACCACCGTCAACTGCTCACAGATGGCATACAACGCCTTGAGCAGCGGATGCAAATGCAAGGTGATCTCAGGTACATGGGGCAGATAATGCAAACGCAATTCCTGCCAGCGGAAACCCAGTTTCCGTAACACCCGTCGTGCGCCTATAATGCACAAAGCCTCTATCAAGTGAACACGCCAGGACTGTGGATTGGTTTGGGCATATTGTTGCAAGAGATTGGTGTCTTGTTGGGCTGGCTGCTCCTCCGCCTGGCGGGCGGCACCGGCTAAAGCTAACAGTTTTTGCAGTATGTAACCCACATTGGAGTGCTGAGAGCCAAATAAAAGGAAACACACGCTGACCTGGTCCAAAGATAAACATAAAATTTTTATTCAAAAATTGTTGTTGTTTGTGTTACCTTCTGACCAAAGTTCAGATCACGTTCCACATAGGGTAGATCATTTATATCAATATTCTGCAATTGAGTTAAACAATTGTGGGCAGACATTCTGCTTAGGGGAAAATACACAAATCCTCTTATCCTGCCAGCACCTTTGATCAGCTAGAGATGAGCAAAATGTGTTGACGATCAACACAGCTGATCAGCTGTTTGAGTTAAAGTGTTGCCACTTAGAGATGGAACTATTGGGTAAAGTCACGATCATGTGGCAGACATTTTTCAAAAAAACTGTAAGCAGATCAGCTGCTTAAGTCAAACTGTTGCCACTTAGAGATGGAACTCTTGGATAACGTCACGATCACGACATTTGGCTTTAAGCCCAAAACTTAACACGGTTCTTAAATTTATTTCCTTTCATAACTAAAGAACTTCTCAATCCTTCTTATAAAAACCTTAACTATATACCTAGGTATGAAGCCTTGATCAATTGAAATGAAAATATCATGCAAATCGCTTCTGAACCACAGTGCGTGGCAAACTTCAAGGCTAAATTGTGTTATCCTCTGCAAAAATTCATCTATAAAAATTGGAGACCAAGAAAAAATTTCAAACTAAGCCTTTCAAGCGACCGGCCTCATGTGTGAAATGTGTGAGGATCAAAAACTTTAAATTGATTTTCTCGCAAACAAAATATTTGAAGTCTATAAACACTATAGCTCCAAATCTACTTGACCCATCCTATTGAATTTTTTTCACTATTTCAACATAGAAACACTTTGAAAATGTTTGGAAAACTGAATGCTTTTGAACAGTAGACTTTTTTGAATCACGTATTTTGCCAAAAATAAATTCAAGCCTTGTACTACAATCAGATTTGAATTAATCTAGTTACCCCAGAGTCAAGTGATATAGTGTTTGTTGCCTTGAATTTTACAGTTCAGTTATATGCTTGAAGCAGACTAGCACAAAAAAAATTGAAAATTTCAACAAACAATTCAATAAATATATGAAAGTAGAACAAATCTTTTCAAAATATTGATTGCAAATAATAATAATATCGTGGTCAAAAGGTAAGGTTGAATCCCAAAAGGGATATATACTCATTGACATACATATTTCTGTGATCTCATGTGACACGTGACACATTCACCGTGACTTAACTGCAACTGCTGTCCCACCTCTACTGCACAACAGTTACTGCAACAGCTGTTTTCTGTCCTCGTTTTTGGTATTTTTACCATGACCATTTAACGGTCACACTGCAGCCTTGCCATACATTCAAGTCGAAATTGTTGAACTGTTCACAACGCTTCATGTTGGACGAAGAAGTTTTAATTATTTAATGTATTTGTATTTGTATATTCTGTCTATGAGCGTAACAGAAAAACAGAAAGGGACAGAGATATACAGAAAAGGCCAGGGCCACAAGAACAGAAAGAGGAGAGAGAAAGAGAGAGAGCGAGGCAGAAAGAGCGAGCGAGCGTCCGCTTGCACACAAATGTACATATATATATATAGTATAAGAAAACTAAAAGAAAAAGTAGCAAATATTTAACAATTTTTGCTCATTTATATATATATATATATACTGCAGCGCCTATATACATACATATCATCTAGATTTATATATATACATAGATATATATATATATATACACATGCATATATATCCACCTACTGTACCACTTCCACTTATGTAAGCAGCAGCGGGCAACAACGACAAACATAAAAAAAAACAAACCCAAAAAAAAGAAATCAAAAGCAATTGCAATAACAACGACAAAACAACTGAAATCCCAAGTATTTAAATCAAAACTGAACGAGAATCAAACGGCAATGTTATAAATTATTAAATCAAAACAAAAGTTTTAAATGTTCCATAACCAAAAAAAAAAGAAAAGAAAAAACACGCCTCAAAAACGTAAGAGAAAAGCTAAATACAAAAACAAAATTCTTTACTTGGCCATTTTGTCATGGCGTATGTAGGTATATACTTATGTATGTACGTATGTCATTGCTTTTAGTCACGGGCACACACGCCCCAAAGAGGCAAAAGTCTTTTGTAAAATTCCTTCCTTCCCCCCCCCCCCCCCCCCTTTCTGCTAGCGTCTCTCTTATCAGCGTTGCGAAATACATAACACACATCCATATGTATGTATGTATGTAAGCAGCTGCTCATACTCACACACAGACAAACAAATATGCATATACATACATACATACTAAAACTTTCGCCTCGACCAACTTGTAACTGTAAAAGAAGTAACGTAAAGTGTCAATAACTACATATGTATATATATTTGTATGTATGTAAGGTTTTTTGTTTTTCAACAACAATTATAGCTACATATGTGTATGTAGGTATGTTGGTTTTGTATGTCAAGCAGCTGCATTTACGCTTATGGCCAAGCGTGTGCGGAAGCGAGATAGCAACACAAACAAACCCCAAAAACTCAATGAACATGCACACGTTGTGAGTCTGCTCTCTGCATACGTATGTATGTATGTACATATGTAGCGATGTGTGTGTGTGCGTTTACGCTTTTGTGAGTTTGTAGGTGAAAATAATTGACTAACTTATAATTTTTCATTAATCACTAAGGCATTTCCTGCATACATATGTACATATTAATGTAGGTACAGTTAGCACAAGACAACAAGTGTGTGTGTGTGTGTGTGTGTGTGAGTGAGTTATAGATCCCATTTCTGTTCATTTGTTTTGTTTTTGTTAGCAAACGTTTTATTTTTGTATTTCTTAATTTTGCATCTTCATCCAAAAATCTATTAAAATTTCCTTTTGAATTTAAAACTTATAAATAAATTTTTAAAATTAAAAAAATTCCCGAAAAAATTAAAGATTTACCAACACAATTTGACATGAATAAAAAATGTTTTAAAATTTTTAAAACTATTTTTATGTCAAATATACATCTTAATTTGCAAAATATATTTCGAATTAAATTTGCTTAGTAAAAATTCTTTGAAAACTTTTTGAGTTTTATAAGAAAGTCTTCAAATTTGGTTAATTAATTGTTTGTTTCTTTTCAATTAGAAATTTAAAAAATAAATTCTTAAATTTCAAAATGTTTTGATTTGATTTGCCTCGTATATATCAAAAATTTGAGTTATTTTCTTGTTTTTCACTTCAAATTTTTTTTTTATAGAATTACAAAAAGGCAGCAAATCATAAAATTTCCGTCATTTTTAAAAAACTTTCATATTATTTTGTTTCTAAACCAATTAAATTGGCTTACATATTTTTTTTTTAACAATTTTGGCTATTAAATTTGTTAAGTAAGAATTTATTTAATCAATATACCTTTTTTTAATTAAGGTTTAAAATCTAGATAAGATGGTTTTTAACTAGTTTCCCTCAGCTTATTATTGTTTAGCTATTTCATTTGGGAAAACCACCAAAAGCAACCAATTAATACGCTTACAAAGTGTTCCTTAGCTCTAGAAAATCCAGATTTTTATAGCCGGGCTTAAATAACTAAATGTTTTGCGATTGTCTCCCCTTCTCAACGGTCTCTAAATTCCTAATCGAGGCACCCATTTCGTACACTAACATTTTTGATCTATATTTTTCCCCCAATCGAGGCAACCATCTGTCCAATTTGCCCACACTAGGCGTTGCTTTTGCTATTTTGTGAGTTCTACAGCTGGACAATTACAATTATATAGAGTTTTAAGAACTATTTGTGGTTTGGCGACCGTGACTATTCGTTACCCAATGACTGTATCTTAGACAATTTGACTACTTTTTACATTCTTTTGACTTTAAAATGCTTTAAAATAGAGACATTTTTCTATTGATTTAAAGTTAGTTTAAAAGAAAAACATAGTTCCTGTACAGAACTAGAATAAGTTAACTAGGCCTTAGGTTAGAAACTGCCTTAGAGTTTAAGGAATGATTTCGGGAGACCTTTAACTGAGAGAACAACCTTAAAACAAAAACCGTAATAAACCCTTTTTAACTTTTTTGATAAGACAATCTTGGTAAGCATCATTGCACACTTTTAGTTTTATCAAAAGTGTTTGAATTTCAATCATCTACTCAATTTGCAATCTACTCCTTTAGAAGGTCCTGGGTCTCTCAAGGTAATAGGATTCCTAAGTAGAAGATGTCTTTTAATGTGGACTTTTGCATGATTTTATAACTTCTCTATATTTAATATGGAAACCCGCTTCCTCAAGCTGAATCTGAAATAGGTTTTTCAATTGATTCTCTTCTCTATATCTGAGTTCTCTGATGAGTTTTTTGACTTTGTATTGAAGTTTTGTTTTTTCGTACATCTCATATGAAATCGCGACAAGAGAAAATACAGCTTTTTGATTAGAAATATTTAACCGACCTGTTTTGATACGGATTTCTACAGATAGGAGACTCGAGATGAAAGATTTCTTAAAGATGTATATCATTATATGTTCTTGAAAACGAAGCGATCTGCTGGGCTTTCGTTTTCACTTTCGCAAATAGTTTTTCCTACTTAATCTGGTTGAAAACCCGTTTTAAAATCACAAAATTTATGAAAATTTCTTTTAAATACGCAAAATTCTTGCGAAATTAAAAAAATCCGATTCCGGCTTATCTAACTAGATTATTTCAAGCACTTTAGGAAGTAATTTGATGTAAAAACTTTTCGTATAAAAGGCAGGGTTAATAAGTTTGTTGATTTGGACAAGAGCTGGGCACCAAAATCTAAAGAAAGGGCTCTGCAATGACACTTACAACAATAGATCTGTTACATTTTACTGCATTTTTGTGTCGAATTAATTGATTCACTGTACAATGACTTAAAAGTTTCAATTGAAAGGATTTATAACACCCAACCCAAATGGATTCTAAGCTGTTTGCCTTGCTAAATGTTCAAAAAACTCAACAAAAGTGATTCATGGTCTTAATAGAGTGATTTTGGAAACGAATGTTACCAACAAAACTAGACTAGGGAAGGCATTAGTTCATTTTAAGAACATTTTCCTAAAAAAATAAACTTTTTAAATACAGGGCCATTTTCTAAACAACAACATAGAGCTTTCTGTCACATAAACCTACCCAAAAAATGATCAAATCGGCCTTCAACTGCAAAAAGATCAATTAAAATATCAAATTTGAACTATTTTCATATCAATAGGTTACTATTTAGTTCTAAATATATGGACTCGATCATATCATCTTAATATTTTCTCAGATGAAGGCCGATTTGTTAGTATTTATGAATGTTTGTATCAAATTTAACCTCAAAGTGCATTTGAAAGAGTTTATTTTCTAAGGAAATTCTTATAAATTTAAATTTATAATTCAATATATAGGTTTAAAATTGTTTTTGTAAAGCATTTCGCCTCAACTAATGTATATTAGACCAAAATTGTCCACTTCAGCGTTTCTTCTCGAAATGTACAGCAACCACAACTTTTGTAGTATTTGGCGACCGTGACTTTTATCTTGGATTTGAGGGATTTTTGATTTAAAGTAAGACAGAAGTTGTGGAAAAGCAAAGAACTCTTTGAATAACCTAAATCTATACCTATAACTTCTGCAAAAATGACACAGTTTAGTGAAAAAAATGTATTATAGATGTCTTGGAACCATTATAATGTTTCTACAAGCCAACTTTCTAAAAACCGGTACCAAAAGTACCTAAAAACCACTTTGAAGCCCTTTAAATCTGCCTATAACTTTCACAAATATTGACCTAGGTTAAGAAAAACGAGAGAGCAAAGTTAAAACCGATCATTTCTATATATAGTATATATTAGTATCCTGCAGCTAAAAGCTACCTCAGTACAAAATTTCAGCTTGATAGCTTTAAAACTGAGGAACTAGTTTGCGTAGAAACAGACAGACGGAGGGATAAAGCTCAAACGACTCAGCTTGTCATGCTGATGTGGTCAGAGATGATTCCTGCTATAATATTTTCCTTTTTTAAGCCCCCAAAACCAAAAACCAGTCACCCAACATTATGCCTTGCCAGACATGTCATTCCAACTTTCCATAAACTGAAATACAATTCTGAATTTCATTTGAGTTTTCAATTTTGAACTGATATATGCATGTATGTATGTAGTATATATAATACATATATCTATCTAAATGTATACAATTCTCACAGATATGCGCCCAGTATTACAATTATAGCTCCACTCTCCTCATTCCCTTTGCAGATCTAGGAAGTTCAGTCTAAGCTACAATCAATTATGTCATCCATTGTTGCCGAACCGCCTTTAATTGACTTGGCCGAGGATCTGGAAGATGGCGAGATTGATGATGATGATGAGGAGGAAGTTCAGCAGCAGCAGCAGCAACAGCAACCACAACATAAATCGTCAGTTCCCGATGAAGATGTACAATTTGTGGGCATCGAAACGGCCCCAGATAAAGCCTCCGATGAGGATGTTGTTTTTCTGGGCATCTCCGCTGATGGCTCCTCGAGTATTATCAAATCCATGAAGCCGCGTCCACTTGAAGGTAAATTTCATCTTCTCTTTGTGACCATAAATGGAAGTTGATGATTTTCCAAACTATTTTCCAGATGATCATGCTGTAAGCATTGAAAATGCCATTGCAAATGCCTTGAAAAAGAAGGGCATAGAACCGCCTATGCCCAAAATGCGTTCCTTACACGGTGATGGCCCCGAAATGGCGGGCGGCGGCGATGCGGGTGCCAACGAAGCTGGCCAGCAACTGCAACAGCAGCCAAGTCGCAGCAGCCGGCGACGAAAGCGAAAAAAAGAACGAGAACGTGAACAGAAAAAGGACAAAGAGCATCAGGTGAGATGAAAGCATGACCAATTTTACCCCTGACTAATCGGTTTATCACTTGAAAACAAGTTTGGGCTTACATTTTGGTTTTAGTTTTAAGTTTAGACTTGGGCTGGATTAAAGAGGGATACTATATGGGGCTTCCGGATGCAAATTGGGTATCTAGTTGAACTGCCTGCGACAAGTGAATTATGGTTTTAATATTGATCTCTGATTACTGTAGATATCTCCTTTAAGTAAGCTTTCAGGTCTCTCCAGGCGTGTCTGAATGTGCCAGATTTGTCTGAAGACACATTCGAATGCTACTTAGAGGCCAATTTGGGGTACTCAGTGGTAAGCTTAGGGTCATAGACTATGTCAACAACAAAATCTATGCTAAAGAAAACATATAGGTATATATAGGAAGTTACTTAATGAATCGATTCTGGACATGGTTGCCAAAAACCGTCAGCTGTTTACATATTTATGGCATTAGTTACCAAAAATTGCTAGTTTCAAGCTTGGATTATGCGTCAATTTGTCATTTTATTTCATTATATTCAACTTACAAACAATTCTCGAACCAAAATCCTGGATTTAATGCTTTTAGCAAGATTTTTGCATAAACCATGCACTACAATTTGACTATGGGTTGAATTTTTTGGTTGCGCTACCTTAAAAAATGTAATAAACATGCATTTTTCTTAAAATTTTCCAGGTGAATAGGTTTTTTAGGAGTCTTTGACTGAAACTTGACAGAAAAAATGTGCATTTTGGTTTAAATTATGTGAAAAAATTCCAATTAAAACCCTACTAAGTCGAGGATTATTACTTCAAAACTAAGTTTCCTGATGTCGGCTGTCAAAATTCAGCAAAAACAAATTTCTACAACAAAGGAATCTTACTTAATATAATAAAAATTTTAGAGATCTTTTCTCTGCTCGCAAAATATGGCCCCCTATTTTTTTTGCGCTGTCTGCTCAGCCAAATGACAGGTACAAATTAAACAGACTCTCTTACTCTCTGAACGGAACACTTGAATGTTGCTTCTCGTGGGTTTCAATGAAAGTAACACACGCAGCTGTCTTACAAAAATAGCTTGAAGAGGGTAAATTTCTGAGCAACTTAGTAAATCAAGCCATGTTTCAGGTAACACCACTGTGGCTCATCATTTTCGGGATGTGAATAAGCGAACAAAAGTTGAAGCGAACGTAATTCTACAGTGGTGTGGTGCCACCCTTAAAAGTATCTAGCACGCATGCACACTTGCAGTTTACACTTTCTGTAGATTCTCAAGTTGGTTCAACAAATAGTGCGTTAAGTAAACTCAGAGGTGAAATGTCATTTTGTTTCTCTCTTTCATCGTACTCTATTTTGATTTTTCTTCCAACTTTTCCAAGGTTCACTTTTTGCCTACTTTTACATACAGAGAGAAACTATTTGGAGATAAATAACAAGTATTATGGGCAGCTTAAGGTATTTTTTTTCTGCTTTTTTATGAAATGATGAAAAAGTGTGGGCAGAAAGGTACTCAAAAGTGGGATTATGGGAAAGGTCGTTCCAAATTGGTTAGTCATGATTAAATAAAGTAGGTTTCGAGTTGTATAAAGACCCCTAAACTGTAGTCTTGTAGTTCCATAATGCAGGTACCAAGAATTTCAATTTCAAAAAGCCTAGTTCAAAATATGTTAGAGTTAGGGTTCGAAAATGATAAGATTCGTTGTCATAAACTGATTTTTTGGAAGATACATACAATATATAACCATAAAGGATCTTCGCGGACCTATAAAAGATCTAGTTTCACGCCTAGTTCAATAATATAGAACGAAATTTGTCAGAGTTATTGTGGTATATGTTAAAATTTGCTAGCCATTCAACGGTTTTTTGGATGATACCCCTCATTTTACAGCCTGATTTTAGATAGGAACGATTTGTAGTTATATAATACAGTTTCCAAGAAATTCAGAATGTCCTTTAGCCTTTAACCTTTAACCTAGTTCGAGTTTTGTTAAATAGTTAGATTTGAGTTTATACAGGTTTTTTTCTTCGTTTGGTACCCCCTCTAGAGTTACGGAATAGGTACTTTGGGTACGCAGTTTTGAAAAGACATTTAGTAGAAGCTTCATGAAGGTATGAAGGAAGTCATTGCGTTCATTTTCATTAACCTAGGTCCATATTTGCAAGATTTATAGGCAAATTCGTGTTATTAAAGTGGATTTTTGTAATGGTATTTTCCTCCTAAGGCCCGAAATAGGTACATTACGGCTCGATTTTAGAAAGGTCGTTTGGTAGAAGTATCATATTTGTTCCAAGGAATCCATAAAGCCCCATTTCATTAACCTAGTCCAAAATATGTTAAAATTATAGGCAGATGCAGTTCTCAAAAGTGGTATTATTCTGGTTGTTGGAAAAACCCGAAATGAAGAGCATAATACAGGCTATAGGGAATCTACAATGGCTATTTTTCTTTACCTAGGTCCATATTTGTGCAATTTATAGGCAGATTTAGGTGTTCAAAGTGTTTTTTTGGGTTAGTATATTCTCTTAAAGCCCGATAATACAGCTTTTAAGGATATCATAACGCCCATTTTTATTAACCTAGGTGTATAATTGTCAGAGTTAAGGCTAGATTAGGTCTTAAGCTTTTTTTTTTAGGGTGGTACATACTTTTAAGGCCCGCAAATGGGTACTTTATGTATCGATTTCAGAAAAGTTGATAATTAGAAGTATAATACAGTTTCCAAAGAATCCATAACGCCCATTTTTATTAACCTAGGACAGTATTTGATAAGTTTTAAGATAGATTCAGTTATTTAGTCTTTCTTTGGGGTAGTACATACTCTTGAGACTCGGAAATAAGTACCTAAGCCGATATTAGCTTGAAATTATGGGTGGATTCAGGTCTTTAAAGTGTTTGTCGGGTCCCGGAAAACAGTATCTTACGTCTTGATTCTAGAAATCTCGCCTTAATGAAGCATTATTCTGGTTCTAAGGAATCCCGTATACTAACTAGGTGAAAGTTATAGGCAGATTCGGCCTTCCAAAGTAATTGAAAGGCCCGTAAAGCCCATATATCATTATATCGCTCATATTCATTACCCTTTTAAGGTAGATAAGGTAGATTCCGTTCATCAAAGTGGGACTTTTGAGATGGAACAGGTAGCCACCATAGAAACAGACATAATACAGGTTCCCAGAAATCCACAATGGTCTTATCTAGTTCAAAATAGTAAGACTCGAGGTCAAAACCCACCTAAAAATGGATTTAAAACGAATTTCTTTCACTTCTACACAGAAACGCGCTCGCCGAGAAGACGATGAAACTGTTGGCGGCATTGCTGGTGGTACAATTAGCGATGAGATGGATATGGATGAGTATGAAATGATGAACGTACGAGGTGGCAGTCCACCGCCTGCAGGATCAACACCAGCTGTGGCAGCCACTGGCCCACCCCGTTATCCTAGTGACTGGCCAGATATGGGCGACGTTGGTGGCGGCGTAGGCGGCGGCGGCGGCGGCGGCGGCGGCTATGACTCCAATCAGGATAACTACAGTAGTTATGATTCCTATTCCGACGACGAGGCCGCTGGTGGTGGTGGACAAAGACGTCGCCAGCGTCGAGAGCGTGACAAAGAACAGCGTCGTAAGCGCAGGGAGAGAGATCAAGAGCGTCGCCATGAGGCTGGCGGCAATGCTGGAGCCAATGCTGGCAAACGGAATCGACGCGATTCCGGGGATGGACCCGGCGGTGAGAAGATGCGTGAGCCACGCAAACTGGAGCTGTGCAAGTTCTATCTAATGGACTGTTGTGCCAAGCGTGATAAGTGCTCCTACATGCACAAGGAGTTCCCGTGTAAATACTATTATCTGGGCATGGACTGCTATGCGGGTGACAATTGCCTCTTCCATCATGGTGAGCCGCTGTCGGAGCAGCTGCGCAACATATTGCTAAAGCATATGGAGACGGCGCCCAAAGAGATTCTGGGTGATTTCAAGCGCATTTCACGCGATGTGGCCTTGGCACAGATGACGCGTCGTCATGAGCTGCTGTGCGAGCAATTTGGTAGAGAGAATACATGGACCACACTGGCCAGTGCGGGTGTGAGTCGACGACGTGCAGCTGATGTGCCCGATCAGCTGCAACAGCAGCAGCAGCAGCAGCAACAACAACAACAGCAGCAACAGCAGACGCAGCCAGCGCCACAGCAACCGCCACAGAGTACAGCATCTGCTGCTGGCCAGTCACCTCAGCCCACAGCAACAGCAGCCGCAGCAGCTGCTGCTGCCGGAACCGGTGCATTAGGAGCACTCAGCATACCCTCGCTACTTGATATGGTTATTAATCCACCCCAGCTAAATGATTCCAAAACTGATAAAAAACGCAAATCCCGTTGGGCTGAGAAATCATCAGCCAAGTCAGCGGCCACATCAACTCCGGCTGCCTCAACCACAGCCGCCAAACCCCTGCCCCCGCATCTAGATCTGTTGAATCTCACACAGGTCTTAAGTCCTGAGCACATGACCAAGCTCAATAAGTTGGGCATTACAAATCTGGAACAAATGCTGCAAGTACCCTTTGGACAGCTGACCGAAGTGGGTCTAACGCTGATAGAGATTGGTGAGATTCAACGCAAGGCCGAGGAGGCCAAACCAATGGCAGAGGAAACCAGCACCACCACAACAACAAACAGGTGAGAGGCTACAGATTTCCAATACAAAAAAAGGACATATTTTTAGTTTTTTTTTTTGTATGTTTCAGTAATCCGCCGGCCAAATCGGAAACCGAGATTAACAGCAATTCCAATAGTAATGGCTTCATCATGGTGGACTATACGCAATACCTAAAGGATGCTCATGTACATTTCTCGGGCAATGATCCTTGTGAGTAGATAATTGAAATTTTGAGGGCTTGCTTGATACTGAGTTCTACGGTTGAGCTGAGGAGTTAATGGAAATGTGCTTGGAAGAGCGGTGTCTTTGCTCCAATTGAACCCGCTTGTAGTTGATTCACAGCTGTGGAAAGTTCCGCTCCTCGGGCCTCTTCTAGCCACTGCGCCAGTCTAGAATTTGTCACCATAGATTAGTTCTTGATTCGCTTATCGAGAAAAGGTGATATAGATATAGATTTCTTGTTCTTGTTCTTGTTATTGAGGTGTGGTAGGTCCAAGTTAGCTCTGAAATGGTTATCTTACCAGTAAGTTGAGTCTAAGATATCGCGGTAACGTTGAACCGCTTACAAATAACTTCACACATGAAACATGACTCGCATAAACTCCTATTCCTGGCACTTTTTATGTTTACCAATCTGTTATAATTGTACCAAAGACACTAGATGTTGGGGGGGGGGGGTTGGAGTAACCTTTCGTTTATCCAACAGAATCACAGTATAAACTAGAGCTGGAGAAACACCGATGTTTTTCAAAACTTTGGAAGTCCAGCGATTACCTTTGTACTTGCTTTTTATATCCTATTACCAATCAAAATGGTTAAAGGGGGATGTATGTAACGGGGAGTAGGAAACATTTCCGACCCCACAAAGTATATAGATTTTTGATCAGCATGAACAGCCGAGTTGGTATAGCCATGTCCGCCCGTCTGTCTGTATAAACGTGTCGATCTCAGAGACTATAAGAGTTAGAGCCACAAATTTTTGCATGAAGGTAGGTGTATACCGTAAAACTTCACAGTGAAATATATTTGGAATATTCCCATAATATTTCACAAACCGCTACCGACCCAAAAACGATCCGATTCCTATACGATTTGAGTAGCTTTTCCCCATTTATTTGTATTAAAATTGTATCAAGCATGGACTGGACCCAAGGTTCAAACCAAAACCTTCGCCCGAAAACCTCGTTCTATAACCAAACCTGCGAAACGGAGTTCCAAACTAAAGAAGAAATATATTAATTGATAACTTCTTCAAGAATTCTTTAAAAAGTCTTAGTAGTTTGGTACTGTTTAAGCTTTTCATTCAATCTTGTCCCACTTTTCCAAAAATGGGTTTTAAAAAACAGGCGTTTTCAATCCCTTTTTCAATAATTTCAATCTCTGGCATGTAGTTGGGTTGAGAGAGCGCCTTTAAG
Source organism: Lordiphosa fenestrarum (assembly GCA_035044985.1). NCBI lineage: Eukaryota > Metazoa > Arthropoda > Insecta > Diptera > Drosophilidae > Lordiphosa > Lordiphosa fenestrarum. The sequence goes on along the minus strand of JAWNNO010001131.1, from coordinate 297,284 downwards.
ACGATCCAAGCCAAGCCTCTCTGATAAGTGTTGTTGTGGTTGTACTTGCTCTCAGAACCAAATTTCAGGCCCACTGCTGCTTTAGACTGAAAGAGTTCTTTATTATAGCTATGCTTCAGGAGTACGGAAGAATGTGCCATGTAGTTATGCCAGCTAGGGATGCCAGAAATAATAATCAAAATATCGATATATTGTCATCGAATATTTTACCAAGACGATATATTGTATATCGGATAGTTTTTGGTGTTATTTGTCGTTGCTATGTTTATTTTAAATATCGAAAATATCGATATTATCGATAAATTTTCCCCTTAAATATTTATATCGAAATTATATTCTTGAAACAACCGGCAAACCCAAGTTTGATGCTTTTAAAAGCCGGTCCAAAACGATGATTTCATCATTCAGGGATCCAAAAGATTGCCCATTCACGAGTTGTCCAAAATTCTTCGAGTCAGGGTAAAACCTGAGCTTTCTTGGTAAAGCCCTCTGTCGGGAATTGGAGCCTGAAACTACCTTCAACTCATGCTCCTCTCTCTCTCCTCTTTGCCTTTCATTCCAGTGGACGACGATCGGGATGATGACGAACAACTGGTGATAGATGATGGCGGCAATGAATCTGCCGTCGAAGAGGAAGCCAAAGTAAAAACCAAGCCAGAGCAGTTGCCAAAAGAGCTGCTGCAGCAACAGCAGCAGCAGCAAAAGGAAGAGGAGGAGGCTCCTCCCTTACCTTCAGTTTTTGATTTGCCCAGCTTTATGAGCAACATGCTGGGTGGTGGCAGCGTTAAGAAACCCAGCTCACCACCACCACATCATCCCTTAGAGCCGGCCACAGCCACAGCGGGTGCCGTCACCTCACCAACAGCTGCCTCCACCAGCAGCAGTCTGTTCAGTCGCCTGCTCTTTGGCGAAAAACAACCCGATCCCGAAGCTCGAGCTGCCTTCTATCGCGACATCATACGTAATCCCTTCAAGGCGCACAGCGGCGACCTGGATGCCGGCAATGATTCTTCCAACAATGAGAATTCCAATTCAAATTCTAGATCCATAACACCCACACCCGAGCCGGGTGGCTCACAGTCACCCAAGCCGTTGGAGGAGATTTTGGCCACAATCCCGGTGGCCATTACCCCGTCCCTGTACGCACGCGCCTCCATGTATGACTATGATCCCGCCAAGGCGGAACAGCAGCTGGCGGCCGTGAGGAATTCCGAAACGGATATTGATATGCGGCTGCCGTTTCAGCCCATGAAACATTATTTGCCGGCCACCGAAATTGATGCAGCCATTTTCTCACACACACCCATGCGTTGGCAAGTCCACGAAGTGGACGTGGATGAGCCCAACTATGCCAAGTTGAGGATCAGTGCGGGGCACAAGGAACAGCGTGATTTGCGTGATCCCCGGGTGCGTCGTATACTGGGATTACCCGAACTGCCGGAGGCTATGGGTACCACAGTCCTCGATTCGAGTCGTTCCAGCAATTGCATCTCCTCACCGGACTCGGTGATCATGTCGCCGCAGGGACGTGATGCCACACCCACTTCACCGCCCCCCCAACTGGTGTTGCCGGCCATGAATGTGCCGCCGCCTAGCATGAGCATACCACCACCCACGCTGCCCAAGGTGGAGCGTACAGATCCCCGACGTGATCCGCGCCGTGCTCATCTGACTGCCACCACCAACACGAACAGCTCGGTCACCCAGCCAGCCAATCCCAGCGGCGGCAGCCAGCAAATCCTCGAGATACGCAATCTCCTGCAGAGCTCCAACTGGTACAAGAACCTGGGGAGCAACAACAAGATTATGGTCAACCAGCAGCTCGCGCTGGTCTTCACCGAACTCAAGAAGTTCCACCAGCAGGAGGGGAATCACAAGATCTTCGATGTCAACTTCATTGTGAGCAACCAGACGCTGCAGCAGATCTTCGCCAAGCTGCACATCTACCTGGATGACACCGGCCAGGTGGTGCAGCTGCCCGAGGAGGCGGCCGGCGGCGGCAGCAACGGCCCCAATGTGCCCCTCATACTGCCCAATCTGTCGCAGCCGCCACCGAACTTTGTGCAGATCATGCGCCAACCGCCGCCAAATCTGTGTGGAGCAGGCGGACGTATGATGATGCAAATGGGTGGCATGATGCCGCCCTTCAACCAGCCGCCACCGCCCAGGCCTAGTCTCTTGGGTATGCCGCCAATGGGGGGCATGCCGGGGATGGGCAACCAGAATAATCCATTTAATCCATTTGCAGGAGGCGGCGGCGGTGGAGGCAACGTGGGAGTGCCCTTCAATGGAGGAGGTGGAGGTGGCATGCCGTTCAAGAACTTCCCGCATAATAACGGAGGAGGCGGCGGAGGAGGACGCCACTTTGCCGGTGGCAATCAGCGTAATAATCAACGTGGAGGCGGTCCACGTAATCGCAATAACATGTTGTAAACCCCCCACTCCCTACCACTCCTCAATGCACCTGCCATGCCATGTATGCCACCCGCCTGCCCGCCCCCCCTGACCAGCTCCACCCACTCCTCCCCCCTGTTCGAACAAAGACTTGGCCCTCCTTTGAAACCCAACCACAAGACACCACCCGCTTCCCAAAATGTTATGCCCCTTTTCCTGCAAGAAACAACTAAACTTTTGTTCCCATTGAAAATATACATTTTACTCTCTTCTGTTGCCTCCCCCAACCCCCAACCCGCACCCTCAACAGTACACAGCTCAAACGAAATAACCCACCCCACAAAAAGAAAGAAAGAAAGAAAGAAAGAAAAACGAAATCAAGCAAACAAAAACAAACAACCCCAGAAATTTTCTTTGATCACCCCCACCCAGCTATGGATGAACTGCTGAGGTCAAGTACAAATAGGTGACTAGGGTTAGGGTTGCTGTGCCTTTGAGATCACTCCTTGGTCACTTTTTAGTCGTCCTCTGACATTGCAAAGTGCTCCTACGGTCACTTTCTAACCAAGGTCACATTTCAGCGTGCCAAGTGCTCCATGGTTACCCTTTGAATAAGTTACATCCGTGGTCAACTTTATCTCAGCTGACAAGGTGATTCTTTTAGGTAGCTAAGGTCACTCCTAAAAGGGCTTACCAAGTGCTCCGCGGTCACTTTTGTCCTAAGCTTCCTCCCTGTTCACTTTTTTGCCAAGTTCAGCCGGAGCTTTTCTCATTTAAGAGAGATAATTGCCCGATTCTTTGGCCATGTTGTATATTTCGAAGTGTTGCCTGTTCACTTCTGGGCTAAACTTCAACCCTGGTCACTTTTTTCCAAGTTTAGTATGAGATTTTTTGATTTTATAGAGATATTTGTCTATTTCTTTTTGCAAAAAAGAGTGCTCCATGGTCACTTTTTGACCAAAGCTTCATCCCAGGTCACTTTTTTTCAAGTTTAGTAGGAGATTTTCTGATTTTATAGAGATATTTACCTATTCCTCTGGTTACATTCGGCAATATGGAGTGTTCCATGGTCACTTTTTGTCCAAGTTTCATCCCTGGTCACTTTTTTTTTCAAGTTTAGTAGAAGATTTTCTGATTTTGTAGAGATATTTACATATTTCTTTAGTTACATATGGCAAAAAAGAGTGCTCCATGGTCACTTTTTGACCAAAGCTTCATCCCTGTTCACTTTATTCCAAGTTCAGCCGGAGCTTTTCTCATTTAAGAGAGATAATTGCCCGATTCTTTGACCATGTTGTATATTTCGAAGTCTTGCGCGTTCACTTCTGGGCTAAACTTCAACCCTGGTCACTTTTTTCCAAGTTTAGTATGAGATTTTTTGATTTTATAGAGATATTTGTCTATTTCGCTGGTTACATATTGCAAAAAAGAGTGCTCCATGGTCACTTTTTGACCAAAGCTTCATCCCAGGTCACTTTTTTTCAAGTTTAGTAGGAGACTTTCTGATTTTATAGAGATATTTACCTATTCCTCTGGTTACATTCGGCAATATGGAGTGTTCCATGGTCACTTTTTGTCCAAGTTTCATCCCTGGTCACTTTTTTTTTCCAGTTTTGTTGAAGATTTTCTGATTTTGTACAGGTATTTACATATTTCTTTAGTTACATATGGCAAAAAAGAGTGCTCCATGGTCACTTTTTGACCAAAGCTTCATCCCTGTTCACTTTATTCCAAGTTCAGCAGCAGATTTTCCTCTTTTACAAAGATATTCGCCTGTTTCTCTGCTCACATGTTACATTACAGAGTGTTCCGCGGTCACTTTCTGTCTAAGTTTCATCCCTGGTCACTTTGTTCCGTACAGAAAGCGCTTTTCTTGGTTAGAATTGATATTTTCCTGCTTCTCTGGTCATATTTTACATTGTAAAGTCTTCCACGGCCACTTTTAAGCTCAGAAGGAGATACTTTTGGCTAAAGTTTTTACTTATCTGCTTGTATGGTCACAATTAACACGAGTCCTTCACGGTCACTTTTTGTCTAAGCTTCATCCCGGGTCACTTTTTCTTAGTTCGAAGGGAGTTTTACTTAGTTTAAAGTGAAATTTGTGTACTTGGTCACATTTTTTTAACCCCCCCTAAGTACTCCACGGTCACTTTTAAGCAAGCTTCATACTTGGTCACCTTTTTTCAAGCTCAGAAAACGATTCTTTTGTTTAAAATTGAAACTTCTCTGCTTGTATGGTCACACTTAATATGATTAACAAAGTCCTCTACGGTCACTTTTTGTCTAAGCCTCAACCCTGGTCACTTTTTTCTTACTTCAGAAGGAGTTTTTCTTAATTAAAACCGAAATTTGGGTACTTGGTCACATTTTCTGTTGCCTTTTAGGTACTTAAATGTATCTAAGCTTCATCCTTGATCACTTTTTCTAACTTTAGAAGGATTTCTTGCTTAAAATGGATCTGGGCTTACTTTTGTAATCATCAACCAACTTTAGAAGGATTTCTTGCTTTAAATAGATTAGGGCTTACGATTTTTGATCGCATTTAGTGTTTTAATTGAAGATCTCCTCTGATAACTTATATCTTAGCTTATATCCTCCCTGGTCCCTTTTTTTGAGTGGAAAAGGCTTTTGTTCACTTTTCATACTAGTTGCCTACTTTTCTAAACACAGTTTACAATTTAATTGGTCACTTTTATCTAAGATTTACCCCTGTAGGCGTTTTTCTCTTAGTTAGAACTTATGGTATTTACCTTAGCTTTATCCCTGGTCACTTTTTCTAGACACCGGCCACTTTTTCTTAGTTGAAAACAAATCATTAATTAGTTTCCTAGTCAAATTTTGTATATTAGTTGAAACTTTTGTTTTATTTTCATCCCTGGTCACTTTTTGGACCTTTTTTCTAAGACATTTCGCAATTAGAATTGATATATGGCCACTTTTCACTGGTTGTTTATACCCTCTTTACACCTTCACTACTTCAAGCAGATAGTTATGAGGGCAGCACTTGGATTTGTTAGGTTTCCTAATTTTACTAGTCACTTTTTTTTAATTTTTCGCAAGTTTTTTTAGAGTTTGCCAAGTTTTGTTATATAAGTTGCTCTTACAAGTCTGTTAAAGATGCGTATAGCCCGGAATTAAGCTGGTTTAGCTAACTGTTTTCAAGTTTTTACTAAAACTTCAAACATAAACTGCTTCCAGGTCACTTTGACTTAGCTTCAATGGCACTCAAAGGCTTTTTTCTTAATCCCTTGATTTGTACGCTTCCCTCTTGGTTGCAATTTGTATTTAACCCCTCAGTTCTCCAACCTGGTCACTAGTTCCATTCACTTTCGTTTAAGCTGTGTACCCTAAAAGGCTGCAGCAATTTGTTTTTTGATGCTACCAAATCCCCTGGGCTTCGACTGCTATTTATATATATATATATTATGTATATCATGTATTTTTATATATATTTCAATTTCTATATAATTTTTTGCTTATGTTTTAAGGTAATTTTTAACACTAGGAAGAAGTTGGAGAAACTTCGATTTTTTTTAACTAAAAATTAGGTTAAAATTGTTTAAATGTAAATTTGTATTACATGATAATTGATAAATTTAGACGTAATATTTAAAAACTAAATAAAAGGCAAGCTCTTAGTATTATAACAACAAAAAGGCAAAGATAAACCAAAGAAGAGGAAGGTTTAAAAAATGCACTTCAAATCGGATTTTCTAACCATCATTTTTTTGTTTTAGGAGATTTTACTTTATTACTTTTTTTTTTTAAATTTTATTTAATCCGATTTCGAATTTTCGCACTTATTTTAAACGTAAATGTACTAAATTCTTTTTGTTGTAGCGAAACAACTTTATTTATCAGCAGAAACAAAGATTTCGCATTAATTTCGCTGCCAGCCGTTAGTCTTCAGCTTGTCTTCACTTCGGTAGCGAAATAGTCTTATCACAGCGTTGCCACACTTTATTTTAAGTGGCTGGTAATAACTTATCGATAAATACTTATTTGAAAAAGCGCTTAGAATATATTATGTCTCATTTCTACACCTATTAAACCGGTTCTGAACTGGTTTCTTTTCAATATTGCCAAATCACAGGACTTCTACTCTCTGAGGCAATCATTTTATTTAATTTGAATTGATTTTATGTGTTTTTAATCAAAATTTTATTGAAAATTTCAACCAAATTTGAAAATTCAAATGTTTCCTCTAACTGTAAAGCGATAGTTTGCCTCGTCCATCGAGAGCCAAACCTCTTGTCTATCGAGTCAATGGCAGTGTTATCGAACCAGCCTGAAGAACCAGTTGTTCTCTTGCTGAACAATTCTAGTGATGTGCTTTAGGCAGTAGCAGTGACAAATGATAATTGTAACTGTGATAGCTTCTTAATTACTGCAAACAAGCTAGAAAACTTAGAGATGGGAGTGACAGACTTATATTACAGCAGCGTCGAAGAACTAACGCGCGTTCAACTCTTTACAAAAAAATCTCAATTGAGGTCCGAAAGGGAGATAATGGGGCAGCAAAATAGTAGCGTCCGCATTTTTAAGCTCGAGTTCTGGCAACTCGTTTTTTCATACTTTTACGAGTGTTGAGTATAAATAACGCTGATACACGATATGAGAAAATTAGCGTATCTACCAATAACTTCTACATTTTTCATACAGCAATCTAAATACCAGAGGAAATATTGAGTTTTCTACACTAACGTTTAGATATCTAAGCCTACATGCGCGTGTGGTAATTCTACACAAAAATTGAAGCTTCACATCAGTACAGAATAGGCTATGCTTTTCATTTAGAAAGCTGTTAGTCGCTTTCCTTTATTACTGCGATTAGCGGCAATGCCGCGCGAGTGCTTGATAGTCTAATGGGCTAAGGTGCCGCCATTTGTGTTTGAACTGCAGAGACTAGGTAAGTGAGTTCCGCATATTGTGGTTATAGACTCAAAATTGCATCAGCGTAGATTAGAAGATGTCTTCCACGACTTGGATCAAGGGTCGTGCCTAATTTCACCAATTATCCAGGCCTAAAAAAACCTTCTTAATTACAAATTACCGTTAAAATCTTAAATCAGAGTGGAAAGGAATTTATTTTCAAGCTTTTGAAGGGAAGGCAGTGAGAAAATGATTCAAAACACAATTTCTGTGCTTCGATCTGTCTGAATTTCATCCTAACTTATTTTTTAAAGCCCTTCCTTGAGTGTATCATCGAGAATTAACCTCAAATCTGCTCGAAATCTTCTATTTTCGGTATTTTAAAGTTGCGGCCAATTCGAAATGATGTTAACAACTTCTAGAAAACATTGTTAGTACTATTAGCTCAAAGTTTCTTAATTTTAATTTATGAAAATAGTGCCTAATATTTTTGAAAGCTAAAATAAAAGTGTGACGAAACGATGAAAATGACCGCGGCTCGTTACAATAGCCAACCACCGTAGCCTCCACCATCGCCCATCTCTAGTTAATTCACCCCGTATTAAGTTGTGCTCCAATAACGGTTTCAGTTGTCGGCTGTGAACTGTGAAGGAAAGTTGTAGAGCGCCGCGCAGTGCATTTTTTTCTGGTAATTTTTTTTCTCCACTCTGTATCTACTACTCAATGTTTTCTATCAACAAAATCAAAGTAAAACTAACGTTTCCAACCAATTTTGCAAACAACAAACTGTGTTTAAGCATTTAAACAAAAAAAAAAACAAGACAAAGACGTTTGTGTGCCGAAACGAAATGAAAAAAACAATACACACACACACTCATAGCGTACACACATGTACATGCTGTGTGTGTGTACATATAATGAAAAGCAAAAGAGAAAATGGAAAACACGCAGACAATTTGTGAAATGAAGCAAGCAAAAACAAAATGAAAATTTATCATACAAAATACATGCGTAGTAGTATAATTTTTAATGCATTTTTAACAGTTCAAAGCTTCAAAGTTTTCCTCTTTTTTTTTAACACACGCACACACCTACATATCTACAAATGCGGTGAGCAGCGCGCAGGCAGCGAGTATTGCGGTGTGTAAATGCGGCTACGCTACTCGTTCTATTTGTTGTTTTTTTTTGCTTTGATTAAACATTTTTTTAGTGCCAGTCGCAAGTGTTCTTTTTTTTTTAAGTGTACGAATAAACGAGTACAGTGCAGGCCAATTTTCATTCAGACCTTGAGTGGTTAACGGACTTTTGCCAAGCACTGTATACAAATACAACAACAACAGCAGCAGCAAAAATGGCCTCGTCTCATCCGCTACTCGCCGCGGCGTGTGAGAGTGTGTGACGCTGGCTGTTTTTGTGAACACCCGCCCGCCGCCGCCGCTCTCGGCTGCCATGCCTTTGCCCTGCCTGCCGCTCTCGTTCAACGTTTTTTTTTTCCATTTTTTTTTTGAGCTTGGTTATAATATTTTTTTTAGTTAACCGTTGCTTTACGTAGCAACAACAACAACTTTAATAAATAAATAGTAAAGCAGCCAACATAAGAAACGGTAAACAGCAAGCATATTACAGTAAGTTACAAAAATATACAACCAACACTTGGTGTTTATGTGTGTGTGTGTGTCTTTGATGTTGTACCACTTTACTTAAATGCAATTTTTTTCTTGGGGGGTAAGTTTCAAGTTGTTTTTGAGGACACATCTGTTCCTGTTCGTTTCGTGTTCTCCATTTTGTGCGTACAACGAAAAGAAAACAAACGCAAAAACACACACTTGCAACCCAACAACCACAATGAAACGCAGCCAGACAGTCGCGTCGCGAATTAGTGTTGCCAGTCCCAGTCGGCACGTACGTATACCTGAGTTGCCCCTTCCCTCTTTTTTGGGGTGCATTTGGTTCCGGTTGCACATTTCTTTGACTACTTACCTACGCATATTCTTAGATTTAGGGCAAATTCCGGTTGTAAAACCATTTTGTGTATACTAGGACACATAATTATGGGCATGGATGGTAGTAAAATCTTTTGAAACGAATGTTAAATTATTATACTACCAAAATATGTCTAAAATCAACTACTTTTACCTTTTCAATATTTTTGGCTGTTGAGAATTTGGTTATCATTTTGACACTTCACAAAATTCAATGTTAATTGTAATTTTGAACATTTTTTTAAGCTCTGTTTTGAACTCGCTTTGAAAACATGTCTCATTTTTTTTTGACAAAAATTTGGCTAATTTTACACATTTGGCAGGACTTAATGCTAAAGCTATGGTTCCATTCGTCAATAATTTGCTCAAATATGGTAGAAATGTTTGCTATTTAGCCATATTTGTATCAAAATTTGTCCAAATTATTTGGCTGTGTGAACTTAGCCTTAGGATGTGTATTCAAGCTTTCAGATTTCTCTTCCCTTATATGATAATAAGGACTAGTCTTGCGATACTTCTAGAAAAAAACCATTCTGAATCCTACCTACACATCTACACATATTAAGCAAAGATTTTAAGGCAAACTCTGCCTTCTAAAAACTTTGTGCACCCAAACAACTTCCAACTAGTAGCAGATTTATGCATTTGTCAGCTTTCTGCAAAGTTTTTGTGCCTTGATCTTGATTCCGAATCAATGAATGATATTTTTGTTCATGATTCCATTTCCATACGAACCCTAAAAGTATGCAAAATAGGAAGTAAATGCTTTTAGAGTGCATATCGATAACATTTATCGATTTTTCAGCTACAATAGATGGCGCCTGCTATGAACAAAATCCGGTCGAAAACTGTTTTTAAGTCGCAAAAATTTTGCGGAACTGTAATTAAATCCTTTATTTTCCAGAACTGAATATATTATATTTGTTTAGCATTTTGGAAAGATAAACATGAACTGTGCTATTGAATATATTCAGTGGACCCCACATTCATACCTGCAAGAAAATTTGAACGGGACTTACACGGTGAAGCAAACTTCATGAAGCTTGTCACAAAGCTTTCGTTTGTAGGAAAGAGGATTAAATAAAATCAGTTTGATAAGTCCCTTATCGAGCGCTTTTAATGATTAAAAAGGGATTATTGTCATGTGCGATTAAATAAAGATAATAATTTTCCCTTCATGGTGTAAATTCCGACCGTCTCTTAACAGTTTTGTTTGTTTGATTTTGTCACTAAATATTTAGAATATTGTAGCCTTTTATGATGATACGAATTTCTCTTTAAAGCAATTTGTCAGCCGATTTCTTATCTTTTTCACTTAAACAAACTCACAAATAAAAGAGTAAATTGAAAGTTTATGCTGAGAAATCACTTGTTTTCAAAGATTTAAAAATAGGTATTTAATTTGCGTTGTACAAATAGATGTATATTAGCAAGCGATAGTTGTGCATAGCTATGCACTTTGTTGCGGTAAGCGACTGTATTCTCAATCGACCGCATGACGTTGACATCAGCATTGCCAGCTGTAGCCTAGTAACAACAATAACAAATTGTTGTTGCTTTGTTTTTAGATAAAAAGAAAATGTATTTTAACAACTGAATTAAGTTCAATAATTATTATAAACACAAGTTGTAAAAAGGGTTTTCCATCCAGTTAGAGAGTGGCTTGACTTGAATTTTGCAGCTGCCTGTCTTGGCAACGGGCAGTCAGTACAAGAGAAAGAGAGAGAGACAGACAGCTGCTATTGATATTGTTTTTCAGGTTCATGAAGTTGTTGGCGCTTGCGCTTTTCCTTTAACTTTACTTCCTTGGATAACGGCCGGCCGAACGGCCATTCCCCCCACATTCCAAGTGAACGGCTTTATGGGAAATGCTGTACAGATACAGTAAATGCTTGAAATGTGTAATAAGTCTTGTTTTCTTTGAGCCACACAGATGCTTTGCACTTTACCAACTTGGAATCAAAAGAAAATTGTTCTGTTTTTATGTTTATGATGATAAAACATTTATGAAATGTTTGCCTTGTCAAAGTGTAAATTCCAGTTGAACTTTTTTTGGAGCTTGTACTGTACTGTGCACTCGTTGTGGGCTTTGCCCTGTGTCATTTCGTACTCGTTCCACGCTTTCGTTTGATTTCGTTTGGTTTTGTTGTTGTTGTTTTGGGCTGGCGTCACACCTGACAGTTTGAAAGTGCAACAACATTTTAATGTTTGTTTATAATAATCAGCAGAGTTTAACATTAGATCATCTCTTACTAATTTTAGTCTGGCAATGCCCAGACATACATATTTATAATTATTAATAATTGTTGTGGTTTCATTCATGATTCATGGCACTCAGCTGATTGAGGGCATGTGCTCTCTTGATTACTGCCCACTCTCTCTCACGCTCTGTGCGGATATCAGCTGCATTTTGCATGCAAACGTATGTGTTTGTGTGTGTGCGTGCTCTAATTTTGTTATCAGCCTTTTGTTATTGTTTTTGAAGTTGGGCATAGAGTATATGGAGTACGTGTTTGGCTTTCTTTTTGGGATTTAACTTTCACCCTACCCGCCACCGCCTCCCCTTTATGGTTGACATGTCTTTTTCTCAATTTTGCTAGTTCCCTTTTTTTTTTTTTTTTGCTTATGTACAGCCACAGCGCAGCACTTGGGCCCAGGGATTATGTAGGTATGTGTGTGTGTATGTATGCATGTTTGTATTTTCTTCGTATTTTTTGGGGTACATAAGCAAGAGGGAGTAGAAGCTGAAGCAGCGGCAGACGACGCCAGTAGCAGTCCTTGTACTGTCTCTCTTTCTCCTTCCCCCTTAAGGCCTTGCCGGTTGGTCACGCAGCAGCTACGCAATTGTTTTTCATTGCCCAGTTGCGAATTTGGCCAACCCCCCATTGCTCTGATTTGGCTTGGAGCACGCATTGAAAGTTGAAGGCAAAGTACAAAACAATTTCCTGCTTAATTTAGAGCAAGTGTAGGAGAAGTGCAGGGTATTTTCAACAACCCCCCAAATGGAAATCTTTATAGAATCTTTTCAATATCGTTTAAGAGATGTTTTCGAAACGTATTAATGCTCAATTCATTGAGTCCTCTCTTCTTGGGGAACACTGTCCGTAAATGTAGCAAAAACTTTCGCTTATTAAGCAAGAGCGTAAGCAAATTTCGGTACTTTTTGACTCTGAGAAGAGAGAATCAACACTTAAGTTGCAAATCTTGGATTTGGTAAACACCTATGTAAATGTTAACATAGAGTTACTCTAAATGCTTGATTGATTTATGAAGCCAACCAGCACTTAATATGTCTTTATACCCTTAAGTCCTTTGGTATCTTTTCACCCGATTTGCTAAAACCAGACTTCTACCTTTGGTCCACTAGCGAACATTCAACATCTATCTAATAATGGGAATGTTTTCTTGTTCCACTGATAAATGTAGATAAATTTAAGCAAAGAACAGCTGCTTCGCAAAAAATATGATGTCAGTTTATCTTAAACTTTCCATAACAAAGAAAGAAAATTTGCCATCAACTTTCTCTTACTGTGCTACAACTGTCTTGCCATCAAGGCAACTCCATTGACACAGCAGCTGTTCCTATTGATGACACTTAGGGAATTCGATAGCATATCGATAGAAAATCTAGCCTTTTAGCGGAAAAAGGCTAAAAATTTGAGCAGTGGCGATATTTAACGGATATTCAACCCACGTTTATTTTTTAAAAGATCTGGTTGCCTCAAATCATGTTGAAAATCTACTCAGACTGTCGCTTCAAACGAGCTAAGTAATTAGTCGATCTGGCATCGCTATCAAAAGTTATAGTGATGCCAGATGGTGTGTCCTTCAAATATGGGCAAGAATTTTCTTAAACTTCTATATCGTTGAACAAATTCTGAATTATTTATGTTCTTATAAAAGGTTTCTGCAAGAGTATCTCACAAATTCTGCTTTTAATGAAATGTTGCAATTTGTGCAGATATTCTTAAAAAAAATAGACTAGAGCGAAACGTTTAGGAAGAGAATTGATATGGCTTACGGCCGCTTAGATACAAATACAAAGAGAATCCCGACTTAGGCATAGGACCAAAAGAGAACAGGGCACACTTATGAAGTTGTTGTTGCAGCTGTACTATGCGTGAGTCTCTAAGCGCTTTGCAATATAACGAATGCGAGCCGAGCGTATAGGCTGCGGACGATTTCTCTGACTATAAGGAATGTTAATTATGGTTGACAACCTTTCCAGTCAAATGTGATACATAGGGGGCATTATTCGAACCCCAGAATGAAAGATCCATCTATAACCTGCACTTCAAACTTAAACTCAAAGAACAAGTAAAAATTTAAAAATGTGTTCTGAATTCCACCTTACGAAAGCTCCGACCAGTTCGATAGGCTTTTGTCAAACGATACTCGTTTATCGTTGGATAAAGGGTTGCCAGATCATTAGAAAATTTATTATTTTGTACTAAATCGTGTTCATTTCTGTTGTGACTAATTGTTTGAATGATATTTCGTCATTTCTACTTTCACACTTCAATCTTAATTAAACAAGGGATGTATATTCAAGTGCAATATATAGCGTCGATTTAGGAATCGCCAGATTATAATAGTTCTGCGTCTTTCTTAAGTTACTTAGAAAGTCTCACAGCAATCCTAATCTCCAAGATAGTCCTGAAACTTAAAGAACAAATTAAAATACAATATTTCGATGTTGATTGCATTGATGAATTGTGTGTTTTGAGAGGATTATGATGATGTCTGAGAGTCAAAAATATCTTTAGCGAAATATAATCTTCGAAAATAGAGAGTTGCAGTTAGGTTTGCTTTCAAAAACCATTGCCTGCCTTTGACCGATCGGAGATAATAGCTTATGCTTAAGATGTACCTTTGCAAGCTGTGTTATCTTGGAAAAAAATGCAGCTTACTTCCAAGTAAACTAATATAAATTTTCCCAAAAATTATGTTCCACCTTTCCACCAACACCCACCCAGCCTAGTATTAGCACCTTGCCTCGAACCCAAGCTTCTTAGAAAGTTGAGTGCAAAAAAACATCTGCCTAAGACTAAGTAAAAGCAGCTGAAGAGATGCACCCGGCCACCCACAAAAAAAAGTATGCCTTGGCACACTTCCTGGTAGGGGTTGGGTGGGTGGATTGATCTTTGAGCAGGTAGCGCACGAGTCTGGCACGCGCACACCTTGCTCAGAATCTGCTACTTGTGTACCTGTGTACGCTAGTGAAAGGAACTTAGCTCAAGACCGGCTGGTGGGGCTAGGGGGGGACCCCAGCAAACTACTTTCGAAACTAGTTCAAGTCTAAGTCCAAGCAAAGTTTTACAAATAATCTTAAATCATGTTTCTAATCAAACATCTAGGGGTTGCTTTTGATGCATCCCTCTCCCAGATATAGATAGGCTTTGTTTTAGAATTACCCACCAATTCTAGATCAGACCTTAAGATTTTCCCATCCTCTACGGCTTGATCTTGAAAAACTGCTGCTTACTTCCAAGTAAATTTAATTCGCAGCTTGCCCATCGCATCTCTTGTTCCACCTTGCCACCACCCACCCAGCCTAGTAGTTAGCACCTTGCGATGAACCCGAGCTTCTAAGAAAGTTGAGGGCGAAACGGAAAAAACATCTGCCTGCCTGCTAAGGCAGATGAGGAGATGCAGCCGGCCACCCAAAAAAGTACGCCTGGCACACTTCCTGGTAGGTGGGTTGGGTGGGTGGAATTGATCTTTGGTTGGCAGGTAGCGCACGCGTCTGGCACGCGTACACCTAATACCGAAAAGGATCTTGGTTTAAATAGCTGAAGTCCTTTCGATTGCACTTCAGTCGAGTTTCACTCGTGACAAGTCTAACTTGTGTGTTTGAGCTGTGTGTGCCTAAAAGTATTTTTGTGATGGATTTTTTAATGGATTTTGATTCAGTGACTCCTTTATCGACCATGTCGTCTTATTATAAATTCAAGATGGCCAGGTATGTGACAGAACAGATCATTTACTCAAAATGTATCAAAGCGCAATTGTTTATTTTTCTATGAATTTATATACATTAATGTTAAATTGTTTAAAATATGGTAGATTAAGGGATTTGTTAACGAAAGGACACCCTGTATGGTGGTTTGTTAAGTGATTTCAGTGTTACTAGGGCAAGCAAGATGCCCTGTTTCATTAAATTGATGATTGACTGAATTTAGGATTTAGTTAATGAACAGACACCCTGTTTATGTAACATATTTAAAAAAAAATACCCTAAATATGCTAACTACATTATTAAAAGTTTTAAACAAACTTAATGCAAGGTTTTGTTGTAAAAACTACACCCTGTATAAGTCAAAGGTTTTAGAAATAAAACAAGACGTTAAGAGTTAATTTTTTAAAACATCTAAGGAGCAAATGTAGTTAATCATTCGAAAAGACATTTAAAAATTCATTTTAAAAGACCCTGTATAATAAGTTGTTCTTAAGGTCTTCCAAAGAAAACCAAGGAATCAACTTAGGAACTCTAACTGCCAAGAGGGGAAAAAATACTAATTAAAGGATTTTGTACATCAAATAAAACCCTCTACAATGTAATACTTTAATGGACAACTTTGACAATCCATTTGGGTCACGGCTTTTGTATATAAAATGACGTCCTGTATTTGGCGAAGGTTTGGGAACTTATTTCTCAGAGCCTTAAGGGATTTTGTAAATAAAATGCTGGGTAACTCCATCAAAAAATGTGCTTTACATCGAAATGACACCCTGTATTGTGGGTAACACCATCAATAATTGTCCTTTAAATTGAAATGACCCCCAGTATTCTGGGTAACTCCATCAAAGAAAGTGCTTTACATCGAATTGACACCCTGTATTCTGGGTATCACTATCAACAATTTTCTTTTAAATCAAAATGACACCCTCTTAAGGGTTGACTGCGAATGTAAGGTTGAAAAAAAGCGAACACACACACACACGTTAAAGTGTGTACAACACCCTGTATATGTACTGTAATATGCCTGCTATTTAAACCAAAAGCTGATCAATCAAAACGAACTCGCAATTCGTACATTTATCTCTCTCTCGCACACAAATCGCGCGCACTTCACGTCTTTGTCATTTTTTTTTTTGTACCTGTTCCCCCCCGTCCCTTTTCATTGTCAATCAAATTCTACTACAACTAAAACAACAAAACCAACTCTACTTAGTACCAACAACATCTCCATCAACAACAACAACAACAACTATACACAGCTGAGCGCCAACTCCTGCAACAAACGAGAGAGAGACATTAAAAAGAGAGCCCATTAACAGTTGATCTGAGAAAGCAAAAGAGTCGTCCTCCTCTCTCCTACACAAACTCAGACCTTACCCCCCGCCCGCCCAACAAAAGCCCAAAAGCAAATTCAAATTACTACAGCAGCTGGCCAGCTGAGTGCGCTGAGCGCCAAATAGAAGACAAGAGAGCAGAAGAAGAAGAAGGAGAAGGAGAAGAAGAAGCGGAAGGAGGCAAAGGGTCCCCCCTCCCTATATATAATCCAACTAGGAGCACTAAAGAGTATTTTGCATAAAATACTCGTGCCCACAAACTCTCAGGATATGTACGGCAACAATAATCCGGGTAGTAACAATAATAACGGTGGTTATCCTCCATACGGTTACAACAAGTCGAGGTAAATTTTAACTTGAGTTTGTTTTTTTTTGTACCCCCCACCTTCCCCTTCCCCCCACCCAAAAACTAATTTTTTTTGTCTACCGAAACAAATTTGTCGTCGTAAAATAACGTTTTTTTTTTGGTAGGGTTAGCTAAAAACCACATTTTGTGCAAAATTTGCGGCATGCATTATTGGTCAAAACAATGTAGAAGGATTGTCCCCTGCCACAGCCCCCTGCTCCACAACAACAACAACTACAGCGGCACAGCAAAAAGAAAAGGAAGAACACTGGGGGAGCTTTAAGTTAATTTTCCACCTCCTCTCATACCAACCCACTCATTTCCACCGCCATTGTAGAATCTCTCTCATAACATTTGCATTTGTACACTTACTGTAAATCAAAGTCTGCGTGTTTTCACACAAATAAGTCGCGTATTTTGCAGCTCTAAATGTGATTAATTAAAAGTAACAAATTATTAAGTAACGTAAACGAAAAAAGAAAACCAAACCACACATTACTATTTGCATTTAAAGCGAAATGTGATCTAAATCCAAAAGAGACAAAAAAATTACACTTAACTACACCAGGGATAGAGAGAGAGAGAGAGAAAGGAAACGGCCTCACAACGTCGTCGTTTACGCCTTGCGGCCTGTGCAACCTAAACAGTCTCACAATGTACCGGTAAATGTTCTCTTAACACTTTTGCTCTCTCTCTGTAATAATTTGTGCCATTTGTTGTTGATTTTTTTGTTTTTTTTTTGAGTTGCCTCATATACTCTCACCATATAAGTCATGTTGAGTTTGAAAAGTAATTTAGATTTAAGTTGGTTTGTTTTTGCTGTGCCGCCGCCATATTTATTATCGAGAGCAGCTCTGCTCTTTACCCCCCGTCCACCCCTGGGAAATGGTGTCAGGACCTTGACACGCATCCGGTTAGCCTTAAGTTTTAGGTATTTGTATGTATGTGTTAGTTTAGTTTTAAGCCCTCTGCACTACTTACACTGGTGGTTGTTGTTGTGGTTACAAGCATTCCTTCTACCATGGCCCTTTAATGCATACCTGCCGAATTTTGCCCCACACTTCAAACACATTTCTCTGGCCCAAAGGGCGAACCTCAACAAGAAAATAAGAAAAAAAACACGAAAAACAAAATGCCAGCAGCACAAATTTTGTGACAAGGACTTCACGTCATCACCCAGCGCCAGCAGCGCAGTAGCATCAATCAACAAAGTCAACACTCAACAATCAACAGCATCAACATCAACATCAGCATCAGCAGCAGCAGCAGCAGCAGCAGCAGCGTGACCTTGCCTATATTATAATAACCAAGCATAAACTCCCTACCACCCCACCAACTACCTCCTCTCCACCTCACCCAAAAAAAAACAACAAAAAAACCATCCTGTACCACAGTTGAATTTAATTGTGTATAGACATCTCTTTTCACAGCCAACAAGCAGCCTACCGCTACGATTTCATCAGCGAAACCGAAAGACACAAACTCTTAGATAGTATGTAGTAAAACATAATTTTTTTTGTACTTGGTTTGGTGAAACCATTGGGCACCTCAACAACAATACAAAATGTTCTTGAAACGCGGACGCATACAACGCCTGTAAGTAACAAAGACTCTAAGACTTAAACATTCCAAAAAAAAACTAAAACAAAAGATGAATATAAAACCAAAAACCCGTATTAAGTTTTAACTTAGACTTTAAATTGAGAGAAATACACACACTACCACACACATCTACTACAACAATCAACCAATCATTATCAACGTGGGAACTTTTTTTAAGTGAAACGTGTCAAAACCTTTTTTTTTTATTTTTTAAGTGATAAAAGTGAACCATTTTTTTTCTATTTTTTTTCAAGTGATGAAAATGAAACATTTTTTTCAAGTGATAAAATTAAATGAAAATTTTTCAAGTGAATTTTTTTGAAAGATTTTTTCCAATTCGAAAAATTAAGAACTATTGGCAAATTTAACTTTTTTCCACTAAAAAACATTTAAATTGAACTTGAAAATTTCTGTAAAAACTGTTTCCCAGTAGAACATAGAATTTGGCTGACTTTTCTTAATGACAAAACATTACAAACTATTTTTTTTTCGAGTGATTAATATAAAGAAAGCTTTATAAATATAACAAATTTTTTTTTACATTTTTTTCAAGTGATAAATAAGTTAAACAAATTTTTTTTACATTTTTTTTCAAGTGAAAAATAAGTTAAACATATTTTTTTTAAATTTTTTTAAGTGGTAAATAAGCTATACATATTTGTTTTCAAGTGAAAAGTAATAAAATAGTTCAAATCAAAAATAAAAATAAAACAAAGGAGGAAAAAAAGTGTAAATAATATTATTTTTTTTTTAAATTTTTCGAATAAAATACCAGTTTGCCTACCTTTTTGTAAAACCTATCTCCATTTCAAAAGATATCCGAAACCGCCCTACTATGTTTGAACAAATTTACACTTTCTTTCTTCTAGTTTTTCAAGTGAAAAATATACATTTTTTTTACTCTTTTTTTCAAGTGAAAATATTGTGAAGGTTTTTTTTTTAAATTTTTTTCGAGTGAAAAAGTTGTGCTATTTTTTTTTCTTACTTATATTTTGGTGCAAAAATTCTGCAAATTTTAAATCAGGCTACCTAAATGTCATGTTTATCAAATTATTGTTGAATGGAATGGCAAATATCTGATATTTATAGGGAATAAGGGAAGAGTTGGAATATTTTCAGTGGGAGAAAAACTTTTGAGACGCCTCAGAATCAGAATTTTTTTTTAACAATTTTTACAAGATTTTTGATCTTTCTTTTATAGCTTTCCATTTCTGTAACCTTTAATTGTACATTTCTTAGAACTAAAAATCTAATCAAATGTTTAGGTAGGGTACACATTTTCCGAGTTTATTTACACCAAATTCTTAGAACTTGAGGGGTATATCATTTCTTCTGCTGATCTAGAAAAGTCTTACAAAATTATAGTTTTAGATATAGTCAAAGAAAAAGTTTTTAAAGAAAATACAAATATTTCATCAGCAATCAATGATTAACAACTTAAAGTATACAACGCTTTTTCAACGTTATGGGATTTTGGGGGGGGATGTATTTATAGAAAAGAAACAGTTTTTTCGTACACTCTTAGTTCTGTTTTAAGGCACAACTAAAAGAGGTGTCTTTTATGTAGTTTGATCTATTTGACTAATTCCTATAAATATCATTTTTTTGCTTTACTATTCCTAATTCAAATCCCAACATGACATTTACGTAAGCCGGTTCTCATTCTCAACTTTTTCCATACTTCTCGAGCCTTCAATTGGTTCACATATCTATTGTCTAAATTAAGTCTAGCCCTAATTTAGTTTCTAAGTGTAAGTTAATTGTTAAACAAAATATTGTTGTAGGCATCAAAACATTCTGAATTCATTTCAAAACATAAAACTAGTAAATTGCGCTTTATACATAATTTCTATATTTTAATTTAAATATTTGATTTGATTTTTTTTTAAAACATCATCCCTATCAAAATGTGCTAATAATGTTTTATTCCATTCACTAGCGGTGGGCGTGGATTTGGCATGTCTCATTCACTGCCATCTGGAATGGTTAGTATATGAAACAATTTCGATTATTTCATAAAATTCATTTAAATATTATTGCATGAGAGATATTATTTATCAAATAGTTGGATATGTTATTGAGTTTGTCTCATTGAACGCTCTTGGGACACACACACGCTTTTGAATTTCAAGCAAGAAAACAATCAACTTTAATAAAAAAAAAAACAAAAATAAAAATAATGTTTTGTGGATGCTTAAAAAATAAATTTAAAAAAAAAACAAAAGTTTGCATACATTTTAATTCAGATTAAATAAAACCACAAACTAAACAAACCAATACAACAACAACAACAACATCACAACAAAACAAACAAGATATAAATACTCCAAGTCAACTGCATGAAAGTACTTAAGAAGGTGCAGGGAAGGGATATCGGTTTCGGTACATTCCTCAAGACTAACTCCAAAAAGGGCTTCAAGTGTAATATCGTAAATCTTAACTAAACTGTCCATTGATTGCATTTGATCTCTTGAAAGTTCGATTGCATCTTGGTTTTGTCGATTATCGGGTTTCAAAAACCTAAAAACACATTAATATATAGTTAAGATCGAATATCCGGCTCGAAGGACCACACCATTGGCACAATTTTATGCTTATATTGAACTTTCGGCTCAAAGAAGTCAACAAAAATCCAAAAATCATTCAATTTTATGACCAGATTGAATATCCGGCTCGAAGGACCAAACAATTAGCAAATATTATGCTTATATCGAACTTCCGACTCGAAGAAGCAAACAACTTGCTGGCATTTCACTCTCCTTTTAACTTAAAAATCCTTAAGTCACTAAATTTGTTGACTAGATTGAATATCCGGCTCGAAGGACCAAACAATTAGCACAACTTTATGCTTCAATCAAACATCAGGCTCGAATCGTAGACTCAGATCCAACTTTCAGCTTGAATAAACCAAGCATTTGTAGTCAACCTAACAGCCAAGATCCCACATCCGGCTCGAAGGTCCACAATACAAAAAGACTGACAGCTGACCCGTGTGCATTAAATCTGATTTCACTTCCGTTTCCCCCACTGCCCAAGGGTAACCTTGTAGTGTCAACTTTTCTCAATGGAAAATCAATGGCACTTTTGGGCCTCCCTCTCTGCCTCTACACCCACCCATTCACATACACACACACACATGCACTCTCAGAAACACCTACACACTTGTAACACACTTAAGCAGCTTAAAAAGAAAACCAAAGAAATGACATTTTTTGTACATTTTCTTGACAGTTTTTCTTGTTAATTTTTTTTTCTCTGAATGCTGCACTAGAATATGATTCTGATTTAATTTTTCTTTTTGCAAACTTTCCTCTCAATACTAATAAAAAAAAAACATAATTATTAATAATTGCCCAAGAAAGTTGTGTGTTGTTGTTGCTGCCGTCTCCATTGAATGGAAGCAATCAAAAAAAACCCATCGATTTGCGAATCTCTCTCCAGCGTTTTAATGAGGCGTCCTCTCAACATTAGAATTGTTTTGTATGGTTATTATAATTACAGTCACGTTATGCGTTCTCACCACAGGATACAGAATTTACATTTCCAAGTTCCTCGTCCCGGCGCGGTTACAATGATTTTCCTGGCGGCGGTGGCAATGGCGGTAGCGCCAATTCCCTGGGCGGCAATATGTGCAATATGCCGCCAATGGCCAGTAATAATTCATTGAATAACCTGTGCGGCCTATCGTTGGGGAGCGGCGGTAGCGATGATCATATGAATGATCAGCGTACGAGTAACACCAATTTGATTGTGAACTATTTGCCCCAGGATATGACTGATCGTGAGCTGTATGCGCTATTCAGAGCAATTGGACCCATCAATACGTGCAGAATCATGAGAGATTATAAGGTAAGATATTATGGTGAAGGAAAGTTGCCAAAATGTAATTAAATTTCTCGTGTTTTTTGAACAGACTGGCTACAGTTTTGGCTATGCTTTCGTGGATTTCACATCGGAAATGGACTCACAGCGTGCTATCAAAGTACTCAATGGCATCACAGTGCGCAATAAAAGGCTTAAGGTGAGTTTCATTCATTCATTCAAGCTTAGGTAGAGTAGAGTCTGCAATCAATTTCTAGCTACAAATTCAAAATATCTTTGATCAAATCGGTCCATTCGATGTATTCGACTTAGCATATAATTCTTTGCCTTCACATCCTAAAAAGTAGCACTTACAAACAGTTGATGATGATACGGCATTCCCAATTTCATATCTAACTCCATTAAACGATACGATTATTGATTCCCAATGACGTTTCCTGGCATCCTCTTAGCCTTTTAATGTTAATGTATTCAATATCTTAGTTTTTTCCGAACAATGTTAATACAAAAGGGAAAGTTTTCTCGCTTATCAAGCAACTTTTTTATGCATATAGCCTAATAAATGTGTCAGAAGTTTTGTCTGTGTAATTTAACACAATTTTTTTTGATATGAAGACTATTTTATTTACGCCAAAGTTCAAGTTTAGTACTTTTTTGATCATAAATCAGCTGTTTTTAAAGCCCTAGCATAATTTGAGGGGTCATTTGGCTCTGCTTTTGTTGTATATTCGACTATTACTGGTCGATAACTCACTTTTTGAATTTCAAAAACCTAAAAACACTTGGTATCGAATATCCGGCTCGAAGGACCAACCAAATATCATTGCTTTTCAAATATATCAAACCATTTCTGGGCACTTTAGGCTTAAAAAACCTAAAGATCGAGTATCGGACTCGGAGAACCAATCACTTAGCTTAATTTTAAACTAAGATTAAGCATCCGGCTCGAAGGACCAACAAATTATCACAATTTTAAGCTCATATTGAACATCCGGCTCAAAAAACCACATAATTTGTAGGCACTAAATACAACTTTAGGCTTGAAAACCCTATAAACTCACCAATTTAAGCTTAAATTGAATATCCGGCTCGAAGGACCAATCAAATAGCACAATGTTATGCTGATATCGTGCCTCAGGCTTGAAGAAGCAAACAAATTGCTGGCACTTAACGCCCTTTTTGGCTTAAAAACCCTGAAAACTCGCAATTTTATGCTTTAATCGAATATGCGACTCGAAGGACCAACAAATTATCACAATTTTATGCTTACATCGAACATTCGACTCGAAGAATCAAACAATTCAAACAAATCAAACCCTTAAAACACTCAATTCGAATCGAATCAAATCGAGGGACCAAGCAAATAGCACAGTTTTATGCTTATATCGAACATCCGGCTCGTAGGACCACTAACACATTTTTATGCCTAGATTAGAATTCTTCAATAGAGAAACTTAAATTCTTATTTTATACAAATTCTCCCTAGGTTTCATATGCGCGTCCTGGAGGTGAATCGATTAAGGATACCAATCTGTATGTGACCAATCTGCCGCGCACAATTACCGATGATCAATTGGATACCATTTTCGGCAAATACGGTTCCATAGTGCAGAAGAATATACTGCGGGACAAGCTCACCGGTCGGCCACGAGGCGTGGCATTTGTGCGGTAAGTCCTCTGAAAAGTGTATAAATAATATGTGTATTTGGTCGTGCATTGTTCATCAACATCATGTCTCATCTCGAATTTTGTTTTGTTTTTTCTTTTCCTCCACCACCCCCTGCGCGCCTGCCTCTCAATCTAATCCATCCCATAACCGACAGCTACAACAAACGCGAGGAGGCACAGGAGGCCATTTCGGCATTGAACAATGTTATACCCGAGGGCGGTTCCCAACCTTTGTCCGTGCGCTTGGCCGAGGAGCATGGCAAGGCCAAGGCGGCGCATTTTATGTCACAAATGGGCATGGGACCGCCGAATGCACCACCACCGCCGCCACCACCACCACCGCACATGGCGGCTGGTTTCAATAATATGGTTCACAGAGGTAGATCATTAAAAACACAACAACGCTTCCAAAAAACGCATCCGTATTTTGATGCGCAAAAGTTTATCTAAACAAGAAACAACAAAAACAAAAAGAAAAAACAGACATAGTTTGACAAAACAACAACAAACACAACAACAACTCACACTAACCAAGCCCAGCCACTTTTAGTTTTTGAACGATTTCTTTTAAATTTGATTTTAGATTTGGTTTTTGAACCAACAACAAACTTAAATTGTAAAGAAAACACTAATTTACTTAATTTTACATTTAGCTACTAACTACAAAGTTTGAGAGAAAAACAAAAAACACAAAATTCTAGGCTTAATTTATTTAGTTAAACAAGAAAAACCACACACACGCAAATGCAAATCCAAAAACAAACTCAGCTCAAAAGTAGGCAACTTTTTTTTCTATCGAAAGAGCCAACACAAAGCTCTGTTCTGAGAAACAATCAACAAATCAAGCTAAAACAACAAAAATTGTGTGTAAAACAAAAAGAAATTCTCCCCTCTTTCCACCCAACACCACCACAACCACAACCACCACCCCCCCTCTCATAATATAAAACACGCAGTGTGCCACGGACTGAGTCGACGTAAAAGAAATCAAACAAAAATCACAAAATAATACAAAAAGAAGAGCCAAAAGTGTGCAATTTTTTTTTACAAATTTTTTTTTGGTTGAAAAAAAAAACAAAGTATAAAAGTGAACAATTATAAAGCGTTGCCCTGTTTGATACTACCACCATACATACTTACATATTATATAAATATATATACATCTATATATATAAATACTCTTTTCCTACCCTTTCAAAACAACTCGATCACGTTTTTTTTTTAAGTTTCTACTCCCCAATCCTCCCCCCCCCCCCCCCTCTCTCTCTCATAAAAAAAACGAAAAAAACTAAATATATGTATACATATATGGAAAAAAAAACAAAAACAAAAAAAAACCTATATTCTATATAAAAATAGCGTTAAATTTTAATTATTTAGTTTGTAGTGCTGCGTTACAAAAAAAAAAGAAAGAAAACATCCACAAAACTAAAACCAACCAACCAGCCGAGCAGAAAGTGTGAACAAAACAAAATAAAATGGCAAAACGCAAAACCAAAACCAACAAAATTTCTACAAATTTTTTTTTATTTTTTTTCAAGTTCAACGAAAAAAAATAAGTGTGTTGGGGAGAAAGATATCATCATCATCATCAGCTCGAAACCCAAAAAAAAAAGAAAAAAAACAACAACGGGAAGTTTTTTTTTATGTGTGTACCAACCCATTTTTTTTTCTGTCTTAGTTTCTCTTTTTTTTTTCGTTTTTTTTCCGTTCTTTTGTTGTTGTTTACTTTTGTGTCGGGGGAAGTGCCAGTTTTTCAGTTCAACCCGGAAAACACCAACAAGAGACAAGGGACAAGAGACACGAAAATTTGTTTTTGAACTCTAATAATGGCGCATGGTAAGTATGCGCGCACGAATCACGAAACGATAACGGGTGCCCCCAAAAAATGTCATGAACTGAGTAAATCAAGTCACAAGAGTTGCCCCTTTATCGGTTCCAAAATGAAAATCAACAACCAACCAAAAAAAAAAAAAAAAAACAAACCAGCAACTATAAAAATATTCTACTATTTTTTTTACATATTTTTTTGCAAGTGCATAAACCATCATCTATATATATCTCTATATATCTATGTATATTTTTTTTCAAGTGAAAAATCTACAGTGAACGAAATTTTTTTTCGAAATGTTGAGCTAGTGTTGTTTGAATGCAAATTGACCAAATTTTTTTTTCATATTTTTTTACTGTGGAATATTTATAAATTATTTGTATTGTGCTGAGTTTTTGTTGTATGATTTGGTTATATACAAAAAGTGTAGCCTACTTTTTGGCTGCTGCTGTCAGAAACAGTTGCTTTAAACGAAATTTAAGTCAACAAAATTAGAGCATAAAACAAGGGATAACCATAGGCTTCAGAATAATTCTTTGAACTGTCCAACTGTCGTCTGTTTAGCTGAGTTAAGGCCTTGCATCCATATTTCCACCCACCCTCGTCACCGTTCACTGCAGTTGCTGTTCTTTGCACCTTCTAGGTGGCTCCATGGGGATGCTGTGCCTTTTGGGATGCTGTGCGTTATGCAGAAGTCACGCTCAACTGCTCTTAATCTGAAGGAGGGTGTTTTCCTAGCAACCGTTCCAAGTATTTGAGGTATGAATAGTAGTATTATGCTGGTTGTCTTGACTTTTAAATCGTCGGAGAATGGCTTTTCTTAGCTTTAAACAAAAACATGTTCAAATATAAACAAATATTTATGGTAGCCCTCTTTTATTTGTTCTAAGACTTGAGAGCAGGAGTGCCCAAGCTATATACGCTTCAGGCGCATGTGTTGTTGTTCTGAACAAAGCAATTGCCGGGCATATAATGAAATTGCAGCAACAACTTCGTTTGAGTCTCTCTTCTCTGCGCCTTGCGAAATTTAAAGGCAACAACAATTCATATAATTTGATTTTGTTGTTACCATAATCTATACGAAGAAAACTGTATCAAGAAGTGTTGAATCGGTCCCTTTCTCTGATCAAAAACAGTTTCGGTTCAAGTTCCTTTTTGTGAATTTGAAAAAGAAGAAAGTTAAGCGATTTCAAACAAACTGTTCAAAGCCAAGTAGATTTAGTAAAGGAACTTTTTCTTGTTTCAGTGCTGTTACCAGTGTGCTTGAACCTACAGATCAGTGCCGTTAGTTAAGGAACCTACAGACCATACCTAGGAGCAAAAGTATCTTAAGACTAGGGACTCTGAAAATAATATCGTTTAGAAATTGGTTCTTACGCTTCAAATAACATCTAAATTAGCTCAAAAGACAATTTTTTTCTAAAGAATTGGTCATTTATTTTATAAATATTGTAAATATCGATACGATACGATACGATACGAAATGATAATAGATGAATATTGAAAGATATATTAATGTAGATATTTTAAAACTAAGCGGCAACTTTACTCAAGACGCTTGTTTAGAGTTTCTCACTTGTTTTTGCTGTCAAAATCGATAAGATAAAACATCAAAATTAACAATATCGATACAAAAAATCGTTTTATCGATAAATTGATTAACCCTAAAGCCTTTTAAAACTTCGAAAAGACATTCCAAGTAGCATCAATTCAATTACATTTGCAAGAATCATTGGTAGTGCCCATTCTAATTCATCTATGGTACAGGATAAGGTGAAATTGGACAGCTCTTGAGTAAACGCATTCACATGTTTCATGTGGGTAGTGAAGAGGACTGTTTTGAAATTCATCAAATTATTAACTAAATACAAGAAATATGATCTTGGAATAGTGCTTAGATCGATTCACAGCCCCACAGATTTGCCATCTGCTCGTGCATAAGCAGTTGGGAATTTCAAAGCAACACAGTACAAATTTTGAAAAAATGCCTAAAAAGGACCACTTTTGAATGAAATCTTTTTTAATAGGTAAATAGAGATTGTGGTTTTGGGTCATAGTAAAGATTTCGCCACTCAATTCTTTACTATAGGTTATATACAAATGAGATTTAGCGCCCTATATACTCCACCATGATTAAAAATAAACAAATTTCGTAGAACAAGTCTAGAAAATATGCAGTAATATGCAGCAACAGTTAAATGAAACTAATTTTGTTGAAAAATTTCGTAAAAACTTTGAAGAATCTTAAACGACGAAGCAATTTTATAAAGTTTCTGAAAACGCTTTCAATTTTTAAGACTCTAGAACTCAGCAACAAAAATGGCAAGAATGGAAGATTGAGTCTGACCAACACTTCCTCTTTCTGTTACTTATATTGTTGAGTTATAGATTCTTTGAGTGAAACTTCTCTAAATTGAAGCTTTTTTAACAAGTTTTTCTCAGTTACCATACCCCGTTTATACACAAAAAGAATTGAATATCAAGAAAAATGCAAATAAAAGTATGTCAACTTTATTTTCTTAAAAAATTAGCAATTTAAATCAGTGGTGGGCAACCGATTTCAGCTTTATAAGCAAGCCTACAACAAGAACGCTATTAGCAAGGCACGAGTCAAGAAACCAGACACACACTGCATATATATTTGTTTTTGCAGTCATCTCGATTACGGAATGAGTGCTCGACTAAATGGCGCCATGCCACTGCACTTATCATTCTGTCTCCTTGTGCGTGGCGGCGCCAAGAACTGAGGAAATTTTTAATACGACAGTTGCCTTAAAATCCCAGCAAACTGGTTAGGAAAGTTTGCATCAAATTCGAGTCTTTTTCGAGTAATAACTCTGATTAAATGAGTTATATTTGCGCTCGATTTCTGATCATAATTATTGATACTTTCTTTGGGAGAAAATGGTACTCAGCCGCGACTATTCTTAAAGTCAATTTTAAACTGTTCTTCGGTTCAGTTTCGATTCTATTTCTCGTCATTTGCGATCTTCTGATCTGTTTTGACTCTTTTGCTAGTCTTTTTTCAGTCGTAAGATTACCAAATCACATTTTGAGCATATGCATGCGTAATTTTCCAATCTTCTGTTAACCGCACATGTTACTAGTTTCATTTTTATTATTAACTGTGCTCGGAAAAGACTCATCCTGGTGATTTTTGTTGAAATTATCTTTCAAATATTGGGTGGGAGAACTCTTGGAGCAATGGAAGCTAGGGTTTGCCCACCGCTGATTGAAAGAATTAATTGAGTCAGTCTTTGCATTCACTCAGAAGGTATTTAAAATGAACTAGACGTAACCCACCCGACAATGAAAAAAGTAAACCTTTGCAACTCTCTCAATAGCAAAAAGGGATCGATAACTAATCCCTTTCCAATGCTAACTAAAAAGAGTTGAGAAAGTATTCGAAAATGTGTAACGAGTACCTACGTTTTGCCTTCACAAGCTGAGCCACAGTTAATACCTTTCCTTAGTTTTGTTAGAGATTTTCTCTAGAGAATGTTGTCGAGTTCAATTGTCGGTTGTAAAGTCAAATATAAAAGAACATAGTATCAGTATAGCATACTTTACAGAGCATTTATATGGATAATTCTTTTGTTGTGTATAAACAGGTTAATACCTTTAATTTCGCTTATTTTGTGTTTTATTATTTAGTTTAAATTTAAAACTTCTACTAATTTAATGTAGCTATGTTTTTTAGTGCTGTAGAAATTTCATTCTTTTTCCGTTTAACCACTAATCCTTTAGACTCAGCCTTTTATTCTCATTTTTCATTAAAAAAAAGTTTGTTGTTGAAATTTAAAAAAAAAAAAATTAACCCTAGAAACAAACAAATCTCTCCCAGCTGTGTGCGCCGCCGCAACTAATACAAGTTGTACAATTTTTTTTTTCATTTTTTTTATAGACGGAGCTATGGAAAAATTACGCTCATTATTCGATGCTATTTGCGATGCTATCTTTGGTCTCGATAGTAATTATCCCTAATTTTTAAAAAAAAATATATATTTCTCTATTTCTATGCCTAAATAATGATAATCATATAATTGTTGTTTTTTTTTTTTTTTTGAGAGCACCTAAGAATCTGTTCAAAGAGTCCACAGACGTCTCCCTTTCTTTAAAACTAACTGTTTAAGTAGCTTAGCCACAATAATACACACACACACACACACACACACACACACATAAATAATTGAGATAACACACACACATACACATGCATACATATTCATTTTCATGAAAAACATAGAAGAAAAAAAAAGAAGAAAAAAAAATATCAAAATTCAAAGCGTGCCATGTTTTTTCAAATATATATTTTTTATACTTTTCTTAAACTCATCAAATAGAAAAAGTGATCATAGAGGGTAGCATTCAGCAGCACAACTTGAAGCCTAAAAGTATGCAACTCAAAATATTATAGACAGTGTTCAAGTGTGCCAGCTGAATGCTCTCTCAAGCTCTCTCTCTCTCTCTCTCTCTCTCTCAAAAAAAACAAAAAAATATCAAAAAGTAATATTTGTACACAAAATTTGAAACAATTCTAACTCAACTGACTGTTAATCAGCGACTCTTTAACATTATGTTAAGTTACAGCAAGGCCTGCCTTAACAGTCTGTTTAGCTACAATGATTCACCCAGAGCGTTATTTGTAAAAAGTTCTCTTTACAAAAAAAAATGGAAAGAAAAAAAAATTGTACTTCTCTAACTCTCTGTCTCACTCACTCTCTCTCTCTGTTTCTCCGCCTCTAGTTAATACAATAACTATAATTGATAACTAACATCTTAAAAGACAAAAACAAAAAAACTATTGCTTAAATCCTGTCAAGTTAACTGCTGCTGCTGCTGTTATTACTGCTCAAAACAAACCAACAAATTAGCTTTGTTTTGTTTTAGAAAATTTTCAGTTGAAATATTTGTTGTCCTGCTGCTGCTCCATCAAAAACTCATCACACCTTAAATCATGTGTTAACTTTTGCTTGAAAAACGCACCCTATATAAAACTCTACATCATCTCAGCTTTTTGTTTTCTTTTCGGTGACCTCTACCTACCTCCTTCCCCCCCGCCCCCACTCAATTCCCAGCCAAAACTCACATCCACTCCCATCCAAAAAAAAAAAAGTAAGAAAAAAAACATGGCACGTTTAAATAATTTTTAACAATAATAAAAAGACTCTTTGTACGTGTGTTGACGCTGCGCTTATCAAAACAAACAAGAAAGATGAAAAATACCAAACTAAATACTTTTAAAAGCAAACAATACAAAAATTAAAGTTGAAACAACAAAGAAAAAGAAAAAAGAAACAACAACAAAAACAACTTAAACAAAACACCAACACTTAAAAACTTGCTCTAAACTACAAATAACTACATACTATAAGTTAAATAAGTTAGGACTTGTATTAGAATAATGACAACCTTTTTTGATATAGAAACAAAGAATATCTATATAACTAGATGATGGTGCAACCAAATTGTATAAATATTTGATAATGTGTAAATTAAGCAGAGAGCTATAAATTAATTATTTTTCTACCGTCTTTGATGTGTGCAGAGCTAAGTGAAAATATGTAATGATAGCCTAAACCTTTGGAACCCAAAACCCATTCATTTTGGGTTTAAGTTTTCATGACAAAATATTGCTTATTGATTCAAAAAGTTTTCTTAGAATGTGCGAATCTTTCTTAAAGAGTGACGAAAACCGAAACGGCTTTGCCATTGATTAGGGAGAGTCCTAATTATTGTACTGATCTGTCTAAGTCAGAATAATATATGTCATTCAGTCAGTTCAGTTCAGGTTAGGCTAGTTAGGTAGTTCCGACTGAGCCCAGATGGGGTCACTTAAGGAGGCCGGGATCTTTTTCCATTGCAGCGATAACAATTTGTCAATTGAGCTCAGTTTATTTCAAGCAACAAGAGAAATTTGGTCATAATAATGCCTAAACTCTAACGTAATGTCTTAGATTAGAGAACATCAGAAGAAAAATCTGTCTGTAATAATGCTCAAACGAAATGTCTTAAATCAGAGATGCCCACCACCTATGCGCCCAACGTGCATTCGTTGTTGTTTTTGCATAGCACAAGCGCAACCATAACCCTGTATGATTTCTCTTCTGAGAAGTATTTTTTTTTTGCGGTGGCTATGATTTCATGTGCATCAGACTGCCAGAAGCACGCACACTATTCTATTTATTCAATCATTCAACGGTGCTGAAAGTCATCCAAAGGAGGATCTAACAGATTAAAAGTATATTTAAGACGTATCCAGTCTGTATTATTGCGAGAAATCATCCAATCGATATTTTTACTTTAGTTGATCTTGAAATCGGCTTAATGCAATATTAATCGTGCTTAAACTGAACTTGATATTCAAACTACATTCAATCCGAAAAGTATTGCTTTAAAAATGTCCGAGATTGACTTGAAATAGATATTAAAACTTGAAGTGACCTCAAAATAAGCTTCCC
This sequence comes from Lordiphosa fenestrarum, assembly GCA_035044985.1. Lineage (NCBI taxonomy): Eukaryota > Metazoa > Arthropoda > Insecta > Diptera > Drosophilidae > Lordiphosa > Lordiphosa fenestrarum. The sequence goes on along the minus strand of JAWNNO010001131.1, from coordinate 265,010 downwards.
AAAAGAAGAAGCTGAGTAAGAAGCTCTATGAGATATCAGACAAGTGTAAAAGTCTATATAAAAAGATCAGTAATGAATGAAAATTAGCCTAACTGAGTTCTCATTTGAGTATTTTGTCAGCCAACTCATTGTAAACTGAGTTATATTTGAGGCATATCAAATGAGATCACTCATACAAGTGAAACTAGCTTTTTGATTTATAAACTAGCAAGTTCTAGCTTGACCGGTTCGTTCTATATCAGAGATCTGCACGAGTGCCTGTTTTCTTGTCTCGAGTACACTCGCTGAAAAAGCGTACGCAGTACCACTCGACACTCAAAATGTGTAGTCAAATGATATACTCACTCATTTTCGTACTAGTACTTCAGTGACTGGTGTCTGTTTTGAGCGGATGTCAAATTTGATTGTCTCTGCTTTGAGCGACACTGCATGTTGCTTTCGTCTTTGAGGTAGCGGACGCACTCGCACTTTGCAGTATACATACTAATTTTACTCAGAGAGTGAAGAGGAATACGCAAAATACTCCGTGCTCTCAGCTCACACACTACTAATATACATGTATGTATTGTGTATTGCTTTTTCCTCTTCTTCCGCCTCCAAATCCTCCTCCTCCTCATACAATGCAACAACAATGCGCACAGAATTCGGTTCTGCTGACGTCGACGTCAACGCAGAGTCGTGAATTAGAGATCAATTTGCCGAGGAAGGAAAAAGACGGACAGAAGCCGAAGACGTATCAGAGAGCGGACACACAAAGCCAGCAGTAAAAAAAAATACAACAAGAAGCAAGCATGAGCTAAAAAATTACTCAAGTGAGTGAGCGACAAGTAGAAAATGCGTTGCCAGAATTGTTGGTGGATAATTCCACACTCAAATTTTTGAGCTCTCTTTTCGTATGAGTATTAGCAATAAGCAACGCGAGTGGCGCGAGTGTTTTTGGCACTTCGTGTGCGAACCACAAATATGCCGCGAGTAGAAATACTACTGTATACATTTTGTTGCAGTGCTTGGGACACTCGGGTGTGAAAATATCAAGTACTTATGCAGTGCACTTGTAGTTGCAGTGCACTCGTGCAGATCTCTGTTCTATATATTAAGCAGACTTTGCCCATTGACTGCAAATCAACAGCGACCTTTTCATGTCAGGAGTGCTATAAATGGTAGGGAATTCTAAGGCAGCAAAATTGCAGGCAGTTTTTGCCTGTTCTTTCCGAATGCTTGCCGAAGTAAAGCATCAGTGAGGCTCTCTTCTGGCGTCACACTGTGAGAGAGAGAGGGAGATTTTCTTGCCTTGACATTGAAATTCCGTACGTAATCAGACTTTATGTACTTAAACACAAACTTCAGGATTGTTTCCAAGAGTGTTTAAAGTAGTATCAAGTACGGCAAGTTCTTGAAACTCTTCTTCAACTTTTTGAAACCGTTAATCTTAGCTTAATAGTTACACCAAATTCTCCCATGCGCCCTCTAGTTATATACCTAATCTTTGGCTTAAGTTAATCCCTAAATTATATATATATATGTAAAATCTAAAACAAAATCAAAATCATTTTTACTAATACAACTTTTCTTTACATTTTTGTTTTGTTAATTTTTCTTTTATTTCTTTTCCAACAAAAAACAAACAACTTTTAGGTGACAACTTTGCCGACTTGCTTGATGGATTGTACCGTCGGAAGTATCATTATCCTTACTTATAATTGACGCCGCAGCAGCAGCAGCAACTACAACAACATCAGCAGCAGGCGAATGGCAACAACAACATCAATCAAATGCTATTGTACTATCAGCATTATCATCAGCAACAACAGCAACAACAACAGCAGCAGCAACAGCAACAACAGCAGCAACAGCAGCAACAACAACCGCAACAACAGCCACAGCCACGCCTCAATCAGGTTGCTGCTCAACAGCAATATAATCAGAATGGCCACAATAGCAACCAACAATCACCTCCTTACCATACACAATCACCGCCATATCAACAGCAACAACAACAACCCCAAAGGAATGGCAACCCACAACAGCAGCGTGCAACACAGTCGACGCCTGATTTCAGTTACAGTTTTCCCTCCACAACAGATCAGCAGCTGCAACAACATGCTTTAAAGCTGCAGCAACTCAACATTAGCAACCACAATAACAACAACTGCAGCAACACTGCAACCACCACAGCCACCACTTCTACCACCACCACCAACACCAACACCAGCTCTTCTGCTCATACAAACGGTGGCTTTCTCTGGCATTCATGATTTCCTATACTTAAATGGTTTTTTTTTCTCCCCCCCCCCTTTTTTTTTGTATAATTTTATGTTCATTTTTTTTGTGCTTTTTTTTTTTCTTTTTGTAATTTAGCATTAGGCTCTCACATACTATATACATACTTATATATATATATATACACATATATAGAGAATAACAACATTTTTTTTCCACATATTTAAATAATATATATATATATACATACACTAAAAGAAAAAAAAACTATATAGCATAACTTGTAGGCATCGTGAAGACACATAAGGCTCTGTTTTTTTTTTCTCCCTGATTTTTTTGGCGCAAACTATGACGCAACAATATACACACACACACACACACACACCGACTTGTGTATATTTATAGCTGAAGGATCTACATACACACATATATATATATATATATATATTAGTTTTTTTTTTCATAATTTATAGACCAACTTTTTTTTTCTATATATTACTTAATGAAGGATGTTGAAGATGAGGACGAGATGAACGGTGAGGCTTAACATGCTCAAGTTTTCAGGCTGTTAAATTTATATCTAGATAGCAAAATGGCGTAACTTTCCTGGCAGCTCCCAAAATTCTAATTACTCCCCCCCCTCCCAATACCCTAGGAAGTGACAAAAATTATAAACCAAATTACACACACGGAATAAAGTGGGTACAAGTAGCTCTTGGGTTGGGTCTTATGTAGGAATTGCTTTTGCGAAAAGACTAAATGTAACACTTTGAAAGCAAACTCAGCTGATACTCTAGCCTACTGCGAGCAGTTTATGTCGAAAAAATATGAGAAAAATAATAGTTAAGGCTTTCACACATTGTTTTCGGGGTAAAAGAGAGTACGACCAGGCATACATTTTCACAATTAACTTAAATTCTGCTGTTTTTCACAGCCTTACCCAAGGTTTTTTGTTCATTTCCTGTCTTAAAGCCCTGAAAAGGCTATTAGAATGTTGAAACAATTTTATTTTGGTTAATAAGGTCGCTTCCACTTAGTATTTTACATCATTTAAACGTTCCGTTTCTTGCCTTATCTTTGAAATTGAGTTTAAATTCTTTACTCAGTTTTTCTATACATTAGTATTTGAGTTTTTCTTTTGCTTATTGCGGAATCTATTTAATTTCAACTTCAAAATGTATTTTCTTAACCAAACATTGCACTGAATCAGATTTTACAGTGTTTATTCAGTGAAATAGTTGCTCTGCTCTGTTCTGAGCAACAGCTATTGTTCAGCTAAACACTTGTTTAGTTCTTTAGTTATTCCCTTGATTGGTTGCTCAGTTGTTAAGTTATTTAGTTACTTTATTGTACAGTTGTTGAGTCATTCAATGGTTCAGTTCTTTAGTTTTTACCTTGATCAGTTGCTCAGTTGTTGAGTTATTCAGTGGATTAGTTCCTCAGTTCTTCAGTTGTTGAGCCAATCAAGTGTTCAGTTCTTTAGTTTATCCCCTGATAAGACGTTTCAAAGACATAGACCATGTGAAGCTTCAATTTTTCATTAGTGCGCTGTGCGTGTGCAAACAATTTTTGCACACAAACAGCACACTAATCTTAAATTGCGCGTCCACATGGCAAATTTCCTTTGCAATGTATCTGAAACTTATACGCATCTTGTTGGGCTAAAGTCTTGTTTGCTCACTTGTTTACATTTGGAGTGGTTTTATTGCTCAGTTGTAAAATTGTTCAGTCCATCAACTATTCCACAGTTACAAGGACTTTCACCGTTCTAATAAAAATATTCCTTTGTTAACTTTAATAGCCCACTTTTTGATCTGTTCTAGAGCCAGCTCTATTTTGACATTTCAGCTCAACTACTCCGTTAATTCTAATTGAGAATCTGCATAGAAAATTCATATAAGGGCAGCGATTTAAACACGAAAAGAATCGATTCTCCTTTAGATAATACTTAACGAGAAGTCGCCCTATTCCCTGCAACCTAACCTACAAGCTAGGGTCTCACATGCAATTCACTTGACCAAATTTTGATGGAAATTTGGCAAAGGAGTCATTATACCAGATTTCGACGAACTTAGAACTACCATACCACAAGTTCCGTATTTGGACCTATTTGGCTGAACTTCCATCAAATTTAGATAAAGGTATTCGCATAACCGAATGAAAAGTCACTGAACAATGGGTCATTGACCTAAAAGTCAGGGAACACTCAGTGAAGGCACAATGAGTTGCTGAACATTAAGTCACTGAACCATTAGTCTCTGAACAATCAATTTCTGATTAGTGAATTACTGAACAAATAATCACAGAATAATGAGAAACTGAACAATGAGTCACTTAACCATAAATCACTGAACAATGAGCTACTAAACACTGTAAGTCACTGTACAATGAGTTTCTGAACTATAGATCAGTTAAGAAAGTATCACTGAACAATGAGTCACTGAATAATGAGTCATTGAATAATGAGTCACTAAACAATGAGTCTTTGAACCATGAAAAGTAACCAAAGAATGAGTCTCTGAACATTTAATCACTTAACAAAGAATCACTAAACAGTGTCACACTGAGCAATGAGTCACTGAACAGTGAGTCTTTAAGCAAATATTAATAAACAATTGGTACTAGCAAAAAAAAGTCAATAAACAATGAGACATTGTGCAGTGAGTCACTGTGCAATGAATCACTGAACAATGTGAGTTACTGAACAATGTAAGTCACTGTACAATGAGTCACTGAACAATCTAAGTCACTGTACAATGACTCACTGTACAAAGAGTAACTAAACAAAATATTACTAAAGAATCACTGAACAATGAGACACTGAAGAGTGAGTTACTAAGCAAAAGTAAAATTCACTGAACAATGAGTCACCTAACAACGAACTACACAGAATCACTGAAAAAAAGTCACTGACCAATGAGTGACTGTATAAGAATAACTGAACAACAAAGAACAATTGATGTATTCAACAAATCCAGCTAGGGTTTTACGGTAGACTAGAGTCAACAACTGTTTCAGCTATTAAGAAATGATATGAACCAGGGATCTTAAAGTTTAGAAAACAAAGACTTTGAGAAGGCTTCGAAGCTATGCAGTATTTTAGAGATTTGAGATGAGATTTGGCAGTGTCCAACCAGTGTTTCCTATGTACTCTTACCTCTCTACTGTTTCTACTAGCTATTCGTGTATAAGACCCATCTAAGAGCTATTTGAACCTACTCAAACACACAAACAAATTGTTTTTGCCTAGTTTTAAATGAACTACCAAACTTTGAGCATGTTGAAGCAACAACAAAAACAAAACAAAAAAACAAACAAAAAAAAGAATTCTATAGAATGAAACGAACGTGATAAAAGCCTGACAAAGCGAGAACATAATTTTTTTTTTAAACCAAAATACAATACGAAAAAAAAGTATGAAAAGCGAGAGAGAGAAAAAAAGCACATGAAATATATTTGGTAAATATTTTAAAGGGCGTGGCTTTTGTTCAAAATTATTATTTTACTATTATTATTATTATAATTATGATTTTTTGTTTGTATGTGTAAGTTGGATTTTGGCTTTTTTTTCGTTTTTAGTTCCATTTTTTATTTTGCCCAGCCACGCCCACACCTCATGATGATGATCTTTTTATATAACTAATGAACTATGTGAACATTTTTAATTTGTCTAAAACTATCCAAATTATATATTTTATTCAAAAACAACACCCAAACACAAACACACACACACACACACACACTTAATAAACATTTCACTACAACTTAAACAAAATTTGGTTTTATTTTGTTGATCGTTTTTGTTGTTTTTTTCTATAAATTCTATGAAGAAACTTGAGGCAGTTGCATCCAACGAATTACCAGTAAATGAAACAAAACAAAATAGAACATTTCTTAATCATAAGAAGAACAAAAAGGAAAAAAATACAGCTTGGTTGTGCTGAAACTAAAAAGAAAACAAAACGAATTCTAAATATTCAAAAACAAAAACATAAAAAACAAGAAGGAAAAACATTCTATTTAACAAATAAACACACAAGGAAAACCACTTCCATTTACCACAAAAAGAATTCAAAAAAGATTATGAGACTGGTCGTTCCGGTTACGGGTTTAGTTTGAACACTTTACCGCAGTGTTTGAATAATGTTGCTCCTGCTTCTGTTTTGAGTGTGTGCAAAGAGTAGAAATGTGTGGCTTAAGCGCAATATTGAAGCTGGAGCACCATGGTGCTTTGCTACGTGCTGACAACTAGTATCATAATACTATCTGGAGTTATAGGCATAGTAAAAAAATCGCTCAGCGTGGCTCAATTCTGATTATTATAGTATCATTAGTACATCACTGTACTAAAATTGACCCGCATTTATGCTGGAGTATTCGGTGTTCCCGATTTCTTGGCAAGAGTTACAATTATGAGAAGATAAGGTACCCCAGTAAAATAGATATATGTGCATATTTTATTTGGTTATTTTCATTTTCATGCTTTTTCATTTGTTTTACATTTTGAAACTATATAAGAACAGAATCAAATTATATTTTAAAGCAATCCATTAAAAAAAATATATACATTTCATAGAAAATTGCTTTATGTGCAATTTTCAATAAGCTGCTTAATGTAGTCTGGAGATAACTTAAGTATGCAATTGGGTTGCCCTTTAACTCTTCTAATAACTGCAACCAAATGGCATTGAATATGCCAAGCTATTTCATATTCTACGAAGTATTTCATTACAAAAGCTGTACCTCTCTTGAAAAACGCCATAAGCATAATTTTGTAATTTTGCTTGGGCTGATATTGAATATACAACTCTCCTTTTAGCCGATCTATTTATAGATTTAGCACCGCCTTTAAGCGCAGCTCATCATTTCATTGAAGAGTCTAGAGTAGAGTCTTTATGTGCGCCTTGGTGCACACATCCAACTTGGGATTTATGTTAATGTTCGCTAGATTTGATCCGACTTTGATCAGAGCTCTCTGCCACGGTGCTTTGTTACCTCAAACACCCTGGTCTGATATATTTATATTACACACCTCTCCAACATTTTGGGTAATACTGTAAACGCTGTTGACTTCAAAAACAAATAGCTCAATTTGCACAAATATCAATTTTCTATTGAAAGTATGACTGGCTCGCTTCTTTCATACCATAGATTTGGAGGTAATAATAATAAAACACTTGGCAATGCGAAAGTAAGATGCAGACAGTGGCAGATAAATGGGTTAAAGCCTGCCCAGAGCTCAAATGTCTCAATTCAGTAATCAAAATTGCAAGTATAGCTGAAAAAATTTTAGAAATGCCCCTTGTGAAGGGCTACAGCCCCTATAGGCCCCCTTCTAGATCCGCTACTGGATGCAGAGAACGACAGCGTATGCTTACAACAAATGTACCTTTATTGGTTCAAAAGAAATGGCAGAAAAAACATTTTGCACATATATCAATTTAACAGAGGTATTAGGTAGGCAGATGTAGATGGAATGGTCCAAAACATGTCGAAATTTGCAAATTTCCATTTAAGCCTAAATTATTATGAAGTTTTGAGAGACGGCAATTGTGGACGGGTGGTGTAATCTAAAACTGGGCGCGTGATTGCAATTGCTGTTTTGCTTCACTCACGATTCATACACGTCACAAAATTTCACGCACTACACAAATGCGTATTTTGCCTATTAATCGCAGGTGCTTTAACTCAATATTCTATCACGTCACGCACGTTATTTTTGAATAGTTTTGCTTCACTCACGATTCATGCACGATTAACGGATGCGACACGACACTTCACGCACCACATGCGTATTTTGGTAATTAATCGCAGGTGCTTTAACTGTATACTCCGTTTATATCTTCGGGGAAAGTTTTTGTAGGTATTTGATTGTGGAAGTTCGATTGTTCGCTCACGAAAAACGCACGGATCACATATGTTCACGCACGAAAGTCTATGTTTGCTCACGATGATACTTGAAATTAAAAATATGAACTTAAAAAATTTTACTCACAATTGATTTGATCCTAAGGAACTCACGAAAAACGCACGAATCACAGATGTTCAAGCACGAAACTCTATGTTTGCTCACGATGATACTTGAAATTAAAAAAAATGCATTGGAAAACATTTCATTCACAATGTTTGATATTAAGGAACTCACGAAAAACGCACGAATCACTGATGTTCCAGCACGAAACTCTATGTTTGATATGTCGTGACACGGTCTAGAAAAATTCTCAAAATATGGCGAAATTTTCATATAAGTTTAGATTATAATGAAAATGGGAAAATAGAAAATAGATCAAACGGTCCAAAAAACCGCAATGTTCACAACATTTTATTGTGAGTCACGGTGTTTAGGTTTATATTTGGTAAATGGTCTGTAGACCTGGCCAAAGATAAGTTTAAACGGTTGCGAATTGGATTATAAAGTTCTTTTTACTTGGATTCAAGGAACTAAAGCAAAGCCTACTTTACTTAGTGCAAAGAGTATACTCTTTGCGATTTCAGGATTCAACTGGCGACAACTACGAGAGCAGAGTCAAATGTAGAACTTTTGGGAGCAGTCTGCGCAGCTCTAAAATGTATATTTACCTCAATATGAAGTTTAGAAAATCTAGGCCTATAACTCCGGATAGTATTTTGATAAAAGTTGCTTGTAGGCTATTTCTCCGAAGCAAGGCAATATGTTATTAGTGCTTCAGATTTAATTGTGTGCTCTTTTTCCCATGTCAGAGCAGAAGCAAGAGCAGAGCATATCCTGCGACCAGTCTTACAGTTGTATGTGTGAAACCAAATCAAGTTACAAATTACGATTATTAAACTCTCAACCAATTGTAGCCTTAGCTTGTAAGTCCAACAAACTAAACTACTCATAGCACGTAGAGCTAGCGAATGCAAATGCAAACGAAAAACAAAACCATGAAGCATACAATTACTTTCTAGTGAAACATTTTTGTGAGCATGTGAATCGTATATAGTTATTTTTTTCTCCAGCATAGTATTAATTGAGGTAGTTCTTTTTTTTTTTCTTTTTACTCATAATTGTATGTGGTACTTTTTTTTGGATTAACCATAAGCAGCCAAGCTAATTTTGTACGATTTTTTTTGTTGTTTTTTTGGTGAAGAAGCGCAATTAAATCTTACGACAAAAAAACAACCTCACGAACCGAGAAAGAAACCAAACCTAATTGCATACATTTTAAATGTTGTTCAATAACTATATATACTATATATACATACAATACATACATTTTTTTTGATATCAAATAAATGTCTAGAGTTAAAAGTCGAAAGGAACATCTTTTTTATATAGAACAAAAAACCAGAACTTAAATTAAATACGCATACAACAATTTTTTTTGTTTAGCCTAAGTGAGAGAACATTTTTTATATAAACATACGAGTTTATACACGTACATAACGAAGAATGGAAACCTCAAGAAAACCAAAAGAACAAACACTGAAAACAAAAAAAAAAACCACAAATAGTTTCTAAAGTTTAACGCAGAACAAAGAAAATAGTAACAAATGGAAAAGGAAAAGATTGTCTAAAAACTGAAAGAAGTACCACGACCTGAAATGATTCCATCTCTTAGCTTGATACCAGTTTCTAGGGAAAGTTTCAGGGCTTATTTGGTGCGTTAACCTTCGAGATATCAAGATATGAAATCTGCCAGGCATACCGTGACACAACTGGTTAGAAAGTTTCTAAAGAGCAATGCAAATATTAATTTATACTTCTAGATCAATTTCTCGAATGAGAAAACGTTTAATTTGGGCTGTCCTCCAGAAGGGATTAAAGGAAAGAACCCCTATACTTTTCTAAGACAAATCTTAGAGCAGGATGATTTTTCCCTCTGCAAAGTTTGAAAGCCAAAGCCTACAGCTAGTGAAGGTGACCGCTTGTGTTCGTTTTTTTTTTAAGAAAAAACTTTTGGATTGAAATCTTGCACAGCAGGCCCTCACACACACTAACCGCTGCATCACACTTAGCCCGAACGTAGGTCAAAATTTCGTACTTAGACCCGTTACCCCTTAGCGTAAAAGGGTATACAAAAGTCGTGGAAATGTATGTATACTGCAGGTAGAAGAAACCATCTACGATATCATAAAAGACCTTAGAATGAGATCTCTAGCTCGGATGTCTACGAGAGGTTGAGTAGAAGGTGATGACTCGAAGCGGGATAATGGCACAGATGGAGCTCCACCGTATCAGCTTCTTTTTCATATCTACTGGTACTGGTACAGCAATAATGATGAGGTACATCTCAAGGCTGACCATGCAACTGTCGCCACCGCGTAGGAGAAAAGCTTTGTCCACCGGTCCGTGGCGAGGCGAAGTGTTTCGGCTTTTGTGTGAAGCTTTGTAGGTAGCCAAAGGCTCTTCTCTAAAAGGAGGAGTGGGACGCAGATTCGTTTCCACAAAAAGGTGAATACTAAAGTATCGACCAATCTCTTTGAGGGGTTTTAAACGAGATTTATTCATCAAATCTTTATATACAAGTATAACGAGTAGCATCTGTCTGTCTCCAAATTTCTGCTTCCTATTTGAGCAGCTCTCTAGGATTCGAGGTGTGGTGCAAGTGGCAGCTGTCGATTGCTAGCCTGCAGACCTTAAGCTGGCTTAAGCTGATACTTGAAAATGCAGAATACTTGTGCCTCGTCGATTGCTCGCTTGCTTTGGTAAGCTTAAAACTTTCTCCTAACTTCCCTTTACGACTAAGCTTTCGATTAACTATAGGTCGTGCGTACTTCTGGCACAACCCTCGTATTTATATGATTTGTGGTTTCAATTTGTCATTTAATCAACATTTCTTCACAACTTCTACTTCTAGAGTCAGAAATACTGAGAGCATGAACCTTGTTTTTGTTGGTTGTTGTGCTTAGAACGTTTGGCGACCGTGACAACTTTTAGTGCATGTGAATAAATCACATTCAAACTGAACGGCGATGTTTGTATGTGAAAACGTGAACTGCCCTATGAAAGATTTTTAAAATATATATTGAAAAACAACAAGAAAAACCCAAAAACTTGATTAACGACCGCAACAAATAAACGTACATACATGCCTACAAAAATAAGCAATATACATCCATAATTACAAACAATTTAGAGGAACAAACAATTTAAAACAGCAAACAAACGGGAATATATTCAATGAAGAGGAATGAAAAAATAACAACAATTAAACAATTATATAACTATACCATATACAACAAAATTATATATTAAACTTATATATATATACTCGTACTATATACAAACTTGAGCGGTATGTATGTTTTTTTTTTTGAGAATAAAAATCAGATCTAACTTAACTAAATAGTCACATAAACGACACCACACACACACACACACACACAGAACAAATCGTAATGTTCGTAGTCCGTAAACTACATACTTGAATTTTAATTCGTTTATACAAAAAATACATAAATATATCTATATATATATAAACTATATATAGCAGCTAATTGTTGTACTTAAGGCGTCACATTAAAATGAAAACATTAAACCATTGATAAGTACCATAACTTACAAAAAACAACAAATAAACGAAAAATATTTAAAATTCAAACGGAATTCTCAACAAATTGTGTCTGGACTTTATTCGCTGGGATTTGGGAAAGGGAAATGCAGGAACATTGAAAATGTGGCGACCGTGACGGGAAGGAAATATTTAACCAATTGCAAATGTGGCGACCGTGACGCGAAGGAACTCTCCAATGCTGGGGTTAAGTTCAGTGATGCGAGGAATTAAAACTTTGGCTAAGGATTGGAGTAGGCTTCATTGACCCTACTTTAATAGGGGAACTATATATACATGTGCGCTTAACGTCTACAGTCGAAAACTAATGAAACTTATCTTCCTCAGTGTACTTCAGGCGGTGCAGAGTCTTTGATACCATTGTACCCGTGTAGCATTTTCTATGATTGCGTACCCTGACGTAATTCCACAAAACAGTAGTTACTCGGGCTAACAGTCCACAAGCATTGATTGAATTTAATTGGAAAACGTGTAGTAGTGGCTATCAGCCAGCCCATCGAGTCAATGGCACTTGGCTAACGTCATCGGAATGTCTCGGAAGAACCATGCTCGTTGATCAGACACTTGTAATTTGTTATGAATTAGATTTATGGAGGTGTTTTTTCTCATCATGTCTGTTGACTTAGTGCTTCAACCACTACTTAGTTGTTACCTTATCACCATCACTCGTACATAACTACGTACTACTCATTGTGTCAATGCAACAACAGACAGACGGAATAGGACCTTAAAATGACATTTGTTGGTTGGCGCAAAAGTTATTGATTCACGATTGACTCTAGATAACAAACTTACTAAAACAAAGCACGAAGAAAATATGTAATATAATCGCAGTTTCTATTATACTATAAAAAAAAAAGCTGCCGACGTTCTAAACCAAACGGTATTGAAATTAAGCCGTTTTGTACTTAGATCTTGGCTTACTGCAAACTCTGATTGCTGCTCGGCTCACAAAAATCATCTAGAATCATCACCAAACTTTCAATGTACTGGAAAAAGTCTAATAAGAGCTAATAAGAGCTTTAACCGACATAGAGAAATAGTTTCATTTGGGACATCTCACATAAAATACAGAAAAAATGAAGCATATCTCCTTTTATACCCTTGCAGAGGGTATATTACAATTGTTCAGATGTTTGTAAAGCATAGAAGAAAGCATTTCCGACCACATAAACCATATATATTCTTGATCTTGATCTGTCCGTCCGTTTCTATGCTTTCCTCCATCAGCTTTAAAGTTATTGCAACCAAACTTCGCACCAAGTCTTCTGGTACAAATAAGCTAAACATATGTTGGAACCGGCCGGATCGTATGACTATAACATACAGCTGCCATAGGAACGATCGGTCGAAGAATTCAATGCAAACGTCTCCAAACTCCGTATTTACTAGATTTCTATGCTTCTCCATGATTTTGCCAAATTTGGTCGAAATCGAACATCTATATAGTATAGCTGCCATAGAAAAGTAAGGTTAGAAAAATGGTCTTAGTGAGGGAAACTTTTTTGTTTTCAATGGAATCGCCTTTAAACTTTGTATTTCTAAGTTTACTATGATTTTTTATGATTTCACTTAGTTTGGTCGAAGTCGGACATCTATATAGTATAGCTGACATGGAAAAGTAGAGCCAGAAAAGTAGTCTTAGTAAGAAAAACTTTTCTGATTTCAATGGAAACGCCTCCGAACTTTGTATTTCGTAGTCTGCTATGCTCTTCCATGATTCCACCAAGTTTGGTCCAAATCGGACATCTATATAGTATAGCTGTCGTACAAAAGTACAGTCAGATAAGTAGTCTTAGTGAGAAAAACTTGTTTGTTTTCAGTGAAAATGTCCTTCAAATTGGTTACCAAAACATGCTGCAAGGGTATACAATACTTTGCTCTATTTTTATACTCTGTACCGAAGGTACATAGAGTATTATAAGTTTGTGCAAAAGTATGTAACATCCAGAAGTAAGCATCTCCGACCCCATAAAGTATATATATTCTTGATCAGCATCAACAGCCGAGTCGATATAGCCATGTCCGTCTGTCCGTCTGTCCGTCCGTCCGTCTGTCCGTCTGTCCCGTCTGTCTGTCTGTCCGTATGAACGCACAGATCTCAGAGATGGTACGAGATAGAGGTTTGACATGTATGGGACATATGCTTCTTATGTCTGCAGGCAGATCAAGTTTATTTTCAATTTTGGCCACGCCCCCTCCCGCCCCCGCAATTTAGAAAAAACGTCATATCTCCCACAGTTTTGAAGATAGATGGCTTGTTCCTTCTGGACATATTTAGTTAATAGGATAACTTATCGATCCGCCAAAGAAATGAAGAAGATCGGATGAACGGTTTTCGAGTTATGATCAAAAGACAAATTTTCTTGGTACAGAGTATGTTATAGTCGGGCTTGACCGACTTTCTTTCTTGTTATACTCTGTACCGTAGGTACATAGAGTATTATAAGTTTGTGCAAAAGTATGTAACATCCAGAAGGAAGCATCTCCGACCCCATAAAGTATATATATTCTTGATCAGCATCAACAGCCGAGTCGATATAGCCATGTCCGTCTGTCCGTCTGTCTGTCCGTATGGAACGCACAGATCTCAGAGATGTCAAGAGATAGAGGTTTGACGTGTATGGGACATATGCTTCTTATGTCTGCAGGCAGATCAAGTTTATTTTCAATTTTGGCCACGCCCCCTCCCGCCCCCGCAATTTAGAAAAAACCTCATATCTCCCACAGTTTTGAAGATAGATGGCTTGTTCCTTCTGGACATATTTAGTTATTAGAATAACTTATCGATCCGCCAAAGGAATGAAGAAGATCGGATGAACGGTTTTCGAGTTATGATCAAAAGACAAAATTTCTTGGTACAGAGTTTGTTATAGTCGGGCTTGACCGACTTTCTTTCTTGTTTTCCATTAAAATTGTTGAAACACCTAAAGCAGCCTTCCAGTTTAAGAGTCATACTTCGAAGCTTAGCAAAAAGGACTCAAAAACTCTACTAACAAAGCTGTTTGGAAAGGCGAAAGATGTAGGAATAATCGCACTGAAAAGACAAGCCCGCTTTATTTGGGCACCTTTAGGGATTAAAGGCAGCATCGAGACAGCATTCATCTGGTAACTCACTCACTCGCTCGCAGCGGTATAAGGTATAAGCTGAAGGCAAGGCTCAAAACTTATAATATATATATAACCACCTTGCCTTACCCTGTTATTCCATCATGTACCTAGTGGAACAATGCAAATGCTAAACTGAAACATTAAGAGATATTTGGCTTCTCTGTTGGTGAAATCTGTACAAAAAGGCTAGCACATGCTGCCTAACTACTGCTGCCTTGGTTAGCTGGCAAATGTGATTGTAGACTTTTGCACTCAATCACCAAATCGGACTAGGAATTCCAATCACGCTATCGTCGTCTGATAATACACATTGTGATTATGTGAAAAGCGCCAGCCGTCCAGTCATTGTTTATGGCAAATTGGATGAATGGATTATCAGGTTGGTAGTATACAATGCCCAACCCTACCCACATAATAGAGTGATCGGCACGTGTCACTTCCGCCCACTTAAAGCATTTCAAATCGATTTTTTATTGTTGTTTACTTTTATTGAATATGATTTAAGTTGTTGCTCTGCCGCTTACTTTCCTTCCAGTTGGCCCAGGCTAAGTGCTGGGACACATCACAGATTACATTTTGGGGGGGGGGGGCCTTCCTACTTCTTTAGAAACACCTCATGCAGCTCCACATCCTTCAAATTGTTGGCTGTGCCGCGTCGCACAAATTTACCCGTTCGCCAGTGCTCCTCCAGCTCCTCCAGGGTGCGTCCCCTGGTCTCGGGTACAAAGCAACAGATGAACGCCACAGCCACAAAGGAGACGGCCGCATAGAAGGCAAATAGATTGGCCGTACCCAGCCAGTCCTGCATATTGGGATATATCTTCAGCATGATGAAGGCCATAATCATGCCGAAGAAAACGGAAATGCCAGCGGCACTGCCGCGTGCACGTTGCGGAAACACCTCGGAGATCATGAAAAATGGTAGTGTCAGCATGCCCATGGTGGAGAAGACAATGTGGGCCACAATGCAGACAACCGGCAGCCAGGACCAGGTGCCAACCGTAAGCGGAAACCAGCCGCCAGCGGCCAAGCATAACATACAGACACCCATGCCGGCGGCGGAGAACATGCCCGAGGGACGTCTGCCCCATTTCTCGAAAATACTGCTCATAAAGAAGGTCATAATGATGCGGGCCACGCCCAGCATGACGGCCACCAGCACGGGATCAATCGAGACGCCAGCCTGTTGTGCTATTTGCACCGCATAGACAATGATGACCACCACACCGCAAGCCTGCTGGAAGCCAAAGAAGGTGATCATCATTAGCACAGGCTTATAGACCTCCGGACGACTGATGATCTGAGCCAGTGACTCACTGGCAGCGGTACTGCGACTAGTTTCGGCGGTGGACTTCATGTGAGCCAGCTCAGATTCAAATTCAGGTACATAGTCCAGCTCTGAAGGGCAGAGATTAAAGTAAAGAAGTGCTTAGCCACTCGCAACAACTTACCCTGCCTTGGCAAACCCCGAAAGTATCTCAACGATCGCCTGGCCCGCTCATCGCGTCTCTTTTGCAGCAACCAGCTGGGTGATTCCGGCATCGGAAGCACCAATAATGTGGCCACCAATTGATAACAGCAACTGATGCTCGAGATTAACACAATATTGTTGCGTATGAAATAGCCCAACACATACATCATCAATATACCCGAGGCCAGTGCTATGGACGTGCCCAGTATCAGACGTCCTCGTATCCGGGGTAGACTTATTTCGGCCGAGTAAACGCCCACGGGTGACACAAACATGCCAATCATGATGCCACCCAAGGCTCTGCCCAATAACATTTGGGCATAGATGTGACTGCGTTCGGTGTGCAGAAAACTGGTGGCCAACAGCAGCCAGCCCAACAGACCCAGCAGATTGGTGAACAGTATTGTGTGCTTGCGGCCAATGCGATCCATAAAGTAGCCGACCAGCAGACCACCCAAGGGACAGGCCATGTTATTGATAGAGGCTGTGGAAAGGAGAGAAAAGTGTATGGAAATAAGTGGAAAATCTATGCTTGAAGGTTGTACAAAACTATCAGCCAATCAAGTTCAAAAAGATTGATTTTATAACCAAGTTCGGTTTGAAACTTCTAGCTGGAGTCGTGCCAGTTGGAGCTTGATACAAGCCCGATGTTCTCGAATCCTTACTTGAAAGTCAAATAATCTTGACTGGAGATTGAAGTTACATTGAAGTACAAATATCCCATGTCAAAACGAAAGAGCAACAGAAACAGAGAGCAAGAAACTCTCTCTCTCTCTTACCTATTCCATGGGTCTTAATGGGCACACACACACTTGCACATAGTGTTTCAATTTATGTGTGTCGATTTCTGCTTCTATAATGACTTGAAATTCCCAAACAGTTATGGCAATGCTCATTAAAAAACAAACAAACCAAACCGAGTCAGCTGTGTACTCGTTAGTTTAGTCAAACAGTATGGTCACACTGAAGCAGCGATAGGCATTTATCGATATCAGGCGAAACTGCTGCTGAGAGAAGCAAATGACTTAACCGCTCGACATCTTGACGAACAAATCTGACCGGTGGTTGGCTAACCGGAACCTTTGAGAAATCGGGCCTTAGTAGGCGAGAGAATCGGGTGAGACTCTAAAACTTTACTTTGTAAGATGAAAGTACTAAGAGAACTTGATGAAGTTTGCTTCACCGTATAAGTCCAGTCCAAGGCAATCTCGGTAATTTATAAAGCAATCCTTTTTCGGAATGAGTGCAGTTCAACTATCGAGCTCTATTTAATCTCAAACAAACTTGCATCAAGCCTATTTGAAGATCAAATCAAGTACGAATTTTGAGTTTAAGTCAATATCGGGCCTTCTTGATCTGATCCTACTAAGGGATCAAGTCGAGTTCGGGAAACAAGCTTAAATTAAACCCATGTGGGATAAAGTCGGGATCAAGAGAAGAACTCAAGTCAATCCTGTTCGTACTTGGAATAAGAAAGTGCGGGATTGACCGACTTTTGACATCGTTTGGGATTGAATATATCGGACTTTTTTTCTTCTGTGTACTCGATTTTCAGCTCTCAATAGTGAGTACTCGAAACTCGGCTCTCGATACTCAGTACCTGATGCTAGGTACTCAATACTTAGAGCACAGAACTAAATACTCGTTACTAAATACTCGGTACTCAGTACCCGACACTTGGTGCTTGATTCTCAGCACTCGATACACTTGGAGTACAAAAATAGAGTATTTCATAGTTGAATCAAGAATGTTCGATGTCTGAAATTGTCTAAGAATGTAAATTCTTGATACAAGTATGAATTTTTGATGCCGTTTTTCGGTATCCAAGAGCTTTAATACTTGAACCAAGTACGAATTATTCTCAAATCAAGCAGCATAGTTCTTGAATCAAGTGCTAAACATACTCAAATTTAAGATTGCCCATTCTTGAGTCAAAAGCATACAGCATTGTCAAAAACCGAGAATGTTCTTTTTATACTCTGTACCGTAGGTACATAGAGTATTATAAGTTTGTGCAAAAGTATGTAACATCCAGAAGGAAGCATCTCCGACCCCATAAAGTATATATATTCTTGATCAGCATCAACAGCCGAGTCGATATAGCCATGTCCGTCTGTCCGTCTGTCTGTCCGTATGAACGCACAGATCTCAGAGATGGTAAGAGATAGAGGTTTGCCGTGTATGGGACATATGCTTCTTATGTCTGCAGGCAGATCAAGTTTATTTTCAATTTTGGCCACGCCCCCTCCCGCCCCCGCAATTTAGAAAAAACGTCATATCTTCCACAGTTTTGAAGATAGATGGCTTGTTCCTTCTGGACATATTTAGTTAGCAGGATAATTTATCGATCCGCCAAAGGAATGAAGAAGATCGGATGAACGGTTTTCGAGTTATGATCAAAAGACAAAATTTCTTGGTACAGAGTATGTTATAGTCGGGCTTGACCGACTTTCTTTCTTGTTTAGTATCAAAAGCTCATCAGATTCAAGAGCAAAGATCGTTCGACAGATTCAAATCAGTTTTTTTTTCTATTTTGTTCAAAATGAATTGTTAAACCGACTCGAGGCTTACACAACACCTCAAAGCATCAGCATCAGTCCTTTGCCTGTCAACTGTCAGTCGAACAGCCGTCACTACATGCCAGCAGTGCCATAACTGGTTGGGAATTTCAAAGCAACATGAGTGCAAAAATCGATTTGGCTCTTCCCTTCCTGCTCCCCCCAGTACCAACTTACCAAACCAACTGGACTCATCCTTGTTTAACCAAAATGGCTGCGATTCATCGTGCAGCTGTTGCAGTGTCACCGATGGCATGCTTATGACCATGCCCGAGCCCAAAACACCGCTATTCCCCAGGAACACCATCAGTTCCTGCCGCAGCACAGCCAAGCGACGTTCACCCAGAGGCTTCAACGGTTTATCTTGAGATTTCGTGGCCGTTTTGTCCATATCCTTGCAGACCAGGCCAACTTGATAGGCCGGCATTAGTTGCTGCTCTTGCTGTGCCTGCTTCATGCTGTGTCCGCCGGCAATCAATTAATGGCTCACAATTACGTATAATGGCCAAGTCGGCGGCGTGAACTCGTGTTCGGTCACTTGTCTAATTGAAACGCCAAGTGGAAACTTCCGCACATTTCAATCATGTATCAATTTCATAAATACAAACTTAAATTTCCACCTCGTTGAGAGGGTGGAGGGGGAAAAACTTAAAAAAATAATATTAACCGACTGCCCAGCTATTGATTTTTGCTATCGATTCGCTTGTAGTATTGTTGCCTTCGCTTGCTGCCGCCGCCACTCAATGGAACGCCAATTTCCGATTTGTATTTATGCCCTGTTTTTCTATCAGTTTTGTGTTTTTTTTTCTTTAATCGCGCGAAAAACAATTTCGCGTCCGCTAGGGGCAACGCTTGTTCAGCAACTGAACCTGGCCGGCACACTGCTGGCCCCACTTGGTTACGCTCTGACGCTGCTCCCAATCATTTGTGCTTTTTTTTTCTTCTTGTTTGTGTTGTATACGCAGGCCATATTACGTATACGACGCGTTTTTCTGACAGGCCGCAATTAAAACAATTGAATGGGCCCAAAAGAAGTTGCGATTACTCCCCGGGGAGGAGATGGCTCCGTTGGCGCCACTCTCCGCCGCTCACCACAAACGAACGACATTGACAACGAACTTGACATTGCGGCCACAAGGAGGAAAGTGTTGGCGGGGGAAAAATAGAATGAAAACAAATGATACGAAATTAATGAAAAGCAGTGGAAAAGACGAGACTTTTATACGCTAGAAAATGCATTTCAAAACTACAAAACTGTGCAGTTTCTTAGGTTCAGTTCTTTATTTTCTCTGTTTCCATGCTGAAAAATTTCGACTTGATAATAAAGGCAAATTATGTAAAGCTTCTTGCCCAAAGATTCATTGAAACTTGTACTACGCCGAGAACCCGTTTTGTGTACAATGAAAGGCAACTCGATTGTTGGCTATCGCCACCTAACAACCCGTTTCCCGGCGGGACTGCTTTTTGGTATTACTTTGCCGGAGGGGAATGCCCTTGGGCTTATCTAGGATGCTCATCTATGTGTTGAACTGTGGGCTTCTCTTTCGAGTCACCGACATATCTACGCCCAGTACATTTTGATGGCGGAATTATGTCGTTTGTAAGACGCTACTGCAAATGCTGGCTCAACTGTCTCACAAGCTGCAGCCCACCACTGATTTAATGCAGGCACTGGAATGTATTGTGGCACTTCTAATGGTAGTTAGAAGTTGCTGGTTAATGAATATACTCTGTGTATCTTTGTTAAGAACGTTCCCCCTGAAAATACAGGGTGGCCCATATTCGACGGACCCATGTTTTTTTTAAAAAAATCAAAGAAAAAAATAAAAATTTGGCGGTTGGCCAAATTAATCATTTAATTTGTTCCAAGTAGATTTGTTTACATCAATTTTTGAATATGATATCTCTCAAATGGCCGCCTCTGGCGTTGATGGCGTATTGTGCCCTTTTTGCAGCATTTTCCATCGTTTTCGCCAACATTTCGGCCGGAATAGCGGCTATTTCTTCACGAATGTTGTCCTTGAGCTCTTCTACGGTCCTTGGCTTGTTAACGTAAACCTTTGACTTCAAATATCCCCACAAGAAGAAGTCAGGCGGCGTCAAATCGGGCGAACGCGGTGGCCAGTCCAAATCACCACAATTTCTTCAGAAAATCGATTGTTATGCGACTTGTGTGCGGTGGAGCGCCGTCTTGTTGAAACCAGAACTGCCTCATACGCTTTCGACGAATAATTGGCATCACAAAATTGGTCATCATGTCGCGATAACGCTCCTGGTTGATGGTAACAGCATGGCCATTTTCATTTTGGAAGAAAAACGGCCCAATGACCGTTTTCGCACTAACGCCGCACCAAACTGTGACTTTTTCGTCATGAAGAGGCACTTCTTGAATCTCCTGAGGATTTTCAGTGGCGTAAATACGGCAATTTTGCTTATTTACGGTCCCATTCAATGTGAAATTTTAATTTTTTAAAAGCACGTTGAGTTTTCACAATTGACTTGTTCTGTTGAATGTAAATTTCAACTATTTCAGAGCGCTCGCGTGGCGTGTATTGTTCCATGGTAAAAATCTGCTTGGACTGACGCTTCAAACGCGGTATGTCATTAAGCGATCTGACATCTCTGTCAAAAGTTATGGCGTTGCCAGATGGGTCCGTCGAATATGGACAACCCTGTACTTGACTTAAGAACAATATTCCTGATTCAAATAGATTTGTAAGTAAATCGGTTTCCAATCAATAAAAAGTTGTAAAATTCTTGATTTAAGAACGAATAACCTGCATCAAGAACCTTACGAGATAAATTTAACAGTCATATGGTATTGAATTAAAAATATTCACGCTTGAAAACCACAATAAGCCTCAAAATTCTTGACTTAAGAACCAAATTCTTGTCAATGGGGATTTAACTAAGAACTTGCCCGTTTCAAAACTAGATTTGGGCCTGAAAATTCTTGACTTTAGAAAGGTATTCTTGATTCAAGAACAAATTTACATACAATTTATGAGCAAATTCGGAAAAAGGAATTGGTAGAAGCATCCCTGCAGTTCTACGTTTCCGTACTGAATTTGTCAGTGCTGATTCGGACCTGAACAGTAGGAATAGCTGAATTTCATGCCTGAATTCAGGCATGTTTTAATGTTAGTACTTCCCATGAAACTCACCCATGAGTTCAGCCCTGAAATCATGCCTAAAATCAGCAGAGGTCATCACGTAGTAGGACATGCCTGTGTCAAATGACCAGCCCTTCCATTTCAGGGCTGACTCAGCTATGACTCAGGTCTGAGCCGAACTGAAGGATATATATCGGTATTAGTATCAGATCAAAAAAGATTAATTTAAGAAATTTAAAAAATTTAATTAAGTACTTTTCGTTGTTTACTTTTAGTTCTCATCGTAATCATGCCTATGTTGAACCCCAGAAGTAGTTAAAAAGTACCGAAATGTGCTTAACAAATTCAAAGCGGTCTTGAAATTAAGAACTTTCGAAATTCGAAACAAAATTTCATAATTAAACAAGAAAGAAAGTCGGTCAAGCCCGACTATAACATACTCTGTACCAAGAAAATTTGTCTTTTGATCATAACTCGAAAACCGTTCATCCGATCTTCTTCATTTCTTTGGCGGATCGATAAGTTATCCTAATAACTAAATATGTCCAGAAGGAACAAGCCATCTATCTTCAAAACTGTGGGAGATATGAGGTTTTTTCTAAATTGCGGGGGCGGGAGGGGGCGTGGCCAAAATTGAAAATAAACTTGATCTGCCTGCAGACATAAGAAGCATATGTCCCATACATGTCAAACCTCTATCTCTTACCATCTCTGAGATCTGTGCGTTCATACGGACAGACAGACGGACAGACGGACGGACGGACAGACGGACATGGCTATATCGACTCGGCTGTTGATGCTGATCAAGAATATATATGCTTTATGGGGTAGGAGATGCTTACTTCTGGATGTTACATACTTTTGCACAAACTTATAATACTCTATGTACCTACGGTACAGAGTATAAAAATATCCCAAAATGTTGAACCTAATCTTTTTTCAAAGTTTTCAGCTACCATTTGGTATTCCCAGCAACTCCCTCTGTGTGGGGTTAGGGTATGCGCATTTGTTTCTATATAAAAACATTTCCCTCTGTTTGTGATAGTTGGAATTGTGATTTGTTGTTGCTGCAGTTGGCCAAAAGCCAAGTGCAATCTAAACAGTTGTCAAAGAGCTCTTATCAGCACACACTCTCTCTGTATCAGTCTCTTTCTCTCTCTCTCGGCATAAACTTGAATATTTGGGGGAATTTTTGTATACCCAAAACACGCCACACGCGTCCGGTTGTCGTGCTTAGTGAATTAAACAAATTAGAACTTAATTAACCATCATTATGATGACCAGCAAAAATTTAATTAATTTTTCACTAGCAATTTAAATATTGATATTCGGTTGATAAGGTGCAATTAGTGTGCAAAAGTATATACATTAAAAGGGGCAATCAAATTTGGTATGCAAATATTTGGTTAACAGTAATTTGGGTAGGACAGCAAGGTGGACCCATGCGAGCATAGACAATTACCGATCCAACATCAAATTTTAAAGCTCAAATATTTTAAAACACGAGAGAGTAGTTTAAGAATGTTGCTGCTCTACTTCTTTATCCCCATAGCTCAGGGGAGTTACAATGGAGTAACATAAGGTCCAATGTGCCTAGAAAAAGTAAGGGTCCTACTGAAAGATTTAACAAAATCAGCTTTGAAGCTTAGTAAATATACACTTCAACAAAGGAACTGATAAATCAAAAAACAAGAAAAACTGGTCACACTGAACCATAACAAAAGAATTGTCTCTTTCTCTTCTTCTCTTCACTATGTTTTGGGCAGTTCCTTTGATGAAGTGTATACTAAAAACTTCGACAAACTTCCGATGTGGAACGTAAGTCTAGTCTGACCAGACTTTATAACAAATTATGTCGTAAAATTTCCAGTTTTGGTGTTTCTTAAGTTAGCTGGGGGCTGGTCACACTACTTGAGGAGCAGTGTTCTCCTTTGAAAACAAAGACAAATTGTCAACTTTCATGATATGAAAACTGTTTGGATATGACTGTCAACCCTAGGTACTGCCTATATCTGCCTATATGCACGACTTTCTAAAAACTTTAAGCACGTTACACGCCCACCAAAAACAAAACGAAACAAACTTCAAACTGCTAACTGACACTGGACTGCGTCAATCGGGCTTAAAGGCTAATCGCCTAGCTACTTAATTTATTAGATTTTAATAACTACCTTCAATACATGCATTGCATGCACCATGGGACAGAATGAAAAACTGACCGGTAGAAACTCCAAAAATCGAGGTTTCAAATCTGGGCTGTTTTCTCCTGTTTCTGCTTTTTCAAATCGATTTAGGAATGAGAAAGATCGTTCGAAAAACTAGTTTTAGAAAGAAAACCTTCTTTGATTTTGATGGAAACACCTTCAAACTTTGTATTTATTAGTTTGCCATGCCTCTCCATGACTCCACTAAGTTTTGTCGAAATCGAACATCTATATACTATGGCTGATATGGAAAATTAATGTCTGAAAAGTAGTCTTAGTGAGAAAAACTTTTTTGTTTTCAATGGAAACGCCTCCATATTTTGTATTTCTTAGTTTACTATGATTTCCTCCAAAATCGGACATCTATATAGTATAGCTGTCATAGAAAAGTAGAGCCTGAAAAGTAGACTAAGTAGAAAAAACTTTTGTGTTTTCAATGGAAACGTCCCTAAAATTAGCATTTATTTATTTGAAATGCTTTCACACAATTCTACAGAGTTTTGTCAAAATCGGATGACTATAGCATATAGCTGCAGTATGAATGATCGGTTGAAAAAGCAGTTCCATTGAGAAACACTTTTATGTTTTAAATGGAAACGTCTTCAAATTTCTTTCATGTTTGTTTGTTAGACTTTCGCACGATTCCACCAAGTCTGGTCGAAATCGGACAGCTATATAGTATAGCTGCCATAGAAAAGTAGGGTCTCATAAGAAGTCTTAGTAAATTGTTAATTTTCCGTAGAAACGACCTTAAATTTGGTTAACTAACTGTTTTATTTGCTTTTACAATAATTTTAAAATATTTTGTCAAAATCGGCTGACCAAAGCATATAGCTGTCATAGGAACGATCGGTCGAAAAACTAGTTTTTGTGAGAAAAACTTGTTATACTCTGTAACAAATGTACACGAAGTGTATTCAGCTTGGGCAAAAGTATGTAATAGCCAAAAGAAAGCATCTTCCGTAAAGGATATATATTCTTGATCAGCATCAACAGCCGAGTCGATATAGCCATAAACAACTCTCGGAGATAGCTGCAACATGGGACAAAGACTTATTTTACCTGCAGGCAGATTAGGCTTATTTCAAATTTATGCCACGCCCCCTACCGCCTCCACAATTTGAAAATAATGTCATATCTCCCACAATTTTATAGATAGAAGGTTGGTACTTTCGAGACGTATTTACTAATTAGTATTATTTATCGATCCGCCAAAGGAATGTTGGAGATCGGATGAACAATAGTCAAGTTATAGGAAAAACAAACATTTATGCTGGGCAGCACTGACTAGAATAGCGATGCTGGGGTACAGAGTAGGTTATAGTCTCGCTTCACCGACTTTCTTACTTGTTTATTGTCAAATTTGTCAGCTATTATGTGCTTCAGCTCAATACAATAAACAGGCCAAACTCTGGAATGTCATGGAATATGTTGGCAAATTATTGCTGGAATGTTACTGGAGAAGATACACAAGCAGAGCGCAAGAGGGCAGCCCCAACAATAGCAACAATATCATTAAAAAACCAGAAGCTGTATTAAATATTCGGTATTTTTGAATATGTGCTTCAGCGACCTGTTTTGAATTCAGTCAAAGTTTAGTTGCTATCCGGCTCAAGGTTAACGTTTGATTATAATCAATAATCAAAGCAAATCAACAAAGATGCTTCGTATGGTTAGCAATGTTTGTGTGTACAGAACTGTATCTAAGTACATATAGGAATATAAGTAAGACGGTATTTTGCAGAGTTTCCCTTAGCTTTTCTTAATCACAATGAAAACTGACCTCACTATATTTCGGGAATAGCAAAAATTAAAATAGTATGCTCTTTTGCCTTCGCTGAAACCAATTTCCGAAGCACTTTTTTACATTTTTCTACATTTTTTAACCAAATCAGTTGGCCTAGACAAAGCACTCACTGCACATTTGTCATTATTCGTGCTACATTCCCATATTTTCCTCACTTGAAATTCTCCAGTCGAGGAAACTACTTCGTACTGAAAACATATATTTTTATATAAAAAGTTTAGCTAACAATTTCCATACCAGTATCAACCAGGTAAGTACTCGGCGTGCATTCACTGCGACTCACTCTGTGACTTAGAGATGGTCACTTGCCTTTTTGTTTGGTACAGTTGTGCGTTTTCTCCGCCATC
The DNA here is from genome assembly GCA_035044985.1 of Lordiphosa fenestrarum. Lineage (NCBI taxonomy): Eukaryota > Metazoa > Arthropoda > Insecta > Diptera > Drosophilidae > Lordiphosa > Lordiphosa fenestrarum. The sequence goes on along the minus strand of JAWNNO010001131.1, from coordinate 238,643 downwards.
TTTGGTGAGCAACTGAGCAACTGAACTGAACAAGTGCAACTTAAACTAAACTTGTGCACTCTTAATTCAACTGCTCTACACAGCTTACAACGGCCAACGCAATGTCCGACATGGGCAGGTACTTCTCTTTGCGTTCCCAGAGAACCGAACAGGAACAGGATGATGAATATTTGACAGCTACTTCGCATGACTCGGCCATAGCAAACCTTCTACCGTATTATAACAGAAATTGGGATACGAATTCAGGTGGAATCTCGTCGGACGGTTCTGAGTATTTGCGGGAAAATCGATATGGCATAAGAAGATTGATAAAAGTTCCCAACAAGGAAAAGGGAAAGCGCCAAATGGGCAGCAAAATATACAGGGAGCAAAGGAAGCCAGCAGCCACTCGCGTGGTGTTCAAATCGAAGCAAAGGTTGGCGGCAGTCTCCCCCATGCGCAATTTGTTGCGCTCTCTTAAATCAAAATTGAATTCGATTCACCTTATCTGGAATCCTTTTGGGGGAATACTCTTAGTTATGGGCATGGCGGTGGCTGTGTGGGCGCACACATTCGGAGAACCAAAGGAACGGCTTTTGGACGCGGCACACACCCTTTTTGAAGACCGACATGTGCAAAAATCGTGGTTTTGGTAAACGTGCGAGCTTAAACAATTTACCTATCATTTAACATTACAATATATTTTCCTGTCGAATGTTGCTGCAACTTTGTTGCCAAAATGGATGTAATAAATGTTTCACGGAATGCAGAACGCGTCTTTTGGCTTACCGGAATCAATCTTTGCCGAAACTTTAGGCAGTTTTACGGTCTTCAGAGGGCTTTTGAGATAGTACACTCTACTTAGGTAAAGATTTTGGAACAATCCATAACATTCTTTTCCGTTAACCTAGGTTAACAGACTCAGGTCTGTACAAAAAACAACAAGAAAGTCGGCCAACGAAATTATACGCTCAGCATACATTTTTATGCTGCAGCAGCGATCATGATCTTCTGATCATAACTCGACAACCGTTCATCCGATCCTTACCATTCCTTGGCGGATCGATAAGTTTTCCTGATTACTAAATATGTCTAGAAAGAACGAACCATCTATTTTCAAAACTGTGGGAGATATGACGTTTTTTCTAAATTGCGGGGGCGGGAGGGGGCGTGGCTGAAATTGAAAATAAACTTGATCTGCTTGCAGACATAAGAAGCATATGTCCCATACATGTCAAACCTCTATCTCTTACCATTTCCGAGATCTGTGGGTTCATACGGACATGGCTATATCGACTCGGCTGTTGATGCTGATCAGGAATATATATACTTTATGTATAGATAGGTCTGAAAAACAGTCTTTGTTAGAAAAACTTTTTTGTTTTTAATGGTAATATCCTGCAATTTTGTATTTGTTTTGCGTGCTTTCACATAATTTTACAAATTGTTGGCCAAATCGGATCAGCTATGAGATATAGTCATCCAATCCTGTCGGTTCCGACATTTTAGTAGTGTGCAGCAAAAAGAAGACTCTGTGCAAAATTTCAGCTCGATAGATTGAAAACTGAGAGACTAGTTCGCGTAGAAACATACAGACAGACAGACGGACGGACGGACAAAGCTCAATCGACTCAGCTCGTCACCCTGATCAAAAATATACATAGTTTATGGGGTCGGAAATGAATATTTCTATGCGTTGCTAACTTCAAAATTTAACACCCTTCGCAAGGGTATAAAAAACAAGAACGAAAGTCGGTCAAGCTCGACTATAACATACTCTGTACCAAGAAAATTTGTCTTTTGATCATAACTCGGAAACCGTTCATCCGATCTTCTTCATTTCTTTAGCGGATCGATAAGTAATCCTGCTAAATAAATATGTCCAGAAGGAACAAGCCATCTATCTTCAAAACTGTGGGAGATATGACGTTTTTTCTAAATTGCGGGGGCGGGAGGGGGCGTGGCCGAAATTGAAAATAAACTTGATCTGCCTGCAGACATAAGAAGCATATGTCCCATACATGTCAAACCTCTATCTCTTACCATCTCTGAGATCTGTGCGTTCATACGGACAGACAGACAGACGGACAGACGGACATGGCTATATCGACTCGGCTGTTGATGCTGATCAAGAATATATATACTTTATGGGGTCGGAGATGCTTCCTTCTGGATGTTACATACTTTTGCACAAACTTATAATACTCTGTGTACCTACGGTACAGAGTATAAAAATGTGCGTCGTACTTACCCAGTGGCGCAAATGCTCATTATGACGTCCATTATTAATGCATTACCTCTCGCCTGTATGCATTCAAAAACCCAATTCAACCTGCCTTAATTTCTTAAGAAATGGCCAAATTTTCCGCACGGTCCTTGAGTTTATTGAATTTTGTAATGCAGAAAGTAATGACGTGCCGAAGTTTCTTTCGGGTCCCCATTACACAAGCGTATTCTTTTACCATATTGTAATGCAGAAATTCTCGAGCCATTACAAATGCGCTGAAAAAAAATCTCATAGGCAATGCATTACATTGTGGCTCGTACGTAATGCATTATTTCGACCGACCACATTCAGCCCAGCGCCACTGGGGATGTTCAAGAAGAGAGGCTCTCTGACGCTCTCTGTCTTTCTCTGACACTCACAGTAGCATTACTTCGGCAAGCATTCGGCGTGAATTGCCGAAAGTGTTTGGCCCTTGGGGGCTATGGGTGAACATCGCTGCACTGAAGCATTACTTCCCCAAGCATACGACGTGAAAAGTGGAAATTGTTTAGCCCCTGGATGCTGTGGGTGAATATCGGTGGTCTAGATCGTGCGATCCATGATGCAACAAAACAGGTGGGGCGGTGTCAGTGTGATGCTTACTTTTGCCAAAAGCTTACGCTTCAAAAGTACGCGCAGTACTGAACGTGAAGGTACTTTGCAGAGAACTCACACTGACGCCACCTTACCTCTCTTGTTGTATCATGGTGCGATCTAACGCCTGTATACTATTTTTTGTGGGGCTATGTTGAGCCTCGTGTCTATAGCGGCAAGCTCGCCACAGTTGACGCTCTGGAAGCCAATATTAAAGAATTTTTTGGGCAGAGAGAAAGCCAAAATTGGACCCAGCGTATGAAATATTTGTCCACATTTACATAAAACCAACTTTGAACATAAAACCATATAGATTGCCTATCGTTCTTAAATACAGATTTCATACACCTTTCTGAATTTGATGTATTTTTGTATAGCAGAGGCTATTAAATGCATGTAACGCATAGAAGGAAGCATCTCCGACCACATGAAGTATATATATTCGTGATCAGCACGACGAGGTGACTTAATTTTGCCATCTCCTCCATCAATTTCAAAGCTTTCCTCATCAAACTATGCAAGAAATCTTTAAGTACAACTACGCTGCACATTTGTCGGAACCGGGCGGATCGGATGACTCTAGCATATGGCTGTCAGAGGAAGGATCGGTCGAGAAACTAGTTTTAGTGCGAAAAACTTTTTTGTTTTCAATGAAAACGCCTCCAAACTTTGTATTTTTTATTTTGCTATGCTTTTACATCACTTCGCTAAGTTTGTTGGACATCGGACAGCTATATGGTATAGCTCCCATAGAAAAGTAAGGTCCGAAAAGTAGACTTAGTGAGAAAAACGTGCTGCAAGGGTATACAAACGTCGGCTAAGCAAAGCCTAGTCATAGTTAAGTTTCCAAATAAAGCTTTGAAAATGATTTTTAACCTGCGGAGATGAAAAACTAACAACAGACCACAGTCTTTCGCCCCATTCTTCGACTTAAATCGACTGCGGGCAGATTTTTCGAAATCTAAGGCCCACGTTGTTGGTATTTATGTTTTTGTAACTTCGAAAATGAGTTGGGATCTAATCACTGGTAGCTAAATTGTCATACACACAGGCTTGACCAACCAATTTTCAACCTGGAGGAGTCAATTTTTTCGGAAGTATGTTTAAGATGATGAACAAAATTAACTTAAAAAGTTTCACACATCAATTTTCTGCCTATTCTACACATTTGACCAAGAGAGTTTTCCAATATCTGATGTAAGTCTGTTGCATTTCGGTCTCCCGAAATTCCGTATTGTCTATCAGCCTAACATAATGTTTTCGATTTCAATTTGGATAAAAAGCTTGTGAAATTGAGTATGAACATACGAATATTATGTTTCATTCAACTAAATGAACCAATTTCCATGTAAGATCTAGTACATACAACAGCAATATAGAAGCTAGTTGATACATATTTGATATATATACAGCAGAGGGTCGTCTAGAGCCTTTTTGTTGGTGGAGGTATCTACCTTAGTTTGTAGTTGATTGAGGGGTTGTCCGTTGAATGTTGGTTAATTTCAAGAGATTGTGAGAAGACACATTGAGGGTAGTTTGGGTATGTTAAAGAACAAAAAGTATAAAAGAACAAAAGCCTCATTTTGCAGAAAACCAAAAGAAACTAATCTACTTTACAAAAAATTTCGCAACTAAATTAAATCCAATTTGTTGGTTAAATTATTTACAATAAATTCACATATTCTCCTTTATAATATCTTTGTGGAAGTTCAATTTAATTGGATTAACAACCTTTTAAAGAGTCGCAGCAAATGCGTTTTCGTTGTTTGTTTGCTATTTACAATCAAAAACCAGAAAAACCAAATGCAGGCATATAAATAAGTATAAAAAAAAATCGTGTGTATATATATAGATGGTAGCTTAGATGATGAAAATGCATCGGGTACTACATAAAGTCATCGGATTCGTTGCCCGCATCATAGTTGGTGCGCATATTCTCCGACTTCTGCAGCGAGGCATAGCTACGCAGCTCCGCTTCCAGTTCCCTTTGCTTGGCCGCTTCCTTCTCCTTTTCCCTCAGTTCGCGCTGTAAACGCTTCTGATCCTGCCGCTCGGCGGCATCGCGTGCCTCACGCTGGCCCCGAAAATCGGGATGCTCCTCCTCGGTTTTGGTTTTGTTCAAACGATTCACAATCTCGTTGACACGCTTCTCTAGACGTATCTTACGCACCGCCTTCTCATCATGATAGGCCACTTGACCCGGCTCCATATCGGGCGTCTTTTTCAGATTCTCCCACATGGTATAGACAATCTCCAGATTGTTAACCTTATTGCCCTGTATACTGTTGGCCTTGCAGAGTTGGGCGGCATCTACGAGCACATCGAAGGGTACATCGTCGAGGGTCTGGCCGCGTTTTAAACGCAGGTAAACGTGAGCCGATGACAAATTGTTTACATGGAACCACACATCTTCGGGCCAGCCCCATCGGATGAGCTCCTCGTTCTCGTGCTTGTCACGTCCCATGTAAAGCAAGGCCGTTGGCTGCACCACGGTGCTTTTAAAGTAGAACACCATTTTGGTAGGTTCAATAAATGGTAGAAAATTGGAATTCCTTAAGATTCGCTTTTAAAAGCCCAAGTGACAGCCAGCCGCGGTATGACCGTTTGTCGATAAACACAAAATACACAAGTACTTGCAGTAGACTGATCACGAGTAGGCAGCAAGTAACGAGTCAGAGTGACAAACAGAATTACACGTGCGGGCAAATGAGCAGAGAACGTTCGGTTCGGTGTTTGATTTTAAAACAATTTGCGGTGTCGGTCGGTCTGTTCATCTCGGGTCATGGCCACATATCATTCACATTCACTGTGACTAACCAAGCGGCTCATCTCCAATGAAAACATTATACACGTAGGCCAGCCCGACTGTCTGGCGCTGCCAGACTGTTAGAGTGAAGTGTTCTAGGTGGCGCTGGTAAAAATCAAAGCAGAGCATTGAGCGCCAAAATTCAAATGCTAATTGAATGATTCAATTTGTGGTAAAATAGTGCATTCAGTGTGTGCGTGTGTGTGTGTGCGTGTTATGAAATTTTTATTGATCTGTGAATGGCAGCTAAGGAAACTATTGTATTGTATGAAGTATTCCAGGTGAGTAAATAATGCGAGTTAAATTTTGTTTTGTGCTAGCAGTTAACCGGAGTAAGTTGCTGCGGCTCTTTTAAGCATTTGAAACTCAAAGGGTTATTTTACAACTGCCATTTAACAAATCTTCTTGATATACTTAACTCATTATTAAGCTCTTAAATATTCTGTACCATCCTGGTCTCTTTGTTATAATCTGAAAACTCAATCTACTTATAATCTACACCTCCTATTTACCCGTTGTCAGTTGTTATATGTATTACAACTTCATCGTAATCAAAACTTCTATGATAATTTGACAAATTTCTCAAAACTCATTTATAATCTTAGCAAATTTTGCCATTTGTGGGTCTATATATACGTAAAGTTCCTAGAAACAAAAACTCCGTAAAGGATTTGTCTCCTGGAATGAGCATGCGATAGTTTCCTGATCGAAATAGAGGTTCCTGTGCCCTGTTTATTAAACTGCGCTGCCTTTGAGTATGTACTGACTCTTTCAACTATCAAATACTTTGGTATTAATCCAGTTTTATTAACACTCGAGTGTTCTGTAAGACTTTGGCTTCCCCGATGGCAAGTATATCTGCCTGAAAGATAACTTCAATGCTTTGGTAGTCTAAAGCAGCGGTGGGCACGACCCTGTTTTAAAACAAGTGCAAATGCCTCGCTTTGAAGTGTGTTAAAGCACTCCCAAACACAAATTTTGTGCCCACCGCTGCTTAAAAGGAATGACAGTGCTTTTTAAAGTAGACAAGGCTACCCACCCACTAGGTTTTAGTATTAAAAGTAGTCAGTTGAAGGTTTTATAGAATTTGGTGGCCGGCACTTCTCAGGATGTGGCAGGGGAGAGAGAGAGAGAGAGATTTCAAGTCAAGTTCATAAGAATACCGCTGACATTGTAGGAACTCAGCTGTCGACAATGGCCATAACCGTGGTGTCAACTCATCAACTCGTCATATCAACAATTTTCGCATTTTTCGTTTGTATTTTTCTCCTTTTTTTTTATGGTTTTGGGGGGGCGGCAAAACTGCGGCAAATGCAACTTAAACCTTTTGGGCCAACTTTATGGACTTGGCAGTTGGTACAGTTGGGTTTTCATTTTATGCCCTTTTGAGTTTTTGGACAATTTCGCAATGTGGATGCTGGGTTAGCAGCAGGGTCTCCTCATTATCGTTCGTTTTATTTTCCCGCCATTGTTCCAGGGGAAACATTTTTTGATTATGCCATAGACGCTTTCGCCATGGCTCATTATGGGCGCTCGTAAACATTGATGACACGCCACGCCCACGCACACATCCCGCACATCCCGTGCTCCTCATTGATGGATTTTGGGTTGTCTGTTGGATTTTTAAATGGCTTCTCCTTAGTTGGCCTCTTGCCGCACTATAATAAAGTGACATACCATGACCATGAAATGATGCTCCTCCGGCCCATCACTCAGAGCGCCCCGGCAATGGCCCCTCATTAATCAAACTGAGCTGGCCCCCCCCCCCCCCCCCCGCTTTCATTTTGGGGGATCCTCATCCAGTGAACCCACAAACAATGGGATTGAAACGAGTCTCCTTTTTGGTTTTTATTGCATTTTGTCAACGCACGCCCGCCCCAAGTGTGTTTTCTTCCAAAGGGATGGAATTTCCAAATGGATGTGAGAAAAGAAACACATTGCCAAGTAGCCAGCGGGCGCTGCCTTGTTGTTTGGCAAACGGAGGTCATTTCCTTTGATTTGTCCCCCTTTGTAGCATAATTATCTGTGTGTTGACATTGGCATCCACATAGAATGTGGACACTAGTGAAATTGGCCAAGTCATTGGCCAAATTACCAAACAATGTTGCCTTGGCACAATTTTTGTTTGAGTTGGCAAAGGATTAAGAGCTTCGAAATTGTGACAAGGGTTCGGCTGGGAGTTTCCTTTTGTCCTCCCTTCCCTTTTTTCTATGCCTGTATCATACAATTTTGGCTTTTTAAACTGAAAATAAGATAAGTCTCCACTTAAACACTGTACTCCGCACTCCGTGAGGAGTGAGGTAACTGTGAGAAGGCGCATCTTGATAAATAGTGGGATGTGGACTCTAAGATGTCACCTCCATCAAGCAGGAGCAGGCAAGACGTTGTGCCTGGGTAGAACTTTTGTTAGCTTTCTCATTTGAGAGATTCTGCGGAGCAAGACAAGGGAGCGTCTTAAAGTCTCAATCTAGGCCAAAGCCTAGAAGACCGGACTACAGCTTGTAGTCCAATGGATTCAGGTTCGTTCATAAAGTTGGCTAGCTGGATGTGTAGTCATATTTTAGTCGGTTTTTGCCTTGTGAGCTGGAGCGAAGTTTTGTGTTAAAAGGTTTCACAACCTTCTCCAAAACGTTGAACGTTTTGACTCCTTTTTTCCCAAAAATGAAGCTTGTTGATGCCATCAGAGGCGACTTCCCACCAAATGGATGGTAACCTCTCTCTAAGCTCTCAGAACTCCATTAAACGATTCCTCTATGTTGAAAGTTGTCTCTTCTGTAAACTGAATTCAATTTTCGATTTCGATTTTCGATTTTGTATTCCGTTTTGGTTTCAAGACTGCTGTGAGCAAGTGTTCTAAGTCCCAAGACACGTTTTATGATGCGCAACATGCTGTCCCTGCTGATATTCATCTCACGAGGCATAATTTTCTGCTTGCGCAGTGGATTTCGACGAATTTGATTGTTCAGCGGCAACCATAGCACAGCACATGGGGTAGCTTCTGAACCCCAAGAACAACTTCTTAGTCAGGAACACGAAGGGTAGCTTTGGTGACGGGTTTTTGTTTTGTTTAGATTGGAATTGGAACAAACTATGTGCTATACACAAAAACACTATTTACATGCAAAAGTGTAGCACAGGAATAAAACACTGAAATGAAATAGTAACTTTTGTGAAAGCAGAGGTAAGCAGTCCTCAAACTATGATCGTCTGCATGGTCACACATTAGTTGCGTCTCGCTGGAAGGTCTCAAATATGTAGCCTCTTTAGACGTCTTCTTATAACAACACCGCCCCTCCTTTGTATTTTCAACAACCGTCTGGCAAAGTCCGTTTGGATGACCCCTTAGTCGATCTAAATAGTTTGCGGCCTGTGTATTTATGGTATCACCTATTTCCGGGACATTTACCAAGGAGCTACAGATATTCTTCTTTGTTAAGATGTGATTTTGCTGCTATGCCATATATCTGGAGCCCATATCTGTTGGCAGCAGCAATAGAAACTGTATATTCCGTTGGCATATCCACTGTAAATAACGTATAAAGACTAGGTTCAAGTATACTACCCTGAGTAGCAACTGCTCGTATAGACCAGCGAAAGCTCCCTTCTCGAGAAATCTTTACACAAGATCGAAGAGTTGAGAAGGAAGCAAAGTTTCAGCCTTGCACTGGAGCACTTGTGATAAATGGTTCACTAACACAAGTCCCATCCCCTCGTCCACTAACGTGTTTCCACGTCAACTTAGTTGATTAAAGATGACGAAAAACCAAAACCAAAGGTTGGTTCTGATTCCTAAGATATATAATAATGAATACCCTTGCAGAGGGTATATTGAAATTGTCCAGATGTTTGTAACGCATAGAAGGAAGCATTTCCGATCACATAAAGTATATATATTCTTGATCTTGATCTGTCAGTCCGTTTCTACGCTATCTCCTCCGTCAGTTTTAAAACTATCGTCACCAAACTTTGCACCAAGTCATCTAATACAAATACGCTAAGCATTTGTAGGAACCGGCCGGTTCGGATGACTATAGCGTATAGCTGCCATAGGAACGATCAGTCGAAAAACTACTGGTAGTAAGAAAAACTTTTTTGTTTTCAATGTAAACATCTTGAAAATTGGCATATGTTTTTATACTCTGTACCGTAGGTACATAAGTTTGTGCAAAAGTATGTAACATCCAGAAGGAAGCATCTCCGACCCCATAAAGCATATATATTCTTGATCAGCATCAACAGCCGAGTCGATATAGCCATGTCCGTCTGTCCGTCTGTCTGTCCGTATGAACGCACAGATCTTAGAGATGGTAAGAGATAGAGGTTTGACATGTATGGGACATATGCTTCTTATGTCTGCAGGCAGATCAAGTTTATTTTCAATTTTGGCCACGCCCCCTCCCGCCCCCGCAATTTAGAAAAAACGTCATATCTCCCACAGTTTTGAAGATAGATGGCTTGTTCCTTCTGGACATATTTAGTTATTAGAATAACTTATCGATCCGCCAAAGGAATGAAGAAGATCGGATGAACGGTTTTCGAGTTATGATCAAAAGACAAAATTTCTTGGTACAGAGTATGTTATAGTCGGGCTTGACCGACTTTCTTTCTTGTTATTTTATAAGCTTTCACACAATTCTTGAAAGATTTGTCAAAATCGGATGACTATAGCATATAGCTGCCATAGGAACGATCAGTCGAAAAACTAGTTCTAGTAAGAAAAACTTTTTTGTTTTCAATGCAAATCTCTCCAAACTCCGTTTTTACTAGTTTTCTATGTTTCTCCATGATTCTGCCAAGGTTGGTCGAAATCGGACTTCTATATAGTATAGCTGCCATAGAAAAGTAAGGTTAGAAAACTGGTCTTAGTGAGAAAAACTTTTTTGTTTTCAATGCAAATCTCTCCAAACTCCGTTTTTACTAGTTTTCTATGTTTCTCCATGATTCTGCCAAGTTTGGTCGAAATCGGACCTCTATATAGTATAGCTGTCATAGAAAAGTAAGGTTAGAAAAGTAGTTTTAGGGAAAAAAACCTTTTTGTTTTCAAAGAAAACGCCTTGAACCTTTGTATTTCTTAGTTTGCTATGCTTTCCCATGATTCCACTATGTTTGGTCGAAATCGAACATCTATATAGTATAGCTGTCATAGAAAAGTATAGCCAGAAAAGTAGTCTCAATGAGAAAAACTTTTTTGTTTTCAATGCAAACGTCTCCAAACTCTGTATTTACTCGTTTACTATTCTTCTTCACGATTCTGCCAATTTTGGCCAACATCGGACACCTATATAGTATAGCTGCCATAGAAAAGTAAGGTTAGAAAACTGGTCTTAGTGAGAAAAACTTTTTGGTTTTCTATGTTAACCTCTTAGAAATTGGCATATGTTTATTTTATAAGCTTTCACACAATTCTTGAAAGTTTTGTCAAAATCGGCTGACTATAGCATATAGCTGCCATAGGAATAATCGGTCGAGAAACAAGTTTTTGTTAGGAAAACCTTTTTGTTTTCAAAGAAAACGCCTCTACGCTTTGTATTTCTTGGTTTGCTAAGCTTAGGCATGATTCCACCAAGTTTGGTTGAAATCGCACATCTATATAGTATGGCTGTCATAGAAAAGTAGAGTCAGAAAAGTAGTTTTAGTGAGAAAATATGTTGGTTTTCAGTGGAAATAAGTTAGAAAAACATGCTTCAGCCGAGCTAAAGTTAACTTTCCTCTATTGTTTTTCTCTGAAGCTTCTTTTATCCCAAAAAGTACTGAAAAATATTCGTATGCTTTCAGAATAGCTTGATTTGGCTTGTCAGATTTGAGGGACTTTCATTTATTGTATATGTTTGCCCAAGCAAAAGTATTTCAAAGTCTTTGGATTTGTTTTCGACTTTTTCAATTTAGTTTTTGTGTGCGCGCTTTTCTCTGTTTCGTTTTCCGTTATCTTTGATTTGTCCGCTGAGAGACATTCAAATGAAATTTTCCAGCTTCCTCACACACACACACACGTACGCCCTTGCTGCCAATGCCGGAAGCCTTCTGTGCTTTCCGTCGTCCCCATGCAAGGACAAACCGTATCTGCGCAGTTGCACCCCAGCCGCACCTTCAGTGCTGCGTCCCTCCTGCCCCCCTTTCGCCCTATCATGTATCAAGTTGGCTTCCCGTTTGGTTGGCTCAATTTTCAATGCACCAGCCTGGCCTTCCCGATTTCGGGGGTTAACTCCCACATGAGCGATCGCTTTAATTGCTGTTTATTCAAGGACATAAACGTAAATCAGAACTGCAAACATTAGACAGAAACAGTAGACAGAAACTTGGGTGATATTCAAAATATTTGCAAAATTTATGCCAAGTTTTAACTAGCCATGTTTTCCTGGCCAACAGTTTGTCCAGCTGATTGATTGCCTCCGCCTGCTCCCAGGCACGGAACTCTGAACTTTTTCTTTGCCGGCGTGTGGATTTCCCGTTGCGAACAAACATGAAATTTGATTACCAAATGCGGAAGCTAACGTTTAGTCTCTCGCCTCATACTGAATGATTAATCGTTAAAAGTTTTTTGTGCTGATGCAACCGAAGGAGAACTGCAACATGGCCACATGGCAAAACCACTGACTCCATGGAAAAGTTTAAAGAATTTTGGGGGCCTTTGAATGTTTAAACCAGCTTTAAGGCCTTACCCAAAATCCACCCGAAAATATACTTAAAATGAATTTATTACAGCTTTATACACATAAATTTGTGACCAAAAGCAATTATGTTTTCCTGGCACATAAATTCCGGAGAGGAGGCTGCCCCTGCCCCGGGCTTGTAATGCCAAGCCACTCTATCGCTGTCCATCCCTCCGTCTAGTTGTGCACTTTTATGCAAATTTTTGTGGTCCAGTTGTCAATCTATCTTTTCCAGCATTAGGCAGCAATGTGCACAGATTTGCATAGAGTTTAGGCCATATTTTGCTAACCATTTCTGGTGCATAAATTCTCGTTTGTTAAAGCCATTCCTGTGCAATTTCCTTGCAGTCCACCGGTCACACTCGCAGTCAACTCGCTCTCTCTTTCTCTTGATTTGTGATCCAAACGGCAGTCAGGGTCATCCAGGCAGCCGCCTGCAATGCCATAAATCCTTAGCACTTGAACTTGAGATGCCAACGGCGAATGGTTTTGATGGTTTATGGTCCAGGCACTCGACTTCTCAGTACTTCACGCTCCCTCTCTCTGTCTGTGTCAGCAATTTACGCGTGCCTTTTGGTCATTTTGTCAAATTGTTTACGGGCCATGACCAGGGGTCAGTTACTTTTTATGTTGCCGCCAAGTGACGTAGAGTCATTTCTGATTTTATAAGTGGGAATACAATTTCATTTCTGTTGTCAGCATTCATTCGCGTTGCCTACTTTTGAGGGCTTTCGTTTGGCAACAGGAGGAATCGACACACAGTTCAGAGAAAACGAGAGATGAAAGGCGACTCACCATATATTTTCACAGTTGTAGAAAAGCATTTTCTATATTTTAGAAAAAACGAGAGTCGGCCCTGCCCGACTTCGAAATACCCGCTACTTAGGGCAATTAGTGTTTAATAACCAAATGCTGCTCAGATAAGTATGCAACGTTTTTTTTACACTGCCATTTATCATCCGATCTTTATGAAAATTGAGTGAGATGGTAGATATGAGCCACATACACTACACTGCAAAATCTATCTAGGATATATTCAACGTTATTCATATATAAATATACTTTATGGGTTCGGAAAGGCTTACTTCTGACTTTACTCTTCGAGTAATGAATATAAAAAGTATTTTCTAATTATAAGACAGAAAAGTGAGTGAGCGAAGTAGAGACAAATAAGGAAGACATAAAGGAAACATATTATTGGTTTAGCATATTATCTTGCTATTGGTTCACTAAAGTCTTCTTACTTAAAATCACATTAAAATTAGCTATCTTTATTTTGTATTTTCTAACTTAACCTTTTTAGGGACCTTGGGAAAACAACTTCAACACGAAAGGCATCTTAGCGCATTCAACTATCAAGCACTCGCGTGAGTCACAGCAAAGAATGCAATCAAATGCTAAGCACTCAGCTGCCTCTTTTAATATAACGAAAGCTGGGAACTCGAACTTGAGAATTACAAGCGGTTTCATTTCATATTTTTCTAAGGCGATTTTCTACGGTCATTTTTTCTATATTTCAATTCGAATTTCTTAGCAAGCAAAGTAGGGAACTTGAACTTGAGAATAACAAGCGGAGTCTTTTTATATGTTTCTATATTTTAGGGCCATTTTCTGCAGTAGGTGTTCTATATTTTAGAGCGAATTTCTCTGCAAGCCGTACATCAGCTGCCTCTTTTACATTCCGAATGCAGGTAATAAATAAGAGTTGACTTTTTATATTTTTCTAAATTTGAGGGCGGTTCTTTTCCACTAATTTTCTAAATGGTTTTTCTATGTTTAGAATGCTTAATGCTTTCTTATTTCTTATTTAACACGGTGATGCAAACTTCATGGAGTTCTCTTACCTTTCCTTTATAAAACGTCTTCATTTTGCCTTGAATATTTCGCCTACTAAGAGAACTTCATGGAGTTCACCGTGTAATTCCAGACTTAGTTGCTCATAACTTGACTACCGCTCGTCATATCTTTACTGTTTTTCTTTGGCAAATCTATAATCTATAATTTAGATAAGGTACGAACTCTCTAATTTCTCTAATTATAAATCTTTCGCAGATATCTCTAGCCTTGGGGGAGTCGTGGCAAAAATAGAAAATAAACTTGATCTGGGGGATTTAGAAACATTTTTCAATAGACGCTTCTATCTATGTAAATATATGTTCAGTGGGGAGTAGCTTAACCTAGCATAAATTCGTTCTTGTATCAATCATAATTATTCTAACATCTTGACATTCATGAATTCAAGTGTGAAATTCTAAGTATTTTCTCTGGAAATAATTTGAAAGAACTTATTGTTTATTTTCTGAATAGCTCTGATCCCTCTGTGCAGATTTTGAGAGTTTTAATCACATTTTAAGATAGTCCAAACGTGGGCATGACATTATATCGACATGTCAGCGACATAGTTTCGATTCAAAATGTACTGGGCGGAATTATGTCGTCGGAGTTCAGTCGCTAAGCCATTCCAAGCTGGTTTTTCTTAGGATTTTAGATCACATATTTTTCTAAGTCTTTGTATTAAGGTTTTGGTACATCTTCTGCAATTGCCTTTCCTAGAATTAAACTGTGTAGGTCGGTTATTGATTTGTTCTCTTCTTACCTTAAGAACACCCTAATTTCTAGTTCACTTTTAAAGAAGTAGCGATATTTGGTTGTGGTGAATGCTGTGAGGGCTGGCAAAATCGGTGTTTCTTGTATACTTCATGATGAAGAACATTCCAGTATTAGCTTACTGGCGAAATACTTGCGAATTCAAAGAGTTTTTGTCTTGATTTGAGTACCTAAATAGTCCAAGCGAAGTGACAGCGTTGCCACCCGATGTAAGCCTTTTCATGCTAAAGTTTCGCGAGGTTCTGTTATTGTTTCAGATGAAAAAAGTGATGCCAAATCGTTGTCGTTTTCAAACATAATTGTTTCAATTTAATTGTCGAAATGTATATAATTGTTTTGTTTTATGTTTTGATATAGTATATATTCATATATATATATATATGTAGGTATATGTATAATTTTTGCTTATATTTATGTTTATATGGTTTTTTTTAATTTCTTTTTGTAAATTAGTTTAGTTTAAACTTGCTAAATTTTGTTTGCTTTTGTAAATACAAATGTTTTGAATGCGCTTTTCGTTTTGCAATTATTAACAGTACACAGTACAAAATCAGGTATAAGATATAAATATATATAGTACAGAAGAAACAACAACAAAAAACGAAATGTGTTCAATATTAGTTTGTAGTTTACATTGTTCCGCATCGTTTTCAATATTTTACACAGATATATATATTCTTAGAATAAGTTTAGATTTCTTAATTGAATGGGGTTTTTGGTTTCTCATTTTTTTTTCTTCGGGAATTTTAAAGCTTTCGTTTGTTTTGTTTGTTCGGTTGTAGTTTTCAGTTTCAGAGTTTTCATTTGGTCGAAAATACTTACTCAAGACTCGGGGATATACCATGAAGTTGGTTAAAGATGCAGAAGTTGGTCAAGTTCAAGTTTTGGTTTCTCCTGATATTGATTTCATAGTATGAAAATATATCTATGTGTACATCTATATAGTTAGCTTGAGCCTGAAACTTATTGCTATAAAACTCTCTACATTGCATTTTTCTCTAAGTTTTTGGCAAAGTCATAAAAATTTTGATTGGTTTCTAAACCAAGAGTTAAATAGGGTAAAGTGGTTAGATGTTAAATGTTAAATATTTTAGTTGTAGGATTATAATACGCTGTATTGGTAGGTTAAGTAGAGTAACAGTTGAGTGTGGAGTAAAGTAAGGGTAGTAGAGTAGAGTGTGTGTTGATAAGTGTGAACATACAAAGATTAATTGGCATGAGTTTTGGGGTAATAGTTTGCAAGTTGTAGCAGCCAGCCTTGACACAAGCTCTGACTGTAGTTAGAATAATTCAAAGAATATGCATGTGCTTGCTATAAAACTCAATCGAAATGAATTTATATTGTGGTCTTAAGTATCTGCCTGCTGTGAAACTCACCTTGAAAACACAAAAGGTCTTTCTATGCTTATTTACTGTGGTTAATTGGTAAATCTTTTCTTTAATCGCACTTCAAAAGCATCTCTAACGTTTTCTTCATCAGCTGCCTGGTGTTTAACTCATTCTACAGTTTTTTTCAAGATTGATTTGATCAGTCAAAATAAACTTTATGGTTTTAAAAATAACTGCCTACTATGAAACGTACTTTGAAATTCAAAAAATGGCTTTCTATGCTCATTTACTGTGCCTAATTGGTAAGTCTCTAGGTAAACCTGACTTTAAATGAATCTCTAAGGCTTGCTTCATCAGCTGCCTGCTGTAAAACTCAATTTAAATTGTTAAATTGTTGTGCAAACTTACTTTAAATAAACCAAAATGTTGTCCTAAGTATCAGCCTGCTAGAAAACTCACTCTAAAACTGCAAAATTGGTAAATCTTTTCGCAAATCTCACTTTATCTTTATCTCTAATTCTTGCTTCACTAGCTGCCTGCTGCAAAACTCACTTTAAATTGTTGATTTGATGTTTCAAAATGGCCGCTTACCATAAAACTCACTCTAAATAAACCAAAATGTGATCTTAAGTACCTGCCTGCTGTGAAACTCACTTTAAATTTAGAAAAACTTCTTTCTTTGCTCATTTGCTGTGGCTTATTGGTAATCCTTTTGGTAAATCTCACTTTAAATGTATCTCTAAGGCTTGCTTCATCAGCTGCCTGCTGTAAAACTCACTTGAAATAATTCTGCGAAATTGCCTTGATCTTTTAAAATGGCTGCTTGCTGTGGAACTCACTTAAAATACATGTAAAATGTTGTTTTAAGTGTCTGCCTGCTGTGAAACTCACTTTGGCACAACAAAAAGGGCTTTAAATGACCATTTATGGTGACAAGTTGCTATAGATCTCGTTAGTAGCTACCTGTTGTGAAAAACCCACACAAAGCTATAAAAATCCTTAAAAATTTATATAAAACTCTTACCTTGAGTGTAAATAATGGCTGCTTGGTAAAAAGCTCACTCGAAAGGAATAATACAATTATAAAATGCTTACTTCCCTATGAAACTCACTGTCATATGTCTGCTTGCTATAAAACTCCGGTTTATCTAGCTAAAAATAATTTCCCACGACTCTGCTTGCTGTGAAACCCACACTGCTATCACAAGGTCAGACTTGTTTCATTTGATGGGTCTGCCTGCTGTGAAACGCTGAAACCCTGGGAACTAAAATTTGTCGAGCTAACCATTTCCACTTAAGCTGGCTGCCTGCCTATAGAACACATTCTAAATTAAAGAGCTTTTCAAATTGAAAACAAGTCGCATGACAGCTGCTTTGAAAACTATATAGAAGCTGTGTCAGGCTGGCTGCTACAACACGCTTATGAAGACGACCTTCACATAAGCTAATTGGCATACAAATTCAAGCTAAGCGTTGTGACAACATCAACCTTAATGATGATATGATGTGTCATAGCAATTAGCTTTATTTTGTATACAACAAATTGACTTTACTTAAATGAGAAATAATTATTATATTCAAACACTCACGCACGCATGCACACTTGATAGGGCAAGAAGTTTCAGAAAGAGAGAGAGAGAGAGATTTAGATCCTATTTTGTATACACCTTGTAAATAGTTGCAAATATTGGACAGTGTTGTTCCTATTTTTATATCATTTGTACGTGTACAAAAAAAATACTCTCCTTCTTATCTAACACACATACAACTACACACACACATGCGAGTACATACAGAAAACATGTAATACACACACATTTTGCTTACAAACTGACTTACTTAGCATCTAAACCTGCTCGGCAGACTCATCCAATACCATCGAGTGCAGGTCCATGGCCGAGCGTGTCTTACGCGGTGGCCTGGGCATCAAATAGTGACTGGTACCGACACTGGTGCCCACAAATACCGAATTCTGACGCGGCCGGGACACTTGCGATACATGCGAAGCATAGCCTGGAAGTAGAGTGAAGCAGAACAAAATAAAAAAAAAACAACAAGGATAAGTAATCGGTTTAAAGAAAGGAAAGTGAATAGAAAAAGTTACACCGAAATTGTCTGCAAGTCTGTTGCTATTTAGATTCTTTGTGTCTTCATTTTTGTGGCACTTTGTTGTTTAATGCCTCAAATTGACACAGAGAATAACTTAACTTAGGGAAATTAAGTTGCTGCTATAAAAATAGAGTTACGGCTGTTGATGATGATGAAGATACACGTAATGATAAGCGGCAGGCGACACTCGCTCGCTCCCGTTTACGGTTCTCATTAAAACATTCGTGGCAATTACAGTCAAGTGAGCGTAGATGTCAACACATTCAGCCCAAAGAGGCAGAGGAATCTAATTGCTCCACTTAATATGCACATCCACGAGCTGGTATGTATGTGAGTACGAATGAAGGTACAATTAGGTGATGAGTGCGTGATTGGTAACTGGGATGCTGGGGGAATTGGGTAAGCTGAGAAAGTTTCATTTCAACTCAACAATGTCAGTAGCTCAATTGTTCAGTTGTTCAATTTGTTGTTATGTTGAGTTTAACATGTATCAATCGTATTCCATTCAAATACCATCCAAATAGGATGCAAATAGCTTTCGAGCTCCATTCATATTCCTTCTGAATACCATTCAAATGTGGTCCGAATACCCCACACATAACATTTGAATACCTTCCAAACTAATTACATCTGAATGTTATCTCAATACTATGTGAGCAACGTCCAAATAACTTCCAAACACCATTCATATTCCTTCCGAATACCATTCAAAAATAATTCATATACTACTCAAACAACTTTCGAGTAATACCCAAATTACATCCCAATATTATCTAAATACCATTTAATTAAATTCCAAGCTCTATTCATATTCCATTCGAATACCATTCAATTGTAGTCCAAATAACTCTCAAAAAACATTCGAATACCTTTCAAACAACATTCCCCCATTCGTATTCCTTCCGAATACCATTCAAATAAAATTCTAATGCCACTCAAATGACATCCAAATACCTTTTAAGCAACTTTCAAGTACCACCGAAGTTACTTCCAAATATTATCTGAGTACTATATGAGCACTATCCAAATAACATCCAGGCACCATTCATATTCTATCTGAATACCATTCAAATGTAGTCCAAATACCGACCAAAAGACATCCGAATACCTTTCAAAACACTTTCAATTACCACACTAATTTCATCTAAATATTATCTAAATACTAGGTGAGCACCATCCAAATAACTTCCAAGCATCATTCATACTCCTTTCGAATACCATTCAAATAAAAGTCAGATACCATTCAAACATTCGAATCCCTTTCAAACCAATTTCAAGTGCCACCCAAGTTACATCCAAATATTGTTCGAATATCATCTAAATACCATCCATCCATCAAAACTACCCCAAACCCATTTAAATTCCACTGAATCTTATTCAAATACTTTCCAAATACCATTCAAAGGACAAATGCTATCCAAATATCATTCAAATAACTTATTTTGTCCAAATATCATTCAAATTCTATCCGCGTACCATTCGTTTTATATTCAAATACTATATAAAAGCTATACAAAAAACCATTCATATACCACTAAATTATATCCAAATGCTTTCCAAATACCATCCAAATGATATTCAAATACCATTCAAAGACCAAATGCTATTCAAGTATCATCCAAATAACTTAAAACCAGAGCTGCAAGCCAGTTTTGAACCGAACCGGTTCGAAACCGGAATTCCGACTTTCAGATTACTGTGAACCGAACCTCTTTAAGTACTAAAGCTGAACCTGAACCTGTTCCGAACATATAATTTCGGTTCGGTTCAACAAAAACTAAAGACATGAAATAATTTCACCTATTTCCTAGCAACTTCTTCTCTTATCCTGATGGTTCTGAAAGACTGAGTCTTACAATCGGCAGGAAAGATTAATGCAAGCATCTATAAAAATGTTAAGAATTACCATTAGAATCCCTACACAAATAAGCCTCTGTTTTTATACCCGTTACTCGTAGAGTAAAAAGGGTATACTAAAGTCGTGCAAATGTATGTAACAGGCAAAAGGAAGCATTTTCGATATCATAAAGTATATATATTCTTCATCAGCATCAACAGCCGAGTCGATATAGCCATGTCCGTCTGTCCGTCCGTCTGTATGAACACCTAGATCTCAGAGACTAGAAGAGCTAGAGCAACCAAATTTTATACGTAAGTTAGTATTGTCTGTAGGCAGATCAAGTTTGTTTCAAATTTTGGCCACGCCCCCTCCCGCCCCCGCAATAAAAAATATTGAATAGCTCCCACAATTTTTAAGATATCGAGCTCAGATTTTGCAGGGTAGTCTATATGGCCAATATCTACAATCTCACAAAAGGATCGGATAATAAATGGCCGAGTTAAAAAAATGTTGCATACTTATCCGAGCTGAGCTGAGTAACGGGTATTTCGAAGTCGGGCAGGGCCGACTTTAACTTACGCTCTCGTTATACTCTGTACCGAAGGTACATAGAGTATTATAAGTTTGTGCAAAAGTATGTAACAGGCAGAAGGAAGCATCTCCGACCCCATAAAGTATATATATTCTTGATCAGCATCAACAGCCGAGTCGATATAGCCATGTCCGTCTGTCCGTCCGTCTGTCTGTCTGTCCGTATGAACGCACAGATCTCAGAGATGGTAAGAGATAGAGGTTTGACGTGTATGGGACATATCTCCCACAGTTTTGAAGATAGATGGCTTGTTCCTTCTGGACATATTTAGTTATTAGAATAACTTATCGATCCGCCAAAGGAATGAAGAAGATCGGATGAACGGTTTTCGAGTTATGATCAAAAGACAAATTTTCTTGGTACAGAGTATGTTATAGTCGGGCTTGACCGACTTTCTTTCTTGTTTAAGATACTTTTCTCCAAAGCTTATTGAATTATTCACAAAATAAGAGCCTAACATTACTGTGGAAACACTTTTGGTTCGTAAATCGACGCAATTTCCTTACAGTTTATTTCGTATTTAGGTCGTTTACTATATCAACTTGTATTAAGCATGGGCTGAACCAAGGTTCGAACCAAAACCGTTGCCCAAAAACCTTGAACCTCAAAATTCTGAACCTGAACCATTTGTAAGCTTTGGTTCGAAGCCGCGAGCAGGAGCTCTCAAAATATTTTTGGGCTTGCAGCCCCGCTTGGAACTCCATATTCCATACAAAATCCATCCATCCAGCTAAGCGATAGGTAAAATAAGGGCGAATCTAATTGAAACTGAGCTGCTAACTATCATTTCATAGGGTTGCCTGATCAAAGAATGCTGGCGTTGCCACTTCCTGGCATTTCACATTTTCGATATAAATACTTTTGTTATCGATTTATACATGAAACAGATGGTTCCAAAGAACAAATGGTTCTGTAACTGACAAAACTGAACTATCCAGGCATATTTAATCACTAAACGGAGTTGATCAGCTGAGAGCTCAGTTCATGTAACCAGAGCTTATGCAATAAAAAACGTTTGTTGAAAGCATATTCAGGCCTCTTCTCGTTTCCAAAGTTGATTGATCGGAATTGCTGGGAGTTGCGATTACCAAGAAATAATGGAAGAATTAGCTTAGAACGATTTGCCACCAAAAGTGTCAAATGAAGTCCAATGGAAATTTTTGCAGTTAAAAGGCAAATAACATAATCTGTTTTGGGAAGCGGAAAAATTTGACAATTCCAAATCCGCTTGATTTGAACGAAATTGAAAATTGGTACTAGACTGATTGATTTGGTACACTTCTGAGTCGATTTGGATGCCTAATTTTGACTATTTGAATAACTTTTGAATGATGTAAGCAAGTAAAAATCAAGTTTCGGGTAAGTTTGGTTTCACATCTTTGCTTTCTACTCTTGGAATGAATCTTCCTTTCAATTTCCCTTCACGATCACATCACCTGCTCCTTCTAAATGCACCAACACTCTGGAAACCTTTTAAGTTGCTGGCATGTGCCAACTTAATAGACTTTTAGCTACGAGGTCGAGTCATTCTCTTTACTTCAGCCGGCATCTTCTTCTTAACTTTTTATCTTTTTTTTCTTGCCATGCGCTCTGCATGCTTTATGGGCGGTACGTCGGCTGCGCCTTAGAGTCCGTGCGTTTCCACAAGATTTAATTGCACACACACACACACACACACACGCAGAGCAGGCGCGTTGAAGTCGGGGAGGCGAGCTGAGCCATCATCCAACAAAATGGCATTAAAATTGTATTGTTATTTGCTTCACATGCGCTTCGTTGCCTGTGCCCAGCGGGAGACTTAATTGTCTGGCAACTCATTAAAAAAAAAAACAACAAAACAAAATAAAAATGGAGAAACGAAAACCTTTCACTTAGGAACCATCAACATTAACATGCACTTCAACCAGCACTCGGACCGCTTAAAAGCGAGTGAGAAATTTATTTAAGCTCTTGTTTTGCTTTTGAAAACAAAATTGGCATTTAGGGACGATTTCAAATCTTCTAATTAGCTGCTGTGTGACAGATAAACTCACAATTTACTATGTTGTTTAGAGCTTAATGTGGAAGATGTGTAATCGGCCCTTAGACTATATGTTGATGATACCATACTACTGCACAGCTTCCATATTCTTTTATGAAGATGAAGATTCAAAGGTGAATTCTGTGAGTTCTTGAAGAGAGTTACTTTTATCGAAAAGCTGTCAACGCTGGCTCTGGACCGATAAATGTTTCGATAAACTCAAGAAAATCAATATAATTTCGAAGAGTAATTGTGTGTACGATAGTTTTATTCAGTCCGTCTTTAGCCAACAGAAATAAGCTTTATGTCAGTGGGAAACTATGGTGTGGCCTAATCATGACGTTAACGTACATAGTTTAGCCCTGCGACTTAGTGATTGTCATTGCGAATGCAAATCTTAAAATAAACTGAACGCGTCTGAATTTAGTGGGTGAGAATTATTGGAATTAATGAAAGCTAATCATTGTTGTCTCAGAATTAAAGGTCGCTCTTTCGCTTAGGCCTCAATGCCATATCATGCCTGTTAGACCCTATTAGGCGCTAGGCTGGTCTGCAGTACTGAACCATTGTGTGGACAGAATGTAATTACGTACTCCCGCAGCGAGTGGAATTTATCGATATCGGGTGAAACTGTTGCTGAGAAAAGTGGTATGTTACGAAAAATTGGGCCTATGAAATCTAAAGCGAGAAAGCTCTTTGCCGAAGTTTTTATACCCTTGCAAGCAGGGATGCAAACCGGTTCTGAACCGAACCGAATCGCTTATTCCAGCTGGTGAACCGAACCGCAAACCGAACCGGCTTCCTTTAAGAATTGCTGAAGCAAACCGAAAACCACAAATAAAAACGGTTCGGTTCGGTTCAGTTCTCTGACGAGTTTTAAGACGGGACTCGCTTTCATCTAGCCAATGATAATTATTAATTTGGGAATTGGAGTCGTTTCCCTAAGATCATTTTTCTACATTTCATTTGACTCTCTAAATTCTTACCGATGCCGGAACTTTTAAGGATGACTTGACGAAAATGTAAGAGCAAGTAATCTTGCAAGTCTTCTGTAGTTGCCCTCCGATCTCTTAATATACATACCATCAATCTACATTCTTTCATCTAGTGGACAATATTTGGAATTTTCTGTAATATTTCTTCACCTGAATTCAATCCTAACCAGGGGAGTTTTTACACTTTTCTATTCTAATCTTTTCTAGCCGACATTCTCTGTTCTCGAAGATCGTTCCTCAAGGAACATATTGAAGAATCCTTTGAATCCGGACATCTTCTAAGGATTTTAAAGATATTCAAATGGATTATAGGAATTCAATTTGAAAGAGTGCAAAAGTCGCATGACAATAGAAATCATAATGTACCTTTGTGAACCACTGAACCGAACCGGAACCGTGGTTCAGTCAGCCCAAAAAACCATGTAATGAACCGAACCGGCGGTTCAGAAACTGTCTGAGCCACTGAACCGAACCAGTCTTTATATTCGAGTGGTTTGCATCCCTGCTTGCAAGTGCTCGCTTAAATATTTTCAAAAAATACTCTTTTTCCCATTTTCCGACCCATCGTTCATATGGCAGCTATATGATATAGTCATCCGATTGTGGAATTGGGTGAAAGCATGTAAAGCAAGCAAATGCAAAATTGCTGAACAAACAAGTTTTTCTCTCTAAGATTGTTTTACCTACCATATAGTTGTCCGATTTTCATCCAACTTGGAAAAATTATAAAAAAGCATAGAAAACCTATGAATACAAGGTTTGAAGACGTTTCCATTGAAAAGAAAAAAGTTTTAAAGTTTTTCATACTAAAACAAGAAAGAAAGTCGGTCAAGCCCGACTATAACATACTCTGTACCAAGAAAATTTGTCTTTTGATCATAACTCGAAAATCGTTCATCCGATCTTCTTCATTTCTTTGGCGGATCTATAAGTTATCCTAATAACTAAATATGTCCAGAAGGAACAAGCCATCTATCTTCAAAACTGTGGGAGATATGACGTTTTTTCTAAATTGCGGGGGCGGGAGGGGGCGTGGCCAAAATTGAAAATAAACTTGATCTGCCTGCAGACATAAGAAGCATATGTCCCATACACGTCAAACCTCTATCTCTTACCATCTCTGAGATCTGTGCGTTCATACGGACAGACGGACGGACAGACGGACATGGCTATATCGACTCGGCTGTTGATGCTGATCAAGAATATATATACTTTATGGGGTCGGAGATTTTTTTTGCACAAACTTATAATACTCTATGTACCTTCAGTACAGAGTATAACTAGTTTTCCGACCGATTGTTCCTATGGCAGCTATAAGATATAGTCACCCGATCCGGTCGGTTCCGACATATAAGTACTGTGCAGCAAAAAAAAGACTCTGCTGCAAAACGTAGGGACTAGTTCGCGTAGAAACAGACAGACAGTCGGCCAGACGGACGGACAAAGCTTAATCGACTTAGCTCGTCACCCTGATCAAGAACATATATAGTTTATGGGGTCAGAAATGAACATTTCTATGCGTTGCTAACTGCTTAATAAGAAAACTAAAAGTAGGTATTATTATTATTAAAACTTCCACTTATCGAGATCTCATTTGGAAAAAACTCACTCTACTGTGAGTAAGAGACCTCAAATAGCCTTCTTCTCTATTATGAGCTATCAGACAAGTGATAATACAGGTTAAAGAAGACAAAAATTCGAAAAATATAGATCGGATATCAAAAACTCGAAGATCCAAAACTAGAAAAAATGTTATAATATTTAGGAAAAAAAGACCAATGGGAGATACAAACTAAGGAACTCAAAATTAACAAGCCTAACAATTAAGAAACCGAAAATAAGGAAATAAAACTTAGAAAAAGGCAAAATAACAAATCTTCAAACAAAAATCGCGCCTTAAGTTCGAATACTATGCCATTGGTAGTGTTTCTTAACCTCAATCCAACTCAAGCAAGGGATGTATTTTCATAAATAAATTTCGACGGCAAAACCCTTCTCAATTTTGAAGCACATTCGACACACGGTGCAGGCAAAGGACTTACGCTGAAAAGTATGCAATGCTTTTCGCAGCAAAGAAAGATATTCGTTGTTCGATTTTAATTGCATTTGCGTGGGCTGCAAAAAAAACAAAAAACGTGCACACATATAGTACATACCCTTTGCATAGATGCTGGGATTATAGGCAGCAAATTGACACGTTGGCATATTCAGATTGTGCACCATGCCCATGGACATTCGCGATACAGAGGAACGCTGCGGCAGACAAGGAGAAGACAGACAGAGAGAGAGAGAGTTGGGTTGGGGCTCATGGATAATTGGATCGATTGAAAGGCTCTTACCTGATGCGTTTGCACCGCATCCAGATCAACCAGAGGACACGAGCTGCGATGCTGTTGCTGAAACTTGGGCTGGTACGGCTCCAGCATGCGTATTTTGCCCCAGCGATTGAAGAACAGCATTATGGCGCCCACCCACAGGACAAGAACCAGGCCCACAATTAGCACCTCCTCGGTGCGCACAATGATTTTGGGTCCTGGAAAATGCAATTCGGTTAAGTCTGGCTGGCGTGTGTGTGCGTGTGCGTGATATCTCCGCCAAATCCCTGGCATAAATATCAAGGATTTGTGGGCATCTTAAAGTGGCGCACGTACAGCGCATAAATAACTCGAGAGCCAGATTCGAATTCAATTACCGAAACGAGCCGGATTATGGGACAACTTTACGATGTGAATGACGTTTAAGATGTCGGAAATCTATCTGGAAACAAACAGCTCTCACTCACCCGTCTGTATAGTCGTACTATTCGTTGTATTCATGTTGGCACCCGTTGTCATGCCACCCACTTCATCCAGCTCTTGGCTACTCAATTCACCAATATAATCCTCTGATATGCTCGAACTGGAGCTGCTGCCACCGCCCGTTGAAGCGGAGGATGACATGGCAGCCGTCTCCTCAACTTCAACCAAAAAATTTGTACCCTTCCAGCCGGAGCCCCATTCTGTGTACGAAATTGGTTTAGATTGTGTTGTTGTTTTAGTTTAGTCCGGGGATTACTTACCCTCTGAGATGTCCGTTGATGTGCTAACCTCCTCGGCGTATGCCGCCAATTTGACAACTGCAAAGACAAGCGAAACGGAAAAATAGAAAAACACTTGAGAATCATATGCAAAGTAAGTTGAAGGGAAAACTGTTGACTTGGATTTCGTTTTGGCCATCAGCCAGGACACAAGTTTCATGCAGCAGCATTTATATATAATGTGCATAGTTTGGCCAAGGATGAGCAGCAGCATCAGCTGTGGCTGTGGCAGTTGCATATCGTCTGTTTGTGGCATTTGGAATGCAATTTCACTGTACGTGTGCTTGCCAATTCAGCAAACGTGGCCTGCTCCGGGGGGGTAAGGATATTGTCATGATATGCCAGTTATAATCCCACATATGACAGACAATGTGCGAACGAATGGCAAGTGCCATACATCTTATCTGCTTGTGGATTTACATGGCTGATTAGCTTAAAATGGGGAAATGGTAGTTCAAATTGTTTGATAAAGTACAGGAAAGAGCTCAAAGGACAAATGACTTTTCGTCTGTAGCTTGGCAAATCGAGAAAAGGGTGGGAATGGTAGGTTTTAGTACGAAAATACTTGATTTGAGTACTAAATTCTTATTTTAAGTGAGTGGTTTTGATGCCGAAATACTTGTTTTGGTTTGTAGGTTGTAATGGTCTTAAAAAAAGTACAAAAAATGACCAGAAATTCTAAAATTTCTAGAAAAACATTTTTGATTCTTTCAAACGAGCACAAAATATTCTTGATTCAAGCATTTGCAGTTCTTAAGCCATACCCAGTTTGTTCCTAAGACAAGGTCTCAGTCATAAACCAAAAAAAGCTGACAAAATCCAAAGTATATGATTTAAGCTAAGATCAAGATGGAATTACCATAGGTCCCAAATCTACCAACACCCCTTAAGCAAAGTGTTAGAGCCAGTTGGGAATTTCAAGAACAGAATCACTGA
Source organism: Lordiphosa fenestrarum (assembly GCA_035044985.1). Classification (NCBI taxonomy): domain Eukaryota; kingdom Metazoa; phylum Arthropoda; class Insecta; order Diptera; family Drosophilidae; genus Lordiphosa; species Lordiphosa fenestrarum. The sequence goes on along the minus strand of JAWNNO010001131.1, from coordinate 210,844 downwards.
AAAAACTGGAGATTTTTCTGTTGCATTCTTTTTATACCCCTGCAGAATGTATAATTAAAGTGTCCAAATGTTTGTAACGCATAAAAGAAAGCATTTCCGAACACATAAAGCATATATATTCTTGATCAGCCGGACGAGCTGAGTTGATTTAGCTTTGTCTGTCGGTTTCTATGCTATCTCCTCGGCCAGTTGGAAAGCTGTCTTCTTCATCAAAATTTGCACAATACGGACATTTGTCGGAACCGGCCAGATCGGATGACTATAACATATAGCTGTCAAGAGTACTATTGGTCGAAAAACTAGTTTTTGTGAAAAAAAAAACTTTTTTGTTTTCAATGCAAACGCCTCCAAACTTTGTATTTCTTCATTTGCTGTGCTTCTTCATGATTCTGCAAAGTTTGGTCAAAATCGTACATCTAGATAGTAGATAGATAGCTGCCATAGAAAAGTAAGGTTAGAAAAGTAGTCTTTGTATGAGAAGCTTTTTTGTTTTCAATGTTAACCTCCTTAAAATTGGCATATATATTTATTTTATAAGCTTTCACATAAATTTTTAAGGTTTTGTGAAAATCGGATAACTATAACATATAGCTGTCATAGGAATGATCGGTCGAGAAACTAGTTTAAGTGACCAAACTAAACCAAACTTTGTGTTGTTTCTTAGTTTGCTATGCTTTCCCATGATTCCACCAAGTTTGATCATAGTCGGACATCTATATAGTACAGCTGTCATAGAAAAGTAGAGTCTAAAAAGTAGTCTTAGTATGAAAAACTTTTTTTTTCAGTGGAAATGTCATACAAATAAGTTAGAAAAACGATTTCCGGTCACGATTTAAAAAGCTGTCCTTGCTGATATTCATCTCACGATACATGCGCAGTGGATTTCGACGAGTTCGATCTTTCACTGGCTTTGATGACTTGAACGGCCGGACTTCTCGAGATCTTTAATTTCATCAGTATCCTCATAAGTTCGCGGTACTAAATACAAAGTATCGCTTGATTTCCACTGAAGTAGGTGTGTCAATATGAACACACCGATTTGTATAGCCCAACCACTTAGGAATAAGGATCAACAGTTTGAATCTCAGCAGCAGTTCTTTGAGCCAATTAAATCTCGGTTTCGGTTCGACAAAATGCCAATTTCGCAACTGACACATAAACTAACAAATAAAAGATTAAGAACCGATTTCACATCTTCCAGATAAATGCACAATTTACTCTGATGTTTGTAAGTTTATCTGTCTTATAGCTGCTATATGTCATATAAACTCACATCATCCAAATCCAAATTCCCAAAAATCTATTAAATATCTAATGTTTTAGTACACGGAAACGATGACCACCAGACCACCAGGTTGTATCATTAACAGCCTATCGTTAGCTATTTCATAAATATCTTAATTTAAGATTCTTAAGTGAACCACTTTCAGTTGAGGTTTTCGGTTCGGTTCAGCAGTTTCAAAGGGTCATCAATTTGATTCTCCGTTCAGTTCAATTATCTTTCAGTGGTCTCATCACAAGGGTCATGGCAGGTGGTCAAATCGAACCTTCCACCCACAGCGCCCTCTCTCCTTCACTCTCTCTCTCTGTTTTCGTTCATGAATTATCAATTATAAGCTGGGAAATTTCTGCTCCGGAAAGTAAATTGTTACCCTAAAGTTGCCCTTGAAAATTGCGTAAATTTAATTGTTTTTTTCTTTTGGCTTGGGATAATTAAAATTTGCACTTGGCTGGACTGCATTGTTATGTGATTTGTAGTTTAATTTAATGAGCATTTAATGGCCTGGTGACACACACACACACACACTAGCAGCCTGCTTACCTGCACTTCCCTTCCGGTTCAGGGGTTACCCTTTGTCCAGGCTGCACATTCCTTTTTTTTTTGTTTTCTGTCTTATTTTTTCGCCCTCTCCGCTTCATTCATAAATTACGGGGAAAATTTTCCTTTTTACTTTTTCCTTTTTCTGTTTTTCCTTATCCTCGCGCTGACTGTTTCCCATTTGAGGGAATTGCGCATAATTTGTGCTGCATGTTAATTAGTTCATTTGGCATAGATTAGAGTCTATCGGGCGCGTCTAACACGTGTAATTAGCCAAATGAAGCAAATGAAGCAAGTAAATAATGGAGGAGTCTACTTGTAGCTGTTAAGTTGATGTCGGTATCTCAATTACGATTACTATTATCCGTGTACTTTGATGGCCTTGCCTGGTGGCAATAAATCAGCCAGGCAACAGCGCAGCATCAAAGTTTCGCCCCCGCTTCTAAACTTTTAATGCACTAATGCAAGTTTCCCTGGGTGTGTATGCATGGCGTAAGTGCGAAATGTGATGCATTAACTTTCTTGCATACAAAGTAGTTGCACCAAGCGTTCCACCACCCTCACCCTCCCCCTCCCCGTCTGCCCAACTAAGTTGGAGCGAGGCTAGCATGTGTGCCAAGAGTTTGCATGCATTCTCTCTTAGCCCTGAATATGCATGAACGGGTAGAGTTTTGACTACGTCCTCATATCAAAGGGTAGAAGAAAATTTGATATACAAACAAGAAAGAAAGTCGGTCAAGCCCGACTATAGCATACTCTGTACCAAGAAATTTTGTCTTTTGATCATAACTCGAAAACCGTTCATCCGATCTTCTTCATTTCTTTGGCGGATCGATAAGTTATTCTAATAACTAAATATGTCCAGAAGGAACAAGCCATCTATCTTCAAAACTGTGGGAGATATGACGTTTTTTCTAAATTGCGGGGGCGGGAGGGGGCGTGGCCAAAATTGAAAATAAACTTGATCTGCCTGCAGACATAAGAAGCATATGTCCCATACACGTCAAACCTCTATCTCTTGACATCTCTGAGATCTGTGCGTTCATACGGACAGACAGACAGACGGACGGACGGACCGACGGACAGACGGACATGGCTATATCGACTCGGCTGTTGATGCTGATCAAAAATATATATATACTTTATGGGGTCAGAGATGCTTCCTTCTGGATGTTACATACTTTTGCACAAACTTATAATACTCTATGTACCTACGGTACAGAGTATAACAAGAAAGAAAGTCGGTCAAGCCCGACTATAACATACTCTGTACCAAGAAATTTTGTCTTTTGATCATAACTCGAAAACCGTTCATCCGATCTTCTTCATTCCTTTGGCGGATCGATAAGTTATTCTAATAACTAAATATGTCCAGAAGGAACAAGCTATCTATCTTCAAAACTGTGGGAGATATGACGTTTTTTCTAAATTGCGGGGGCGGGAGGGGGCGTGGCCAAAATTGAAAATAAACTTGATCTGCCTGCAGACATAAGAAGCATATGTCCCATACATGTCAAACCTCTATCTCTTACCATCTCTGAGATCTGTGCGTTCATACGGACAGACAGACAGACGGACGGACGGACATGGCTATATCGACTCGGCTGTTGATGCTGATCAAGAATATATATACTTTATGGGGTCGGAGATGCTTCCTTCTGGATGTTACATACTTTTGCACAAACTTATAATACTCTATGTACCTACGGTACAGAGTATAAAAATAAAATATTATTAGTTGCTAGAACATTCTGCTCCATCTTTACATAAAACAGCTAAGGCTTAAGCTGGCATGCTCAGTTTTGAGGTATCAGATAGCAAAAATACAGGCGAAAGTTTTCCAGTTGAAACTTTATATCAATTAGGTACAGGAAATACACTTCTAAGAGGTACGCAGTAAACTTTTTTAATAATTGTAAATACTGTGGCATACTTTTAGGCAGGCGTAAAAAATTTGGAAATTTTTTCAAAATTCAAATTCCACTTAAATGCACTTAAACTTAGAATCATATTGTTACAGTTAAGCCCCCCGTTCTGCCTGCCTCATCATGCAACTATTATACAAATATGTACAATAATAAGTACATAAGTAAGAAAATTCTATTGATTTTCCATATGTGAGTGTTCTGTTTGTGTGTGCTTGGGTTAAAGCTTTGTTTTGGGATGGCAGTTAGACATATTTTCCTCTCTTTTATTTTTGTTTTTGTTTCGTATTTTATTTCGACAGCACGTTCAGAAATCAAGCGAAAGTAAAGGCAATACCAAAAACACACATGAACTGGAAAAACACTCACAAAGCTTCTTACTTACGTGCTGTTAATTTAACATGACACATGCAGAGGCTTTAACGAAGAGGAAACAACTAAGAAAAGCAAAACAAATAATATTTGAAAGTGCAGAGACGACTAAAGAGATACACTTGAAATGGGAAATGTACACAAAATTGTTGTTATTTTGATGCTTAAAATAGACTTTATAGACTTTTTTTTAGTATATCAAAGGGTTGGAGGTGCTAGACATGATAAGCTATATCCAAAAACAGATGTTATGCACTTTATAAAGTCTAGATAATTTACTTTCTTTAAGTGCCTATTTGGACCCTTTAAAGGTACATTTTGTGGGCAAGCTATAGTATGGTTTGATAAGATCTTAAAGTTTTACTTCTTAGCTTTAAAATAAATTATACCAAACATTTCTGCAATTTTTTGAAGCGAAGATATACCACTTTGATTTCACACAAAGCAACAGCAAATTATAAGCTAGTTTTGTGACACTATATGATCTCCATGTGCAGGATTTGAAACTGTTTTCGGAAATGGTCCATTACTTCAAGATTTGTAGTTATTTGAGATTAAAGTTTCTTAAAAATACACTTTTTAGACAAGATTTGTGGGAAGCCTATACTTAACTTTTAACTCTCTTTGATTAAGTACAGTATTAATCCTTAGCTTTAAAATAAACTATGCCAAACAATTTTGCGATTTATATAAGCAAAGATATGGCATTTTAAATGAATATGTTCAATATTTTAAAAGTTGTCTACTGCCCAAAAATATGCTATAAAAAAGTTTTTCTGTGATTGATTTCCCGTGACTAATGTTACTCTGTACTTGTAGCATTCGGAAGCACAAACTCATTTAATATCAAATATTTAATACACAGTTAGCTAGTTATTCGAGTTGAATTCTCATGAACATGTTCATCAACATTCATTGCATATCTAAGGGCGGTACAAAATATGCTAATTTTACTTAAAATGGCATATCTTCGCTTTAAAAAATCGTAGAAATATTTGGAATAGCTTATTTTGAAGCTAAAAAACGGTATAACCAAGAAAATTTGATCAAAATATGCTTTTAAAGCAACCAATTCCAAAATGACTCATCAATAAAATTAACTTCCAAATGGGTAACTACATCTAACCCATACACAAGTTCCTTAAATACAATATGCGGTTTTTGCAATCCACGGGTAGGGCAAGATGTCAAACAATTCCTGAGACAGATATGGACCTTAAATCTACAGAGATAGGAATTGTCAGAGGTGGATAAATGAAATAAACTGGAAGCCTTACAGAAGAGGAGATTTCTTAACAAAAAAACGACCCAATAAACTACTACTACATATAGAAAACGAGAAAGCTAAGCTAACTTCGTCTGTGCCGAAGTTTTCATACCCTTGCAAATGCTCACTTAAATATTCTCAAAAAAAATACACTTTTTCCCATTTTCCGACCGCTCGTTCGAATGGCAGCTATATGATATAGTCATCCGATTTGGCCAAAAATTTGTAAAATTATGTGAAAGCATGTGAAACAAACAAGTACAAAATGGCAGGATGCTACCATTAAAAACAAAAATGTGTTTTTCAAGCTAAGACTGTTTTTCAGACCTATCTTTTGTAAGGCAGCTATACCATATAGTTGTCCGATTTTGATAAAACTTGGTAGAATTATAATAAAGCATAAAAAAAACCTACGATTACAAAGTTTGGAGAAGTTTCCATTGAACAGAAAAAAGTTTTTCTCACTAAAACTAGTTTTCCCACCGATTGTTTCTATGGGAGCTATGAGATATAGTCATCCGATCCGGTCGGTTCCGACATATAAGTAGTGTGCAGCAAAAAGAAGACTCTGTGCAAAATTTCAGCTCGATAGCTTTAAAACTGAGAGACTAGTTCGCTTAGAAATAGACAGACAGACGGACGGACAAAGCTCAATCGACTGAGCTCGTCACCCTGATCAAGAATATATATATAGTTTATGGGGTCGAAAATAAATATTTCTATGCGTTGCAAACTTCTGGGCAAAATTATAATACCCTTTGCAAGGGTATAAAAAGGAAGTAAGGAGGAGAATGAAGGAACATATATATTGGATGACTTTCCGTATCCATTTGAACTGGATTTGTCTTAAATATACTTTTAATCTTCCAATGGAGCTTAAAATCATCCAAAGGATATGAAAAATGATCGTCAGCTCCGTTGAAGGTTTGAAATTATCTTTTTAGGATCCTTTTTTTTCCTCTGTGTACAGCTTGGAAGCAAAACCTTTGGTTAGTTAGTGAAGCGATTCCAGAACCTTATCCAATTCTTGTTAAAGCATTTGAAGATAAGGTCTGAACCTTAAGAAAAATGTACACTTTAACTCAATTTGCCTTATACATTTTTACTGCTTTTTGCGCCCTAATCTTACTTATATTATAAATGTGAAACAAATTTCAATAAAATGTTGCACACAGATAGTTGATAGGCTGGAATAGAAAGTAGGCTACTTATTTATCTTGCTTTCAAGGGTAACAAAATCGGAAAATTTACACAATTTTTAATATAATTCATATGAGCATACAGGGCGTAGATTGAGCGATAAGAAAAGCTATCAACCTCAAACATTCTAAAATTGTATTATAATTTCGGATTTTGTAAAGTAGGCCAGGAAAACGAAAGTCTAGCTTCCAAAAAGAGCAAGAGGGATCATTGTAATGATAACTCAAGAAACTTCTTCCCAAAGAGCTGCTCTGGAGAATGCAACAGAAAGAACCTTATACTTGGATTTATACTGCTTAATGTCAGAAGTTCCATAAGAATTAAAGTTCTTCACAGCTTTTCTAAATCAAAAAGCTTCAAAACTTCAACCAAGTATGAAACTTTCTCAAATTAAGTAGAAAAACTTTTGAGTCAAGTGGTAAACTACTCAAATTCAAGATTGCTGATTGTTAAATCAAAAGCATACTGCTTTTCCCGCTTCATAGTTTTCCCACCATAGTTTTTTTCCATAAAAAACGAAACTTTGAGAGTGGATTCAATAGTATTCTCTCAAATGTGCTTACTCTCATCTCTCAGTTTCTTTCTGAAAATTCGTGAAGTTATTCGCACCGCTTTCGGTCAAGCGGATCGGAGAGCTGCCTAATCGTCGGAGCAGGCGAGAAATCTCAGACTCTAGCACGATCACAAGCGCCAAGCAAGCCAGGTTGAGATCTGCAGAAATGCTGGAGCAGGCGAACAATCGACGCCATCAATTTGCCATACACATCGCATCTCAAAAAGCTGCTTAGGGTACAAACAGATATCAATCGCGAAGCGCAAGTAGAGCGGCTGGCCAGGTTGAGGTGGTGCAGCAAGGCAGGAGCAGGCGAGCAATCGATGGCAGTAATTTGCTATACACAAGCCTTATGTAAAGATCTCAAACTCCAAAGCAATGAACAAATAGAGTGGCAGGCCAGGTTGAGATATTCAGAAATGCTGGAGCAGGCGAACAATCGATGCCAGCAACTTGCTAGAGAGATAGAGCTGCTGAGACTGCCATTTCAGGTAGCTTAAGGTTTACTTTCTTCAAATTATTAAACTAAATGAGAATATTCCCATCGATTTTAAAATAAAAACAACTAATTTCTTTCCCTTGACCAAGCGAATATGCTCAGAACTGTGGTCAGTCAGTCGTTTTGTTGGAAAAGTGTTGCATACCCCAAAGGCAAGTCCGTGGCCTTAACTTACTTTTTGATGGGGGGATGGCAGGACCAAGCGACCACTTAGTGTGCGTCTCTCTCTGCCCAGCCAGCCCCCTTGTCCAGTCAAGCAAACAAACTAATTCACTTTAAAGCTGTACAAAGTCCTGCGCAAAGTGCGGACAGCAGCACGTATTGAGGACATCGTAAAATTGAGTTCGGAATTAAGAGGCTTAATTGATGTGATGGGAAACTGTACCAATGCCCGTCACGCACACACCTGGCCACCATCCCCGGATGGGCAAATCCCAGGCACTTGGCATGGTATCAAGCTGTGCCAAATTAAGCACTAAATATGTTATTTTGCGAAAAATAACGAGCCGCGACTAGTCCACAATAACAACGGAGACAGACAGAGGGCGATCGGAACTCTTGAGCCACATGTGGACGCAAATTGGCAAATTCCCGGGCTCAAGGGAGTGGCATTTCCAGTCGGCGGAAATACCATGCGGTGGGCATTTCCGAGCGCCTCGGCGGCAGCAACGTTTTGTGGATCAACAAGTGTGCATTAGGGTGACCAGGTTTCGTGATGTTCTGGTTCTTGTACCTGGACTCGCGCTCACTTTTATGACCCTATTTAAGGGCCAAGGAGTTGCCGAGTGCACGGAAAATGCATTTCGTAAACAAAAACCTGGAAAATGCCTGCATTTGGCATTTCCTCCCACCAATCCTCCTACCACTTATGGTTCGGTTATTGACAACATCGCGTTGTTTTTTTTGTGTTGTCACAGATGTGCCTGGCATGTCCTTGTCCTTTTTCGTTGCTTTTTGCCCTGACCAGATGGTTCAATAAAAAATATTAAAGACAATTGCTTTGGCTTTTGCACTTGTGAGAAAATTGCAGGGAATTGCCCATGGAATTCCACTTTTAGTTTCATTCGAAACTGAGCTTGGACAATTGTAGATCCCGGGCACAGGACACGGGAACCGCATTGGGCTGATGGTTGAATGACCTTGCTTAGATTTGAGCTGAGTTGAATTCGGGTAATCCATTGATTTCCGTCTCTGTATGCCAACTTGCCATTGAGTTTTCATTAGCAAACACTCGAGTGCATCAGATTCATTCAGTTGACTTCATCAGTTTCCACCACGTTCCTGCCGCCCCCCCTTCTCATGGCTTCCACTTCCGTTTTAAGTCCAGTCACGTGCAGCAGCAGCAGAAACATTTGCAACTGGTTTACGTGACATCTGATGTTTACATGCTAAACTTACGTTGTCGTCTCCAAGTCCAGACGGAGAATTTCCGTCTTGAATTCCATTTCCATTTCTGCATTTTTGGGAAAAACTCCACAGAGAGAAAAAGAACTCTGAATTCTGTACACACCGTTGGGAAAATACCACAAATGGTGGGAAACTTTGCGATTGCGTGTGAAAATGCAACCAGACGATAATAGTCAAATGAGGCGGTAAAGGCCAAATAGGCAACCTTTTGACACCATGTATAAGGGGCCCAACCCTTAGAACACACATTTTGCATGCTAGATTATTGCGTGTCACAACTAAGTATGACTGGGTGTGGGTTGCATCCCATGCAACTGGAATTCCATCACCAAAGATGATCTATGATAAGGCTTAGAAGGATGTGGGAATTTAAGGCTGGGAAGGAGAGTCAAAACTCAGCTAGATATCCACCTTTCCCACACTCGATCAGGCTTTTAATTAATTAAGTTTTTATAAAACTGATAACTAGTTAGTATTACCCCTTATACACAACAAAAATATGAAGATAAATGCCCTCAAAAGTATGCTAGTATGTTTAAATGAGTAATTTAAGTACATAGTACACACACTGTACATACATTCCGATTGTCATGCCAGTTGAAGGCATGCAAAATGAATCAACGGTAACCAAAATATAAGAAAAATTTGATCTTGATTTACAAATATGCACAAGCATAGCATACTTTGAAGGGCGTGTATCCCCAGCAAACATTTTTTATCGCGGAAGATAAGAATGCGATTCGCCTAGTAGGTATCGCTTTACTCTAGCGATATCGCATTATTATCGCATTCTCATCTCCCCACGGGAAGAAATGTGACACTATGCGATAACTTCAGGGCGACGAGAAAGCGACACTTCTGGGAGATAGGAAAAAGTCTCTTTTGAGCTATAGGAATGCGATTCAGCCTGGGGATAAGAAAAAGTCTCTTCTGAGGGATAAGAATGCGATTCTTCTTAGAGATGATAATGCGTTTCTTCCTTGAGTTAAGAATGCGATTCTTCCTGGAGATAAGATTGAGGCTCTTCCTAGAGTTCTGAAAGCGTTTCTTCCTGGAGATAAGAATGCGACTCTTTCCTGAGATAAGAATACGATTCTTCCTAGAGTTAAGAAAGCGTTTCATCTTGGAAATAAGAATGCGATTCTTCTTAGAAATAATAATGCGATTCTTCCCCCAACATAAGCCATACAAATAAAATGTGTGTTCGAATTCTGATATTTAACAGTAGGGGAAATAGTTTATTTTTTAAAGCTACGTGTGTCAAATTCTTTAAATATATATAGATATATGTGTAATTTGGGAGTGTATGTATGTATGGTGGTTTCTTTATTTGTAATAAATTTAAGTTTTGTTATTGATTTTGAGTTGTTCCTTATTTATACGGTCTTTAGCATGCAAAAAATGTTGTGGACAGACTTTGTTAATGTGTGCATCCGTCGTCTTGGCAAACATATTATGAGCAATTTCTGAAAACAAAAGCCATAATTAGTGTCATATACGCAACCAAAACTAAAATCTGAATGCTGACCTCTCGCCACCACTGCTGGATCGCCCTTGAAAACTGGGCCCTGTATTTCCATAACAGTTTAAGACAATTCTGGCTGCTTGTCGTCTTGTCTTTGCTCTTTTGGCTTTGATGGAGGACATTTCGACTTTCTTAACGCAAAGCGCGAGGAATTTCAACACAAATTTTTAACGAAAAGAAGGTCTGCTTTTAATAAATACACAATCTATTATGCCTTCACTCCGTTGACTATTGAAACGGAAAGGTTTTCCCAAGGGAAGCTGAACCAAAAAACGAGGCCTACTGTAGCTTGTGCTGAATCGAAGCCTGTGCACTATGGTCAACTTTACTGGCAATGGAATGTCAGAAAAAAATGTAATTGTCTTTACATCAGAGAGACATCTTTTTTTAATATTATTTGATAGAAGTGGTAGCATATTGCAACCCTGAAATATTTTGAATATTATTATTGTCTGACCGTTTGCTTATTTTAATAATGGCTTTCTTAAAAGCCACAGATCAAACAAGTTACTACAGCGGACAAGTAAACACACATTTTCCAGAAGAAAGAATTTCCTACCACCTTAAGTATATGTGTCAATTTTTTTATTGGGCCGATTTTTTCATCTTTTGAAAGCGTCGCCAAAGTATTTTACTTTGGTAACATTGTAAAAAGTTGTTAAATTCACTGCAAGAAGAATCGCATTCGGATCTTCTTAGGGAGTGTTAAGCGATGTATCGCCAATTCTCAGATGGGATGATGAAAAAGCGAGACCAACCATACAGTATCGCATTCTTGTCCCCAAGGCGATTTTTGAGGGATATATCGCCAATTTACCGAATGGACTGAAAAAATGCGATAGCACATATCGCCAATTTATCCCTTTTATAATAAAAATGCGATACCTAATGTATTTTGTTAGTGTAAATCGCCAAACTATCTCCGAACTCTCCCCTCAAGCAATCGCCAAACTCTCGCATTGACGAGGGAGATAAGTAACACGACAAAATGTTTGCAGGGTCATGATGATTTCATTGAGTATAAACAGGGTATATGTTGCTAAGGGGTTTGGTATTTCTAAGGAGTCTTTATATTCTTAAAATCGAACTTAATTGGTTCTGAGTCTGTGGTTTTATAGGTTTGGCGGAGTATGGATAAGTAACTGACCGCCCAAAGCTAGCAAAGTTGCAGAGTTAAGCGAAATTTGTTCGTAGATCAACATCTTAGAACATCCCAATGGTAACTAGATCACTAGCAGAGCTGTAAAGTAATCATTACTTTCCGTATTTAATTCTTTTGATTGCAATAATCATGATTATTCACATAATTAAAATAGAATTCCTGATTACTATTTAAGATTAGTGATCGGAGAGGAACCTCTTTCGTTCGAAATGCCAACCAATGTTACCATAATTGTATAAATCGCATATAAAGTACTTATCAATCAATTACCTTTGCAAAAATAAAGAAAGCAAAACGAAGGATACAAATGCAATTGAAATCTGAAGCAGAATGCACACATGCTAAGCCATCAAGTAAAATGACTGCCTACTGCGCCACGTGCTGAACTGAAATTTTATTCAAATGGAAAACAAAATGTGCGCCTGTTGAGAACTTTTCGAAAAAGAAGACATTTTAAGAGACATGTTAGTACTCTGTACCAAAGGTAGACAATCAGAATGTAATAGTCAAAAGCAAGAATCCTTCAATATGGTAAAGATATATTCTTGATCAGCTTCAACAGCCGAAAGATAGATTCGGTTCTTCTTAGGAATGGTGAAGATCGGATGAACGGTTGTCGTGTTATGATCGAAAGATCAGCATCAAAATTTACGCCGAGCGTATAATTTCGTTGGTACAGAGTATGTTATAGTCGGGCTGGACCGAGCATGTTAAGCTAAAGAACATGCTAACCCCTTTTCGTTAGTAAAATCACTAGGTACAGGATTATCAATGGTTTTTGTGTATGATGTTGCCTTAAGCAGATATCGAAGCCCACACTTCTTCTCAAACACTCAAAAAAATGTATGTATAAGAGAAAAAACAGCAGTAAAATGCTTGCGATTACAAAATCTGTGTTAAAAACAACACCTTAAACCTTTCAGCTGGGGCTCTAACGCAAGTGACTTTGCTAATGAGACCCTTGTGCTGGTCACTTGTCCAATCAACTGAAGAAAACATGAAACACTCTTACCACTGCAGCTCATCAATTTGCTCAATTTGCTTGGCCGGCATGGCCAATTTGCATGTGAAATTTGCATTTCCTTCCGCAATTTCATTTCATAGATTTGCCCATTGCCATTGCCATTGCCATTTTTATTTTCAATTTCGTTTAATTTGTCCATCAGCCTTGGGCTTGGAACTCCATTCAGCAATATTTTCGTGTGAAATGCAACCAATAAACTGAGTGCAGCTGGCCAAAAGCAGATGATGAGATGATGCGGATGCACTTGTGGCCGGCGTTAACGGCGTTCCGAGAGTCTGCGCCACGGCGTTTGCACAACAATTGCCACAGTTAACAATGGACCAAGGACGAGGTGGCCGCCTGTGGACAATGGAACACAACGAATCGACTAAATCGAAAAGGGAAACCTACACCACTTTTTTTGGCAAACAGTTGGATATGTAAGGATGCTCGACACTCGAAGAAAAAGGATTGCCAATCAAATTCCCCTAATTCAAACAAACAAATCAAGGCCATCGGAGGGTGGTGAAGCTGATCGCCAGGTAGTTGTCGTCCTTAAGTCCTGCACACGTGCATCAAATTGTAAGAGCGGGTCATAAACTTGGTTGCTTGTTTTTCATGAAATCTCTCACTATCTTTGGATTCGAGGATTAGCGTGCAGGTAGACGCAAATTCCTGGAAAATTCGCGATAGCCCAAAATGTGCACTACCTGTGCCGTGGCTATATAAGAGCCAAGCCACCAAAGGCAGGCCAAACAGTTTACCAAGCACCGTCAACCTGAACAGAGATCCGAGATCTTTAGTCAAGCAAAAGTTATTCACATCAAAATGGGTTGCTGTTCGAGCAGTTTCAAGCTGAAATTGGATGCCAATCAATCGATGGACAGTGTGCAGTTGGGACGCGGCGGCTCTAAGCGTTCGTATAGCAATCGACAGACCCACTGCAGCAGCGGTGTGGGCAGTACCTGCAGTTCCAGCCGCAGCATCTGGAGTCGCGCCAGTGTGGAGCGACCCATTTGCGATGATTTTGCCGAGCAGCCCGCAGAGCTGGAGCGTTCGTGTGGCTATTTCACCTGCAGCAGTGCCGCCTCCACGCCCACCAAACGTACGCTCAGACGGACACAGAACTTGGACTCTACCGCGACCTCCAGCACATCCACCACCAGCACTCCCCGTGTGGGCAATCTGGAATGGGAAATGTTTATGATGCAGCATGCCCAGCGCCTGATGCCCAAGACCTCCTCGCCCATCTGCCAGCGACGGCGTGGCGATGCCACCTTCGATACCCTGATACCCTCACGCTCGTACCACAAGTGGCGCAACTATCTGCAGAGCACCCCCGCCCACATGCTGCACAATGTCACCCACATACCCGAGGCCATAGCCGGCCAGTTCTGTCCCACCGACTTCCCCGCCTTCAGTGATCTCGAGGAGATGGAGAGCGCGGCCAAGCGGTTCAAGGTGGACACTGCGGAATGCCAACCCATGGCCACTCACACCATCAGCACAGATCTGTGAACGCGCTCCGCTTGGAACGGAGCCCGTGTCTCAGAGAGGCAACAGGTGTGCCCCATCCCGTTTAATTGTGTGCCAACTTTTTGAAAAGTTTGTGACATCAAAAAAGATTTACACTTCCTCCTTCTTCTTTTTTTTTTGTGTGTGTGAATTGCCCAGCAATGTTAAACATTATTCTGTAACTTAACTTTGCTTGTACATTTTCTGCTGTAACTATTTAAAATCAAATTTTAAGGACAATAATTTATTGTACAATTAGCTGTTAGCTGACGGACAGACAACAATCATAAATACATACAACAATTGTATACAAAACTAAAACATTCTAAAGTCGTTTTTAATTACTGGAACAGAAATGATTGTGGGACAGACATCAGCTGCTGCTGCAGTTCATTGGAAGCTCTGGCAATTAAGCGCGAAATTAACACAGATAATTGGGGAGACAGGGCTTCAACTATTTTAATTCTTGAATTTGAAAGTAATTGAGAAATAATAATATCAAAGTAGCCCAAGGACGCTCGGACCGAGGACTCGTAAATGAGTTGAGTAAGGGTATTCTAACTTTCCCCTGAAGTTTGCAAGGCATAAACATATTGTATATATATATTCTAGTTCAGAGCGACAAACCGAGCCGATTATGCCTTGTACATATACATCCGTCCGTCTGTCTGTCTGTTTCTACTCAAACTATTCTCTTGGCTTTAAAGCTATCGACCTGAAACTTTGCCCAGAGCCCAGAGCTTTTAACTGCAGGCTGTTAATATGTCGAAACCTTTAGGATCGTTTGACTATAACATATAGCAGCCATAGCAATAAGCTCTCGAAAAGTAGTCTTAGTGGAAAAATTGGTTTGTTTCCAATGGAAACGTCTTCAAACTTTGCATATGTATGGATTTCCTATACTAGTTTATGATTCTACTAAGTTTAAACAAAATCGGCCAGCTATATAGGCTAGCTGCCATAGCAAAGATTGATTTGAAAAATAGTCTTAGTAGGAAAAACTTTTTTGTTTTCAATGAATATGCCTCCAAACTTTGTATTTCTTAGTTTGCTATGCTTTCACATGATTCCACTAAGTTTGGTAGAAATCGGACATTTATATAGTATAGCTGCCATAGAAACGTAAAGTCTGAAATGTAGTTTTAGTGAGAAAAACTTTTTTGTTTTCCATGGAAATGTGCTTAAAACTGGCATTTATTTATTTCACATACTTTTACACAATTATATAAAGTTTGGTCAAAATTGGATGACTATAGCTCATAGCTGTCATAGAAACGATCGGTCTAAAAACTAGTTTTAGTTAGAAAAACTTTTTTGTTATCAATGCAAACATATTCAAACTTTGTATTTCTTAGTTTTATATGTTTTCCCATGATTCCACCAAGTTTGGTCGATATCAGACATCTATATAGTATAGCTGCCATAGAAAAGTAGAGTCTGAAAAGTAGTTTTAGTGAGAAAAACTTTTTTGTTTTAAATGGAAATGTCCTTAAAACTGGCATTTATTTATTTGATATATTTTCACACAAATCTACATAGTTTTGTCCAAATCGGTTGACTATAGCATATAGCTGCAGTACGAATAATCGGTCGAAAAAGTAGTTCTATTGAGAAAAACTTTTCTGTTTTAAATGGAATCGACTCCAAATTTCTTACAAGTTCGTTTGTTAGTCTTTTGTATGATTCCACCAAGTTTGGTCGAAGTCGGACTTCTATATGGTACAGCTGCCAAGTAAAGGTATGGTTCGAAAAGTATTCCTAGTTAGAACAAGAAAGAAAATCGCTCAAGCCCGACTATGACATACGCTGAACCAACGAAATTATACACTCAGCCTTAACTTTGATGCTGCAGTAGCGGCTGACAGCAGCGCTGCAGCAGCGAAGAGTCTTTTGATCACAACTCGACAACCGTTCATCCAATCTTTACCATTACTTTGGCGGATCTATAAATAATTCAAATTACTAAATATGTTTAGAAGGTACGAACCATCTATCTTTAAAACTGTGAGAGATATGGTGTTTTTCTTAAAATGCGGGGGCGGAAGAGGGCGTGGCCAAAATTGAAAATATACTTAATCTGCCTGCGGACATAAGAAACATATGTCTCATACATGTCAAACCTCTATCTCTTACCATCTCTGAAATCTGTGCGCTATGAAAACTTTAAGCCTTACATGGTTTAAACGTTTCCCAGTTTTTATTATAAACTAAGCCATTTAATCAATACCTTATTTATTTGTTACCCATTCTCGATTATCTTGTTCGATTTGTTGTGTTTAGCCATTGTAATTGGCATATCCCGCTGTCAAAATTGCATTAATTATTGCACAATTATGAAGGCATTTTGTATAAATTTTTAATGAATGTTTGCGCTGCACGCAACAGAACGGAAGGCAAAGAGAAGGCCTGATTGGGATATTTGTACAAACATCAACAGACGCTGCTATGTATGGCCAAAATTGAAGGGTCCCCTTCCCTCCGCCAGCAAGTGTTTGATTTGGGTCTGTGGTTTCTGTGTAATCAAATTGGTTAGATGAATCGCTCGTGCAGATGTATTTCTGCATAATTAAAAGTTTACAAAAATTATTTCAAAGAAAAAAAAGAAAAAAAACTTCTCTCATGTTGTTTCCCATACCGGGAATTGAACCCGGGCCTCCCGGGTGAGAGCCGGGTATCCTAACCACTAGACAATATGGGACAGGTGATGTGGCACAGACAAAGCTCATACATACAGAGAACCCGGTGCTATAAATAGAAATTCTCATTTGACTTTATATATACTAATACTGAGAGAGATACGTTTCACATTAACTACATAAACCATTAAAGAGGAGAGTAATCAAAGAAATCAGTCCTTGGTCTGCTTAAGTAAAAGCGCTGTAGTCCTTTGAGACTCTAAGATGGACATGTATGAAATTTGTAGCAGAAACTACTGACGAATATAATAAACACTTTTGCCATCTCAACTGCCCCTTAGTTATGGACAAGTGTTAAATCTTAAACAAGCTGAGTCATAAAACATAAATTTCATTTTCTGCTTCTAAATTTTGTTTGCCCTGAGCAAACAAAAAGCCATAAATTTCCATGGTTATGAAGTGCTGGAGCAAAAGTGTAGCCAGAAATTGTGCATTAAATCATGGAAACTAAGTATGTTGGACAATTAAAAGTGTTTGGCAATGGTGCTCTTCCGTTTCAAATCCATATACGACAAATGAATCTAGCAGATACTAAAAAGTAAGCAAAACAGTAATCACCTTGGAGGGCTCTGGCATTAATGGTATGAAGGAAGGGAAATAGAGTAAGTCTATTTCTATCTAGTATCTATGTCAGTGCAAGGTCGCCATGTCAAAAATCGAACCCCGCATAACCGGTAGCCGAACTTGCGCTCGAACCAAACGCACTCTGCTTGGAAAATTAAACACTTCAGTCAGTTTTTCCCATGTGTTCTACAATTCACATTCGACCTGAAGACGGCCCAAATCGTATTCTGTAGTTTGTGGGTCTTAAGCGATTTGTAGAACAAACCGAACCGGTTTGAGCCCGGAACTCCCACTTCTTATTTACTGTGTACCGCACCGAACCGATTTAGCAATAAAATCTGAACCTGAATCTGTTTCAAACCCAAAGTTACAATTCAATTCAACAAAAATGGAAGATATATAGAAATTTAACCAGCTGCCTCAGGACTTCCTGTTACCTGATCATTATACTCTGTACCGTAGGTACATAGAGTATTATAAGTTTGTGCAAAAGTATGTAACATCCAGAAGGAAGCATCTCCGACCCCATAAAGTATATATATTCTTGATCAGCATCAACAGCCGAGTCGATATAGCCATGTCCGTCTGTCCGTCTGTCCGTATGAACGCACAGATCTCAGAGATGGTAAGAGATAGAGGTTTGACATGTATGGGATATATGCTTCTTATGTCTGCAGGCAGATCAAGTTTATTTTCAATTTTGGCCACGCCCCCTCCCGCCCCCGCAATTTAGAAAAAACGTCATATCTCCCACAGTTTTGAAGATAGATGGCTTGTTCCTTCTGGACATATTTAGTTATTAGAATAACTTATCGATCCGCCAAAGGAATGAAGAAGATCGGATGAACGGTTTTCGAGTTATGATTAAAAGACAAAATTTCTTGGTACAGAGTATGTTATAGTCGGGCTTGACCGACTTTCTTTCTTGTTATACTCTGTACCGAAGGTACATAGAGTATTATAAGTTTGTGCAAAAGTATGTAACATCCAGAAGGAAGCATCTCCGACCCCATAAAGTATATATATTCTTGATCAGCATCAACAGCCGAGTCGATATAGCCATGTCCGTCTGTCCGTCTGTCCGTATGAACGCACAGATCTCAGAGATGGTAAGAGATAGAGGTTTGACATGTATGGGACATATGCTTCTTATGTCTGCAGGCAGATCAAGTTTATTTTCAATTTTGGCCACGCCCCCTCCCGCCCCGCAATTTAGAAAAAACGTCATATCTCCCACAGTTTTGAAGATAGATGGCTTGTTCCTTCTAGACATATTTAGTTATTAGAATAACTTATCGATCCGCCATAGGAATGAAGAAGATCGGATGAACGGTTTTCGAGTTATGATCGAAAGACAAAATTTCTTGGTACAGAGTATGTTATAGTCGGGCTTGACCGACTTCCTTCCTTGTTTTTGTATTGTTTTAAATCAGATTGCAGTTTGTCATCTCGAAATAAGGTTGTTAAAGTTTGATGTAGAATGTAATATAAGCTTAAAATGTTTTGTAAAACAAAAATTGAATCGAATAAGATGTAAATCTTTGTTTAGAAAAGAGCTAAAGAGGCACAAGCCCTCTATCTGCGGAGAAAACTAAGGAACTCATAAGTTTTGGAAACATAGCACACTTCATTGATAAGATTACCCATCGATTTGAACAGACTTTTACAGTCAACTTGGCCAAATGCTGTAAAAGCCGAGTTACGTGAAAAACAATATTTACTTGGAAAGCAAAATAGAGAAAAAAAATACTTAATTTCATACTTTTAAATCCAAATCTCTCTCGCTCTCTCTCTACAGCTACTCAAACACTGTCGCCTCGCCTCTCTAAAGCCTGGTAAGTAAGTTGACTACATCCCAGAATATGGGACATCAGCTATATTATATTGATTTTAAATCACCTGCTCAACCACCACACCCCACCCCCAATAAGGTTAACCCCTTATCTATCACATGGAGTGCCAAGTGTCTGTGGGCTACTTGCCTATGCACGAGTACGTGTACATCCACTGACCAATTTCCACATCGTTGCTGACATATTTCTTCTGCTCGCCATTTTGAATTGTCATGCAGACGGGCAGACGGGCAGGCGGAGGGTAGCAGTTTGCATTTCTGAGTTGCCATAATTGCGTCAATCAATAAAAATCACTAAGCCTTAGTTGCCGTCAAATTGTGATTCCAGGAACCGCGTGTGCGGTTTTATTGTGGAGCGCTGTCGGTATGCAAGTTTTCTAATTGAGGCAGCCAAGGGTTGGGGTTACGGGTTGGGGGTATGGCAGTAGCATTAAGTTGATTATGGCGAAAGTTTTAGCACAGGTGCAAATGAGGGGACGAAATAATCGTCGTTAAATTTAACAAATTTAAGGTTCACCATGAACTCTCTATGAGATGGCAAAGCGGGCACACACACACACACACACAAGTGATATAGAATTATTAACTTTAACAATAAAAAGAACCTGCCTCCAGGGACATTGGTTTCCCCCTCTTTTTCCTTCTCTCTTTATTGTCATAAATAGTCAATGGAGCTATTTCGTTTTTCATGGAATTTATGCGTAAAGCTGTTTGACACTTGATTTAGGGGCCTTTAAGGAATTGCATTTTGAATTCCAATTGAATGAAAACGAAAATGAAAGGGTAAAAGCAATTTGATATATGGCCAATCAAATTCCACTCACATATTTCACTTCCATCAGTTTATCAAATTAATCAAATGAAAGGCAAAAACTTTGCCATCGACTTTGTGTGGGTATGATGAATGGCAAACATCCTTTTCCCTGATGGAACTTCAATTAATATGTTGACATTTGTGGTAAGGCATAGGAGCTGTCAGTTCACTTATGGCTAATGCTTTTCAGGCTTAAGTCGCTGGGTGGTGGTTAGGCAGAGTCAATTCTATGTGGTGAAATCTTAAAGCGAAAGTAACAAACGCTTTAAATGAGACTTGATACATCTTCTGGGTAAATAGTTTAAGTAAATCAGGTCTAAAATTGTTTTGATTTCATGGTCAACGTCAGCTTTAGCTTATATTTCTCATGATTTCAAACAAGTACCAGCTCTTTTTATTCCTCTTTTGACACAAGAAGAAACTTGGTTCAACTCAAGTAGTAACTACTGATACCCAAGAGTTCTAGGAGTTTACATAGATCTTAGCTTAGTCCTTTTATAAGAATGGAAAAAAGAAAATTAGGAAAACACACTCGAAAACGTTTCTTTGGCGAGCAATTTTTGAAGAATATATTTTACTTCAGTAGAAAAGATTTTAGTAAGAGTAAAATTTTAAGTATCGGTTACTAAGAATTGAGTTCTGCGTTTTGAGGACTGTACTTTAAGTCCAGAACTTTCCCACCCAACATTTGGAAATCATTTCAGTCTTATATAAATCACCTCAATGAGTCTTTTTCGAGCCCTTTTGATGTTTTAAAAGAGATAACTATTCAAATAAGAGTTTCCGATTGAAAGAAGACTCGAAAATGACGCAAGCACATGCTCAACCTGTGATTTATTGAAATATGACTTGAAAAACATTGACAAATGACTCGAAAATGAGTCGAAACTTTTCCGGAAAACAGGTTAAAAACCAGTTCTTTACAAAGTGTTTTCTGACGATAATAGTATCATTTACCATCAGAAATCAAGCGCATTTATGATCCTTTGAATCAGACCAAGGACTCGAAAATGATTCGATTGAGATCAAAAGTTACATACCAGCAAAACTTTTATGTAATGTTTGATTCAAATAGTCATAAATGCTACTTTAGTTGGCAGAAAATGGTACCCTAGCTGTGATTCTTCTTTTAACCCATTCTATTCATCAGTTTCGAGTCATTTGAGAGTCTTTTTTAAGTCGTATTTCACTAAGTCACATTTTGAGCATATTCATGAGTCATTTTCGTGTCTCAATTAATCACATTTGATAAGCATTTCTTTTGGATCATCAAAAGATGTCGGAAAAGACTCAACAAGGTGATTTTTATGAAAATTATCTGCCAAATGTTGGGTGGGATACAATGTTTAATGTATTAAGCAGTGAGGCTTGAAGACAGAGTTCCTAGTACTGAGTATCAAATGGTGTATGTCGAGTACTCCGTGTCCAGTTCTTAGTACTTAGTATGGAGTAGTGAGTACTGAGTATCTAGCAGTTAGTGCTCAGAGCTGGGTATCAAGTACTGAGTAACGATCAATGATTATCAAGTAATGAGTATCGAGTACCTACGGTCGATTTCTGAGTCTCAATCAATGACTATCGCATACTAAGTATCTGGTACTTAGTGTCGAGTACTCACTATCAAGTACTAAGTAGCAAGAACTAAATATTGAGTATTAAGTATCGAGCTTTGATTAATGAGATTCGAGCATCGATTACTGAGTATCTTATCGCATCGTGTACTGAGCATCTAGCACTAAGAATCGAATACTGAGTAACAAGTATATAGAGTGTGAATCAAGCACTGAGTATCTAGTATTTAGTGTCGAGAACTGAGTACTGAGTATCTAGTACCTATTGTCGATTAGTGAGTATCGAGGCCTGAGTATCAAGCAATGAGTATCCAGTACTGAGTATCTTGTGTTTAGTATCGATAACTGAGTATCAAGTACTCAGTATCTAGTACTTAGTGTCGATGTCTGAGCATCTAGGACTTAGTGTAGAGTTTTGAATATCGAATACTGAGTATCGAAAACTTGGTATCGATTATAGATAAATGAGTACCAATTACTGAGTATCTAGCACTTAGTCTCAAGTACTGAGCATCGATTGCTGAGTATCTAGTATTTAGCATCAATAACTGAGTATCGAGTACGCAGTATCTAGTACTTAGTGTCGATTACTGAGTATTAAGTACTTAATATTGATCAATGAGTATCCATTACTGAGTATCTAGTACTTACTGTCGAGTACTGAGCATTGAGTAGTGAATATCGAGTACTAATTAGTGTTAGACACACAGTCATACCTTGATTCTTTATCCGATGAACTCGGAGTCCGAATAGTTGGAGTGCAAGAACTTGATTTGAGTTGATACTTTTCCACTTTAAGAACATTTTCAACACAACTGATTGATTTAAAACAAGCTATAAGCAGTTCTCATATCATGGGGTTCGAATAGAAGACATTTATATCTTTGAATTGGGGAACTTTGGGTTATTTCATAGGACCAGAGACAAATAAAATGTTCTGTCACTTTTGCAGCAATGCCTGCTTATATCTAACTATAGTCCAAGTGAAGTTGATTTGTGCTCATATCAAAAAGTTCTAGAAAAGGTTTATAACTTTCCTGGTTTCCCTCTGTAAACTTGTTCGATTTTGGAAATAGTGTATGAAAAGTGGTGCAAGGGTTGTGTTTGTAGCTTGCCGAAAACTCTGAAAGGGGTCCTCATGCCTGACTTAGACATACTGTTTATTAGACCAACACTCAAAATTTTCCAAAAATAAAATAACAATTGAATTTTTCCACAAATTATTCCTAATTGCCAGATTATTCAATTATGAAAATTGTTTTGTCAATTATTCAACTATCACAAAACCAAACTAAGGCCAAGACTCGTTGACTTCTGCTGACCCAAATGAAATATGCAAGCGCTGTTAGCCCGGCTGAACTTTAAAGTGGCAACCGGGACAGTATTATGCATAATTCAAGCAACCTAATGGCAGCCGGACGGACGCACACGTTGCTCGCCGTTGGTCCAAGGTGTTGCTGACTCTCTGGTCCCGGGACAAGCAACAATGCAAGTGCAAACAACTATTTCAAGAGGTCTCACCGAGCAACGGCATTCAAGTGTGTGCCCCGAAATGGGAACACGGCATTGTGGCTCACAACTAGGACACAAAATCCCGTTTCGTAAGCCGCTCTAATTACAATCGGCAACACTGGCGAGTGCTACAATTTAGTTGAGACGATCCATGGATTTATCTAATGCCCGCGCCCTGAATTCCACTTGAATGTCGCGTGCTTTGCGGTGTGAAATCTGGCCAAGATTAGGCCACAGATTAAGCCGCGTTTATGGGGAAAAACTCTTGGACTGCGTTTTCGCTTCCACGTAGGCGTTTAGCGTGAAATCCTTATCCAGGATTAGCTCATGTTGCGGTTTTATGCAGCTGTGTCCTGAAACCATAAGCCATTTAGCGCCCTGATGAATTTATGGCCATCTTAAAGCCACGCAGGCTGCTGTTGTCCTTTCGTCTCTGTGTTTTTTTATGCTATTGATTTTCTGTGTACCGGGGGGGGGGGAAAAAATAAACCCCCAAATGGGAAAACTCCCAGAGTTTCCAAGTTGATGGATAGTTTGGTTGATTGACGATGGCGCGAGTTGTGCGAGAAACCTAAAACCAAAATAATATGACAGCAAAATTATACATAAAACTGTTCTTTTTTTTGTGTTTAATCTGAATTCAATTAGGAAATATTACAAATAAAATAATAGAGTCGAATTGACAGTACTCTGTAATGAAGCATGTAATGCTGTTGGTGAATTTACCACTGATTCTAGGTGCTGAGATTCTATCAGCTCCATACAAAAGAAAGGTTAACCGAAAACTTAGACTAGTTTTTTGATTGGGTTCCTTTGAAACAGTAAAGTAAAACTATGAATTGCGTTATAAACATCCCTGATGAAAAGGCAGTGTGACCGTTTGAAATTTTGGTGGTATTTTTACATTGACTTTACTTTCATCTCAATCGTTAAGTGCTGCAAAATTCGTGGGAGAATCGACACTTTTATACTCACTTAACTGGTCACACTTATTTTTCCTTTTTTTGCTCTTTTGGCTTTTCATACTCTGGTACACAGCATCAGCAAAGTTCATACTGAGCATACACTTTCGTTTGGTGCTAAGTATATTGCTATCGGGCTTGACCCTTTTGTTGCCACTTGTAGTTTGAGGCATCAAACAGCAAAGGAAGCGAGTCAGTTACTTCGTTTTGGAAACTTTAGAGTTGAGTTATATCAATTATTCAGGGGGGAGATAGCTCGTTAAACATAACTCACGTTTAAACTAAGTCTCCAAAGAGACACATATTCTAGTTTTGTATTGAAATTTACATAGATTTCTACAGCAGAGATCTTTTCTCCCGTATTTATGACTATTTCGATCCGCTAAGATCCTTGAAGCGAAACTTAAAGGTAAATTCCGTCTTTTTGTTCACTTAAATTCATCAGGTTTTGAAAACCAAAGATAAACAAAGTGACCAGGTTGTCTGTACAAAAGTTTTAAGAACCTCCCAGTTGAGTTATCAGTAGACTTTGCTATTAACTGCAGGCCAACACCGATTTCTCAACTTCTACATAGAGCTATCTAGAATATATGTTTAACTGACACATGGCAGTTAAGTAGATGATGAGAAATCGGACCTAAGTTTCAAGCGAGAATCAAACAAAGAAATTAACCCTCGATTCACATTTCAACTTCTTTTCATTTACAAAAGTTTGTGCGCAAACAAATTTGTGCTCTTGTGTGTTTCTTCTTGTTTCCAGTGGACAAATATTTGGTTACATAGGCAAAGTTTATTTGAGAAATGTTTGTGCACAAACTAAATATTTGGTGTTTTCAAAATACGCAAATTTTTACAAATATTTGAGCAAACTTTTTTCTTAGCTTGCCTTCGATGTTACGTTATTTGAAAAGAAGGCAAAATAAAGCATTTACGTTCTATTCCTGAAAGTGATCAGCCAACACTAAGGCTATGTTGGCATATTGAGTTTGTTATCGAGAAAGGATCATGCAAGGATTATGAAGCCTTCACTCGTTGTATTAACAGACTGCAGAACTGTGTTCATCACTCAACTTAGATACAGATTCAGTCATATATATTTACCTTAAGTCAACATACCCCCGATTAAATGAAGGATTTGCGAGATATCAAAATGTGTACACAAAGAGAGATGAAATGTGGGGAAGTGGGGTAGACGCATAGCTGTAAACAAAAGCCTATCAAAACAATGTGTGCGAGCGTGTGTGTCTGTGTGTATGTTTGTGCTTTAGGGAGTGTGTCAAAATCACATTAGATGCTGTTAACTTTTGCCAGTTCCTTTTCCTTTTTTTGGTCAATTTGTTTGTTTGCGCACAAATTGATTGATTGCTATTGAAGCGTGATTTGTCCTTAACCCTGCCACAATCACACTCTCTCACTCACACAGATAAATTCACACATTGTCCTTGTCTCTTATCTGTTTTGTGGTAATCGGGCGACTCGCTCGACTGAGATTTGTGGTCAAGCCCGAAAGGTTTTCTTTTCACAAATCCACTAAATTACACAAACACACACAGAGACACACAGACAGACATAACAAGTATCAAAGTAAAATATATTAAGTTTTGCTTACACTTGACTTTTATAAACTTTGCAATCAGCTCACTGCTCACTTATCGATTGCGGTTTTTAGGTGATGTTTTAACCGAGGCATATTCAAAGGTCAGTTTGCTAGAAAGTGTCAAGTAAATGGGGGAAAAATTGGAGATTCTTAAGTCGTCATTTAAAAGCTTTTGAGGCATCACATAATTAAGGTTATATTCTTGTGTTATTTTTTTACGCAGCTCTCAACTTTAAATGTTTGAAAGTACTTTCCTCTCAAAAACTTCAATTTATGTGTTCAGCTTTAAAGGGGAGTTATAGGCACGGAAAGTTCAATTATTAAAAAGGTTGCGATTTTTTGGTAGGCTCTAAGCAAGGAAACTAGAGAATTTTGTTTACAAACCGATTTAATTTGAGACCCTTATTTTTGGCACTTGAAGTGTTTTCCTAGAGATAATTGACGGCCTTGGCTTTAAACGGGACGGTCACACTATAACTTTTCGAAAAACTGTCTTAACAAGATTCAAATGAGAATTTTTTTGATTGTAAAACTTTGAAACTCAGCACGTAAGTCAATGATTATCCGAAAATGCTGCCATAAAAATTCATTGAAAAAATTCTGGAAATATCTTTGCAATGGTTTTGGTCTTGGATGACACAGAAAACTCGAGAAATTTTGAAGTCAGTTGGCTTGAAAATCTCTAAAAAATCAGTCGGTCTTTTTATACTCTGTACCGTAGGTACATAGAGTATTATAAGTTTGTGCAAAAGTATGTAACATCCAGAAGGAAGCATCTCCGACCCCATAAAGTATATATATTCTTGATCAGCATCAACAGCCGAGTCGATATAGCCATGTCCGTCTGTCCGTCTGTCTGTCTGTCCGTATGAACGCACAGATCTCAGAGATGGTAAGAGATAGAGGTTTGACAAGTATGGGACATATGCTTCTTATTTCTGCAGGCAGATTAAGTTTATTTTCCATTTTGGCCACGCCCCCTCCCGCCCCCGCAATTTAGAAAAAACGTCATATCTCCCACAGTTTTGAAGATAGATGGCTTGTTCCTTCTGGACATATTTAGTTATTAGGATAACTTATCGATCCGCCAAAGGAATGAAGAAGATCGGATGAACGGTTTTCGAGTTATGATCAAAAGACAAATTTTCTTGGTACAGAGTATGTTATAGTCGGGCTTGACCGACTTTCTTTCTTGTTTTCATTTGAGCTTATATTATTAGGAAGATTTCATAGACGGCGATTGTAGACTGGTTAATAGGAGGTGTATACCAATCTGTCAAAAAAGCCGCGAAATAAGCAAAGTTACAGTTGAAACTTTCATTTTCTCACAATGCAAAGGACCCGGGCGACGCCGGGTATTCAGCTAGTACTTTATATAAATAGAAACACTTTCACACAGCTCATGACCATCAAAGCAATGACAATGTGTTTCTACTTATATAAAGTATTGTGACGAAATAAAAACTTCGAAGTTCTGGATACAGCCCTTAAAGTAAAATGAAATTTCGTAGTCCAAATTCGAATAGTGTTTCCACAGTTATGTGGATACTTCCCTCGGGATAACAGAAGAAGTCACTGGGAAATAGTTGAAATCTATAATTGTTGTTGAACCGAACCGAAATGTTGAGTTCGGAACGGGTTAAGGTTTAGTTTTAATACCTTAAGAGGTTCGGTTCACAGTAATCTGAAAGTCGGAATTCCGGTTTCAAAACCGGTTTGCAGCTCTGCTACTAGCTAACATTTTGAATGCCTTCAATTAGTCCATCATTAAAATGTAAAGTAAATGCAAATAGTGGATTGGGTCTGATGCAGGCATAACAAACTCTCAGTTAATTATTTAAATTGAGAATTATTTAAGGCATACTTTTAGGGGCATTTCTCATGATATTCTTTTTGCGCATAAAGGTATTATGTTAACTTCTCACTTAAACAAGCCATCCATCTCTTTTTCCATCTCACCACATAACCTAACCCAACCAAATCTCCCCCGTTACACCCCCTCATCACCACTTTTCACAACATAAAAAAACACAAACCACAAAATCCCTGCCGATTTCCCCAATGGATTAAGCCACGTGCAAATTCCCAGCAATCGATTTCAAGTAACTTTAACTACCTTCTGTGTGAATTCGCTTTGTCAAGTTTTTGATACATATTTTATTTGATTTCTTGTGGCTATTTTGGGGTCAGCGAGTAGGACTTGACACGAACGACAACTGTTCCATTTCTCAACCGGTTGTTGCACCCTTTGGTTGTTCAATTTGCATATATGAAGTCCCCCGAGGTGTTTCCACAAAAAAAAAACAGAAAAAACAGACGCAAAAGGGTTAAATCAAATGTCGATTTTTGTTTGTTTGCCAATTTTTTATGATGGACCAAACGACCAGCCGCACCATAAAGCGAGGTACACATGTTGGATGGGTCATAAAACCGGGGTTTTAAATGCTGTCGCTATGTCCATTTTCATTTTCATTTCCATTTCTATTTCTGTGGCCAGGTATGAAAAGGAAAAATATGTATTGAATTGCGTGCATTGTTTCAACATTGCCAGCTAGCTACCTACTCCGCCCCACCCCCAGGACGCGTTCGATTTAATTGAAAAACTTGAAACAGCAGCAGAATTTCATGCTGGTGGCCTGTGTCAATGGTGAAACCAAAAAGCGAGTTGTGCAAAATTAATTTTGAATGGAAAATGTTATCATTTAATAATAATTAATTGACCCGAAGCAATTAAAGTGGCTGCGGTTCGAGCTGCAAATAGAGGGAATCGGAAATTTATTACAATTTCCAACGACTTTTTTGCCAATTTAATGAAACACACAAACGAACAGCAATCAGTTAACAGATAATTGAGTGAACGAGTTTATGGCAAATAGTTTTGCATCAAATTCAAGTCAAGTTTTGTGATGCACAACCACACGGATTGTGGTTTGATGCTCTGTTTGAAAATTTGCACCCAAAAAATAGTTTTCTCTGCCCCGCTTGGTATGCAGCACAATTTGCATACCCCTAATGGAGTTTGGGAAATTGTTGACCCTAATCCCTCACATATTCTGGAAAGAGTATTACTCAGGGTTGGCTGCGGCCTGCAGTTGGCAAATTGTGTTTGGAATTTTTTGCAAATGAATTTTCAATTTTTTTTTTTTTGGAATTTCTGGCAGCTGCTGAGGTAGTTGGTGTAACAAATATGCACACTCACACACACACACACTCATATATGCCGGATTCCGGACACTGCAGCCGCAAGCCGCATCCTTTTGCACCACACCCCCCGCCCAATGGAGTTTCATTTTTAACATAATTACGTTTAACACGAGCCAGCGTTGAATAACAAAGAGTGGGGCGTCTGGCAGTGGATTGGGGGTCGGTAGTTAAACTGCACAAATAACAGATCTAATTAAAGTGGAATACGAGCAAGTGAATGTCATAAAAAACAAGAAACAGTAGAGACTCTCCAAGTGGTTTATTTCAAGCGAACTTTAACCTTTATTTGCTGCAAAAGCCATCAAAACTGTTAAGGAAAACGTTTAAAATACTTAAGGAATAACACAGTGCACATTTTTTGAAGGTCTTTGTGTGGTTTTATATATATATAGTATATATACTATAAACTAAAAAATATCTCCAAAGGACTTGGCCCCATCACATCGTAAAGGTACTTTTTTGGGTTAGGTATTTCCGGCTGACCTCCTTTATGAGGCCGGGTAATGTTTTTATGTCTTTAGATATAAACAAGAGCAAGAAAAATCCTGAACTGACCGTATCATGTAGTTGTTTTTTGCCAGAAACGGCTAAACTACTAAAGCGAAATTAACCCAAAAACGAAAAAGCTAAGCTAACGCCGTCTGTGCCGAAGTTTTTATACCCTTGCAAGTGCTCGCTTAAATATTTTCAAAAATACTTTTTTCCCATTTTCCTAACGATCGTTCGTATGGGAGCTATATGATATAGTCATCCGATTTGGACAAAAACTTGTAGAATTGTGTAAAAGCACGAGAAACAAACAAATACAAAATTACAGGATGCTACCATTAAAAACAAAAAAGTTTTTCTAACTAAGACTGTTCTTCAGACCTAACTTTTGTATGGCAGCTATACCATATAGTTGTCCGATTTAAATAAAAATTGGTGGGATTATAAAAAAACATATAAAACCTACGATTACAAAGCTTGGAGACGTTTCCATTGAAAAGAAAAAAGTTTTTCATACTAAAACTAGTTTTCCGACCGATTGTTCCTATGGGAGCTATGAGATATAGTCATCCGATCCGGTCGGCTCCGACATATTAGTAGTGTGCAGCAAAAAGAAGACTCTGTGGAAAATTTCAGCTCGATAGCTTTAAAACTGAGAGACTAGTTGGCGTAGAAACATACAGACAGACAGACCGACGGACGGACAAAGCTCAATCGACTCAGCTCGTCACCCTGATCAAGAATATATATCTTTTATGGGGTCGGAAATGCATATTTCTATGCGTTGCAAACTTCTGGGCAAAATTATAATACCCTTTGCAAGGGTATAATAAGAGGAAAGTTAACTTTTGCTAGGCCGAAGTTTGTATACCCTTGCAGCACGCTTTTCTTACTAATTTGCAGGACATTCCACTGAAAACAAACAAGTTTTTCTCACCAAGACTACTTTTCAGAGTCTACTTTTGTAAGACAGCTATACTATATAGATGTCCGATTTCGACTAATCTAAGTGGAATCATGGGCAAGCACAGCAAACTAAGAAATCCAAAGTTTGGTGGCGTTTCCATTGAAAACAAAAAAGTTTGTCTCACTAAAACTAGTTTCTCTACCGATCATTCCTATGGCAGCCACATGCTATAGTCATCCGATCCGGCCGGTTCCGACAAATGTGCAGCGGATTTGTACCAAAAGACTTTATGCAAAGTTTGGTGAAGATAGCTTTAAAACTGACGGAGGAGATAGCATAGAAACAGATGGACAAGGCTAAATCAACTTAGCTCGTCCTGCTGATCAGGAATACATATATATACTTTATGTGTTCAGAGATGCTTCCTTCTATGCGTTACAAACATCTGGACAATTTTAATAGAGGTTAAGGGTATAAAAACTGTTTGTTCTTAAAAGTGTTGCTGTTTCTTTCAGTTATGTTTGTATCAAAAACAAGAAAGAAAGTCGGTCAAGCCCGACTATAACATACTCTGTACCAAGAAATTTTGTCTTTTGATCATAACTCGAAAACCGTTCATCCGATCTTCTTCATTCCTTTGGCAGATCGATAAGTTATTCTAATAACTAAATATGTCCAAAAGGAACAAGCCATCTATCTTCAAAACTGTGGGAGATATGACGTTTTTTTTTCAATTGCGGGGCGGGAGGTTTATTGAAAATAAACTTGATCTGCCTGACATAAGAAGCATATGTCCCATACACGTCAAACCTCTATCTCTTACCATCTCTGAGATCTGTGCGTTCATACGGACAGACAGACGGACATGGCTATATCGACGCGGCTGTTGATGCTGATCAAGAATATATATACTTTATGGGGTCGGAGATGCTTCCTTCTGGATGTTACATACTTTTGCACAAACTTATAATACTCTATGTACCTACGGTACAGAGTATAAAAACTGTGCCTGGTCACGCTAAAAGTTTGCCTTGAACGAAATTGAATAGTCAAATCTCATGGCACACTTACAGAATTTTTGGTATATACAAAACAGAGATGGAAAGATGGTTTCTTTTGGTGAATGTCTTAGATAAGTGGGAATATCGTATTATAAACGAAATGTTATATTCTGAAATGTCGTCTGATGAAAGGAATACCAAAAGGTCTGTTAACAATTGCAGGAGTTGTACAAGATAACATGTCTTAAGATGGGGACAAGTCATCTGTAACTCGGCATCGCTAAGTATAAATGCGGTCTAAAGAGGTAACCCCTTTAGAGGGTCCATCAGCGAGTTGTAATCTAACCGAAATACAAATGAAACTCCTTGATTGATTGATAATAATTTCCAAATTCACAAGTATCAATCATGTCTAAAGACAAGCGCTTTACGCCTTAACATGTCGTCACTCCACTGAACCCAACCGAATCGATTTGTTTACTAGTTTCTGGTTAAACTCAGCAGATTTGATGGCGGTTCGATCTGTGGTTCGGTTTGGTACATTTCGTTGCGAAATCCATGCAAAAAAGGTCATTTCGAGGTGGAGACCATTTCAGGTAATTAAAAACTCTTTGGAAAAAGAGTATGCAATTAGTTCTACATTTGAAATTTCTGTACCTACTTGGGTGAATACATATAGTTCTTACGGTAATGTTCATAGGTAATAAGAAAACCAACTAGTGCTCTACTTACATATCAGCGGGCGCAGGCATAGCCCAGTTGTGTGTTAAGCTACTTAATCTAAGACTGTTTCGGTTTATGTTATGAACAATTCGAATTATTGGTAAATCTTTTTGATTTTGGGTTGTGATGGTCTTAAGTCAAGCCCGACAAGCTTTCAAAACAAGTACAAAAACAATCTAGAATCAATATGTGAGTACTTCCAGCAAGTACTAAATATTTTTCTAAATATATGCGTCTCTATTTTGTACCAAAGATGGCAGGAAAGACCCTAAAATGCAATTACTGCTGGACTAAAATCTGGCATTACTTTATAACACAAGTGTTAGAACCAGTTGGGAATTTAAAGAGCACATTTACTTAAAAATTGCATGCATTTTTCTTTTGTATACTTTTGCACTTTTCATTCAATAAACATAAAGATAGAATGAAACAAAGATCAAAAAATGTACCTAATTGTTATTGTTTCTTTGCTTAACTTTGTTTGGTTCCATTTTAAGATCAATATAAACCAAATAATAGAAAGCTACAACAACAAAGCACACAGCTTCAAGGCATGTGGTCCTAAAAGACGTTGCTAGAACTTTAAGAACAATCAATTTGCCCATACGGCATACACACTGTAACGTGACGCTTTATTAAAGGCAAATCGGCTTATGCAGTCCGCACACAAGCACACACACACACACACATATAGACACGGAGTCACACACATGCACACACACACATACAAAGAGAGAGCGAAAACAACATTGATGAGGGCGTTGCTGACATGCAAAAGCCACGTCCATGTGGCCTGATTGACACACAAAGCATCCATTTTGCCAGGATATTACCCAACCCCCACACACACGCACATATACACATCCCATTGTACTTGACTGGGCAATGCAATGTCTATGTCCCTGTCCCTGTCCTCTGATCTCAGACATTAATAGTTGCTGCTGCAGCAATTCATTAACAATTTTCAGCTAGCCATCCAAGTCTTAAGTGGCTACGGCGCCAAAAGTCCTCCATTCGGCATTTACAACTTGAAGTGGGTGTGGCTGCTGTTGGTCAGGGCAAAGGTCAGGATGTGACAAGCGAATGACAGTCCATTAAATGTGTCTACCTAGTGGAGCACTGAGAAAAATAATCATCTACACTTGGAAAAGTTAGTTAAGTTAGTGCAAAGTAAGCATATTCCACCCCATAATCAGTATCAACAGACGAGTCGGTATAGCCATATCCATTCGTATAAACAAACCGATCTTAGGAATGATAGGAGATAGAGGTTAGACATTTATGCAACATATGCTTCTTATATTTACTTACAGGTAGATCAAGCCAATTTTCCACAATTCTTCTACTTAACTAAATCATTTTTGCCTGAGAGCTCTCTGTTCAAGAATAAACCAGCCTAAGTATAATCAGCTTTTATTTCAGGAATGGTCGATCTTGGTTTTGAGTCTGTCAGTTTTTAAATTTAAGGATTCTTCTTCGACTCAACTAAGAATTTTCGTATTTGTAGCTCTCGGTTCAAGAATGAGTGAACTTATACAATCAGGAATAGCCGTTGTTGGTTTTGAGTCTGTCAGGCTGTGAATTCAAGAATTCTGCCATATAATTTAAGAATATTTATGGGAACTTTCGTATATTAAACTGTTGGTTCGAGAATCAGAAATCTTGCAATTTAAATTTAAAGATTTTTGTACTTAATTTAAGAATGTGTGTGCTTGGAGCTCTTGCTGGAAGAATGAACTACCTTAAGAAAACTCAGCTTTCTTCTACTTTGTTCAAGCATAAACAATTTTGTAATTTAAGTATACCAAGCTCTTATTTTAGAGATGGTCGGTCTTGGTTTCTGGCAAAATATTCAAGAATTCTTTTACTTAATTTAAGAATTTTCATTTCATTGAGAATTTTCATTCTTACCTTACTTCAGACATTCCTTTTAGTCGATTTCTTACCGCTTTCTCATTTACGGATGACTTTTCAATACAGAAATACTTGATCGTAGATTGTATAGGAATAGTTTAAGCAGCTTTCGAACTACTTATACATATTTAAGACCTTAAACCAGTTCCAACTTTCACTTGAAACATTAGAAAAAGTAATTTTAAATCAATTTTACCTAAATTCTTAAACCAGAAGCAAGTTTCTTGATTCAAGTATGCTTTACCGAATTTGTATACCCTGCACCAAAGGTACACAGAGTGTATTAAGTTTGTGCAAAGGTATGTAACTGCCGAAATGATATATATTCTTGATCAGCATCAACAGCCGAGTCGATATAGCCATGTCCGTATGTCCGGTCTTCTGTCTGGACTGAACCAACAGAACTTGGAGATGGTAAGAGATAGAGGTTAAGAGATTAAGTTATATATTTTAAAGTAGAATAGGAAAACCCGCCATATCTCCCAGAATTGTATGGATAAAAGGGTTCATACCTTCTGTACTTTTCAAATAGTCAGCATAATTTATTGATCCGTCAAAGAAATGAAGAAGATCGGTTGAACGATAGTCAAGTTACAGGGCAAACAAACATTTATGCTGGGCAGCATCGGCTGAAACAGCAATTGGCAGCACTTAACACACTTTAACACCAACTTTGTGAGGTATAGCACTTATTATAGTCTTCACCGACTTTTATACTCTGTACCGTAGGTACATAGAGTATTATAAGTTTGTGCAAAAGTATGTAACATCCAGAAGGAAGCATCTCCGACCCCATAAAGTATATATATTCTTGATCAGCATCAACAGCCGAGTCGATATAGCCATGTCCGTCTGTCCGTCTGTCTGTCCGTATGAACGCACAGATCTCAGAGATGGTAAGAGATAGAGGTTTGACGTGTATGGGACATATGCTTCTTATGTCTGCAGGCAGATCAAGTTTATTTTCAATTTTGGCCACGCCCCCTCCCGCCCCCGCAATTTAGAAAAAACGTCATATCTCCCACAGTTTTGAAGATAGATGGCTTGTTTCTTCTGGACATATTTAGTTATTAGGATAACTTATCGATCCGCCAAAGGAATGAAGAAGATCGGATGAACGGTTTCAAAATTTCTTGGTACAGAGTATGTTATAGTCGGGCTTGACCGACTTTCTTTCTTGTTTTTACTTGTTTTCCTTAAAGATGTACTCTTAAATATCGAAAAAAGAAGAAGTGTCATACTTGAGTTGAGAACTGTCTTTTAAAAAAGTTGAGTAAGAATGAAACCACTTGAGCCAAGAGCAAATTACTTGATTCCGAATTTCTTTCCTTAGACAATTTTAAGATCTACACTTGAAACAAGTAAAAAAAGGAGCATTTTTATGCTGGAGTCAGGAATTATCATAGTTAGGATAAGAATGAGAACTCTTCGCTCCTTAAGGAACTTTATGTTGTACTCCGGAAACAAGAAAAAACACAAAAAATGTCAAACTTGAGTCAAGAATTCTCGAAAACAAATGTAGTATCTTCCTCTAGTTCCAATCCCATGTGGGACTTGGGGCATCGACCACTCCTTGTATCCTGCTATTCCCGCAGCTTTCCGCTTCTCTAGCAACAGTTCGCCTCCAAGTTTGTTCGGATCTGCCAGGGTTGTTCCATTCCATTGCCTTCCCAGCAATGCTGTTCTCATTTTGTGTGACATATGTTGGTCCTTCGAGCCGGTTTACACATACACAAACTGTTTACTTTAAGTAAGAAAGCATTTTGTTTAAAGTTTTAACCTACTTCATTTACATACCATTAAGAAAGAAACGTGTTTGAAATGAAGCCATTTGCCTACCCTTGTCCTTGGAACACGTGCAGTGTCATAAAAATAGCGCGACTGGGATTATGGAAAACCAAAAACCAAATTGGCTCGGTTAGGCGGGTCATAAAAAATTATATGCAAAATATGCAATACAGGTACGCACCCCCTTTATGAGGGTGGGCAATAAGATGGGCTTAGCCGTATACTACCTATTGGCAGGTAGGATCTCCCTGGGATCAGGCATAGGTATAAATATGCACCGCCCACTGAGCTAACCAAACAGTTGCCCAGCAGCCAGCATAACGACAACATCTCTCCTCATTATGGGTACCACACACTCCATCTCGACGCAGTGCACCGCCAATGATTCAACAACGCCCGCTAATTGCCTCTGTTGTGTGCCACGTCCACGCTTCAAGTTTCGTTTCCCCAACATGTGGCATAAGTTGCAGCGCTCGCTGAGTCGCCGTCTGAATTTCCAGGCACGCAAGCGACGCAGTATTCAACGTGGCGCCAACGCCAGCAACTCACGCCGGGCACTGCTCCGTCCCATGCCACGTTGTTCGTCATTTGGCTCTAGTGGCACATTGCTGCTGACAGCCAGTAAGCGTGCCACGCCCATGGACAACCATTACGCCCAGTGGAAGTGCAGGTTTGAGCATGCCATTGCCTTGCCCACTGCCGCCAAGCAGCAGCACAACATCAGTGAGGCCCTGTCGGGTCAGACCACGCCACGGGGTTTCCCCTCGCACACCGATCCACGTCGCTGTTTGCCCGTACCCGAAGAAGAGGAGCTGCTCCAGCAGCCACTGTACGATGTGGTGGCTGATATCAAGGTACGACGCCGTCTCAGCTTTCGTCTGCCCAAAATGGCTGCCCAAACGAATGCGGCCGTGGTGCGACGTCCAAGTGCCAGAGAAAGGGCAGCCCAGGCCAAAATTGATGAGCAGCTGCAACGTGATTTGTTCGATCTGGAGGACTACTATGGAGGGTTTCATTATGCGCAAAGGAATGAGCGCTTGGTGCACATCTGAGTAGGAGCAGGAGTTGAAGTAAATAGCCAAAATTGTGATAGACACTAAGTTTAGTTTAAATAGTTGACCAATTAGCTGAATAAAACTTGACACAAATTATGAGTATGAGCTGTATAAACACTCTTGGCCCTTCGAGCCGGATACGGCATGAAACACAGTCTCGAACTAGAAAGCTGATTCAATGTCACAAACTGTACCTCATTCTATGCCAATGCCACATAACCATAAAGGGCATCCGTTGCATATTTGCCCTCTCGAAATGTTTTCTTTTATGTTGGTCATGCCCCTTGTCATTCAATTCAGTTCAGTTCAGTTCTTTTCTTTCGCTGGGCCAGTTGGTTCATTCAACTTGTGTGGCCGCCACTGAATGGCGACAACAGAGCCACAAATATTTCATTGAGACATTTGCATTATTATGAAGCATTTCGCTTTGGCACTTGGCAGCCTCATAAATCTTTGGCCCGGCAGACAAAGCAGAAGCACACAGACGCACCACAAAAAGTGCTCCAACTGTTTTTCACACATTTCCCCCCGCCCGACCAAACTCAGTCAAATTCAAATCATCAACGAAAATACTAATCATCATTTTCGTATCCCGGCAGCTTGGCAAATTAGCTGATTGAAGAGTCGAGTCGAGCTGGCTGCCAAAATGTTTCGAAAACGAAAATCGGACAAGGTCCCCGACATTTTTCGTTTTCTGTTCTATGCACATTTGGGGCGCGGCTGCCTTTTGTCTGTTGTTTGCATTCGCCGTTTTATTTTTATGCAAAACTGCGAGAAGAAGCTGATTAATTGCCTCGGTGCACATTTCTTGCGCTTGTCCCAATTCAGGCGAATTTTGCGGCCAGTTGCAGTTGTTGCTGCTTAATCAATCATTTGGTTTTTGCTGTATGGGAAATCTAATCATAAGTGTGCAAATTGGCAAAAGGTATAAAAAAGTCAGTTTGGTTATGTGTGAGTTTGATGGATGCCTCGAACGAATACAGATCCAAGGCGAAACATCTTCTTTACAAATACTTTTTTATATTTTACTAACTGAAACACCCTTTAAGACCTTCTATTTACCCTTTTTAAATTGTCATTCATCAAATCTTCATAATAATCCATTATAATTTAATATCTAGCTAATTTTTGGATTTTCTGGATTCTCCAATCTTCATCAGCGAAGTCTTAAACAGTTTGATGAGCTCATTGTGTACGTGTAACATTTCCAGCAATTGCTGTATTATAAGCCTTTATCTCAATTCCATTTTCGCCAAAGTTTTGCAATTAAGAGAGACCAATTCTTGACCAAAAACTGGTCTTAAATCATCTAGTTCCCATGAAAGTAGAATAGAGAACTATCAGAATAATCTCCCAAAATGGCATTATGCAAGCCCAGACCAATGTTACCAATTCACTCTCCTTGGCTTCATCACGTATATCGAACTGTGAGTGATCATCACTTTGTTTAAATCGCATATAAGGCCATCACTATTCTTTATAATAAAGGAAGCCAACGAACAACCTTGAAAATAGCTAGAAAACCAAAACAAATCAGACAGAACATATGCCTAGCTGTCAAATGAAATGACCGCCTACTGCGCTACGTGAAGGAAAACACGAAGTGTACACCTACAGCGCCACATTGTTGTCCATACGAACGCATAGATCTTTGAGATGGTAAGAGATACGATTTGCGACATGATTGCGGCAAAAACTCTACGGGCACCTTCACTAGCTAAAGGCGCTAGCTTTGAAGTAACTAGCCATGTAAAAGCTTCTTAAACTTTGCCGTTTGGATTCGGAGTTTAATTATGGGTCCCATTCTCTTGAATATTCGATTCAAGCATTCGTTTTGAAAGAAGTTCAATAAGAATGAAAATTCTTGAACCAAGTATGCATATTAGATCCCTTTTTTCTTAATTCAAGAGCTTCAATACCTGAACCAAGTATGAATCGTTCTCAAATCCAGCAGTTTCTTGAATTAAGTGCTTATTAAACTCAAATTCAAGTTTGCTCATTCTTGATTCAAGAGCTAGCGCATTGTCCAAACACAAGATTGTTCGTTCTTGTATCAAGCGCTCACCAGAATCAATCGTAGGATCGGTTACTCAAGCATCAAGAGCTACACAGATTCAAAAGTAAGGACGCACATATTCCAATACAAAAAAAAACAATTTAAATCTATTTCATAGAACATTAGTTGCCAAACTATGTAGCAAGTTTTAGCCTGTCAACTGTCAGTCCATGCCAGCCATGCCATAACTGTTTGGGAATTTCAGAAAGTGAAATTCAAACCGAAAACGATGGCGCTCTCTGCTTGGTAGTTTACCCACACATCCCTCTTCTATGATAAACGAAACTGGGAGAGCGCATTCAATATGATTCTCTCAAAGGTGCTTGCTCTTCTCTCTTAGTTTCTTTACCTCACCCCCCTAGCCAGCAAACACCAAACTGAGAACGAACTTAGCTCTATTTTAAGAGTGAAAATGTTTTTCAAGATCATTCGTACTCAAATTACATGCAATATATGTACTTAATATTATGAAGACAATGGGAAAGCATGAATATTGATTGAATCAAAACTGTGGGAAAATGTGTTAACATCTATTAGCAACGCTTCCTGTCTCCCCTCTTGTTGTATGCTAATTTTATATAAATTGACAATATTTATATTGATTGAGTTAAGCTTTAACCGCACATTAAGCCCAAATCTTTGATAACACTTTGATTTATGGCTCAGATGGTTCATTATTGGCAATTGGAACATTGATCGGTTGGTAATAAGCGACACCAAGAACACACTTACGACCATTAGCCCGGAGGCCACAGACCCCGACCCCGACACCGAACCCGACCCCGACCCCGACCCCGACCCCGACCGCGACCGCAACCCCCAGACCAGTAGACCCATAAAGCGCAGTCACAACAAATATATAATCGATACAAGAGAAGCCAAAGCCAAAACCAAAAAAAAAACCCGCGTCACGTGCCGCGAATGGACTTGTACCCGAGCACTACCAATGCATAGGACCAGCAGCAGCGGCAGAGGGGTAGGGGCCAAAGGGCAACAAAATCAACAAATGAAAACTAATAGGCAATTATACGCAAATGCCGAGCAGACAGATACAACACGGCAAAAAAGAAAAGGCAATTGTGGCATGCAACATGCAAGCAAAAGCCACATACAGGGAAAGGTGGTTGCTCTACTGTGGGCAATTCGGATTTTTGTGTTACTAGCCCCACTGTGCCCCCAGTTGACATTGACATTGACGAGCCAGTTGTCAGGCCATGCGCAGGAATGCGGCCAGACTGTCATCACCCAGTTCTAAAATCCTAAATTATTGTCATTCCAAGTTCAAGTTGATTTCGAAAGTCGACCTATTTTTCAATTTGGCTCTTTGGCTCGTGACATTCTGTACATAAATCAGGGCATCAATTTGTATCTGTTAAAGTTCTTCCATATATTATATACGGTACAATACAAATACGTGCAACCCCCGCCGGAGTAAAAGATATGCCATACGTGCGGGCACTAATCAGCTGAATTTGTCACTTTATGCCATGTGAAGCATTTCACGCATATAAAGTGGCCATTGTGTGGCCTCCTTGGGGGGGCAGAGCAGAGATGTGCTGCTCCCGCTTCGTCTTTGGGGTTTAACCATAAACTTTCAATCAAATTTTGGTCTTTACTTTGGCTTATTTTTAGCGCCCCAATCATACTTAATCATTATTCCATTAAAATGGCAGAGAGATAGAGGGGGAGAAAGTACGAGGACTTTTGTTTGTCACAGGATGAGCAGTCATACAGGGTGCACACCCAGAGATATGCTACAGCATTTCTGGAAATGACTGAGAAGTTAAACACAAAGTCTTTAGTAAAACTCACGTCTTGACAAGCTTTGGTTTATGAAAACTGGTGCGGTTCGGTGGTTCACAGAGTTTCCTATGGAACAATACACAATATAGATATCCGATTTCGGCCAAACTTGTTGGAATCATGCCAAAGCCTATGAAACGAACATGTCCACAATTTGGAGTCGTTTTCATTTAAAACAAAAAAGTTTCGCTCAATAGAACTTCTTTTTCGACCCATCATTCGTACTGCAGCTATATGCTATAGTCAGCCGATTTTGACAAAAGCTTGTAGAATTGTGGCAAAGCATAGCAAGCTAGGAAATACAAAGTTTGTAGGCGTTTCCATTGAAAACTAAAAAGTTTTTCTCACGAAAACTTGTTTTTTGAACGATCCTTTCTATGACAGCTATATGTTATATTCAACCGATTTTGACAAAACTTTGTAGAATTGTGTGAAAACATCTCAAATAAATAAATGCCAATTTTAAGGGCGTTTCCATTGAAAACAAAAAAGTTTTTCTCACTAAGACTACTTTTCAGACTCAACTTTTCTATGACAGCTTTACTATATAAATGTCCGATTTCGACAAAACTTAGTGAAATCATGTGAAAGCATAGCAAACTATGAAATACAAAGTTTGGAGGCGTTTCCATTGAAAACAAAAAAGTTTTTCTCACGAAAACTTGTTTTTTGAACGATCCTTTCTATGACAGCTATATGTTATAGTCAACCGATTTTGACAAAACTTTGTAAAATTGTGTGATTGCATCTCAAATAAATAAATGCCAGTTTTAAGGATATTTCCACTGAAAACAAAAAAGTTTTTCTCACTAAAACTACTTTCCAGGCTCAACTTTTGTATGACAGCTTTACTATATAAATGTCCGATTTCGACAAAACTTAGTGAAATCATGTGAAAGCATAGCAAACTATGAAATACAAAGTTTGTAGGCGTTTCCATTGAAAACTAAAAAGTTTTTCTCACGAAAACTTGTTTTTTGAACGATCCTTTCTATGACAGCTTTATGTTATAGTCAACCGATTTTGACAAAACTTTGTAAAATTGTGTGATTGCATCTCAAATAAATAAATGCCAGTTTTAAGGATATTTCCACTGAAAACAAAAAAGTTTTTCTCACTAAAACTACTTTCCAGGCTCAACTTTTGTATGACAGCTTTACTATATAAATGTCCGATTTCGACAAAACTTAGTGAAATCATGTGAAAGCATAGCAAACTATGAAATACAAAGTTTGGACACGTTTCCATTGAAAACAATAAAGTTTTTCCTACTAAAACTAGTTTTTCGAACGATCGTCCCTATGACAGCTATATGCTATAGCCATTCGATCTGGCATAGCATATTTGTACCAAAAGACTGTGTGCAAAGTTTGTTTAAGATAGCTTTTAAACTGACAGAGAAGATGGCTTAGGAACAGATGGACATGGCTGAATTAGCACAGCTCTTCGTGCTGATCAAGAATATATATGCTTTATATACCTTCTATTGCTTGGATTTGTGTATTTCGGTTTGATTGGTTCACAATTGGTTAGCGGTTTGATTGGGTTCGGCTCAGAACCTATTAGGTTCAAGTTGTGTAGCAAAGCCCAACCCGTCAAAATAAAGTTGTTCAACTAGCGTCTGCAAAACAAAAAATAAATAGAATCATCATCATCATCGTCATCATCATCATCATAATGATGGCCATAACAAACAAGCGCAACGCGCCGGCATACACTGAAACAGACGTTGATGCGTTATGTGGGGTGTGCGGGCCGGGCCTTATATAAAGATTGTTACCATATTGCTATCATTTGCACACAATCAGCGTCAACGTCTGTTTGTCAGCGGGAGGAGGCGCAGCGTAATGTATGCATGAGGCATCTCAAACTTCAGGTCCCCCTACCCCCCACCCGCCCGTTGTCGGCGGAAGCGTCAAAAGGAAATAAAAAAAAAAAAAGTATTCGACATCGTTATTTTTCACCCCCCCAACCCAAAACCCCATCTACTACTTCATCTTCTGCCCCCAAACGGGGAGACCAAATTGTAGATAAAATGAAAATAAATTTAAATAAATAGCGTAAAATCAAATTTCCTAGGAAAATAAAATATATGCGTTGATTTTCCGGCGGCAGCCGCAAGTGGCGTGAAGTGAAGACGGAGATTTTACTGACAAAAC
The DNA here is from genome assembly GCA_035044985.1 of Lordiphosa fenestrarum. Lineage (NCBI taxonomy): Eukaryota > Metazoa > Arthropoda > Insecta > Diptera > Drosophilidae > Lordiphosa > Lordiphosa fenestrarum. Next base: position 167,930 of record JAWNNO010001131.1, on the reverse strand, counting down.
GATTACATTGTCAGGGCCAGTAGGTTGGTGGGAGATGAGGTCGATACAGGTTACACTCTTCAAACAAAAACCGATTCAAACTTTAAACTTCAATTTCCGGTTCCGCATTCAGCGAAAGCTGTTTATATGCATTTTAGCCGCAAAGTTGCAGCAACATTTAACAAGAAAGTTTATTATAACAAGTAACATTGTTCGAGTGTTAGGAAATACCAGTTAAGTCTCAGAATCAGCCACCTCTTTACCAAAACCAGAATAGTTTTCCTTTTTGGCTACGGTCCTCGAATAGCTTGATTTTGGCGGCCAAAAGGCGTTCCACCGGCTCCCCATATATATAGGCCCACACAGCCACGGCTATGCCCATAATTAACATTATACAGATGTAAGGGTTGAACATTGTTGTTGCCGGCTTCAATCCCTCTAGACATTTCTCAGATTCCTTGTTGGGAGGAATTCCTTTCAATTTTCCATCACTGCACTCAGACTCGTCCGACGAGACCTCATCGTCCTCTAAAGCTTTATAATACGGTAGGAGGTTGGCTATGGCCGACTTTTGCGAGGTAGCGGTCAAATGTTCATCATCCTGTTCCTGCTTCGATTTCTGGGCGCCCAACGAAAAGAATCTGCCAATATCGGACATTGCGTTGACCGTTTTAAGCTGTGAAGAGCAGTCGAATTAGTGTGTTCAGTTGCTCTTGTTCAGTTCAGTTGTTCAGTTGTTCAGTTGCTCACCAAAGATGGCGGAGAAAATGCGCAACTGTACCAAACAAACCAACGAAGTCACAGAGTGAGTCGAACTGAATGCGCGTCTAATACTTTACCTTCTCAAGTTACTTGAATACAAATTATTAGCTAAATTCGAAACTTTTTTTTATTAAAATATATGTTTTTCAGCACGAAGTTGTTGCCTTGACTGGAGAATTAAAAGTGAGGAAAATATGGGAGTGTAGCACGAATAATAACAAATTTGCAGTGAGAGCTTTGTCTAGGCCAACTGATTTGGTTAAATAAATTTAAGTTATCTGTGACTGACAGAAAAGGTAACTGCTAAATGGCCGGAAGAGCAGTCACAAATTCCCAACTATTAACGAGACAAATTGAGACAAATGCTTGTCTCTTTTGGGTCAGACTATAAGCCGAACCTTTAAAATAACGAACGTTAATGACCTTCAATCAAAAAGTATTGTATATAAAGAGTGATTTCGTAGCAGCTGTCGGATTTGATTCACAAAACAAGAATACATCAAATTCAGAAAAATGTATGAATCAGCTATAGTAAACCCACTTACATATTCGGTCACGCCACGTATGTCCTTTTGGGCCTTCTCTACCTACAACTTCCAGATTTGACATTCAAAATATTGCTACTAAAATGCTATTCAAGAACCAATATAATCCAATTTATGTGTTTCTTTATGTTGAAGATTAATAAATGCGTACGACTGTCACGTTCTGTTGAAATGCTCATATGTGTTTATAGCTCGATTCGGCAATATATAAGAACAATATTAAACTTGTTCAAAATGTTGTTGATTTCAGGGCTGCAAACCAACAAAAGCTCACTAGTTCGAACCAAAGTTGACCCCTGATTAAGATTCGGAAATTTCAGGTTCAAGGTTTTTGGGAGAAGGTTTTGGCTCGAACCTTGGTTCAGTTCATGCTTTATACGTACAATACTTATAATTTTTGTGTTCTAAAAATCGCATTCGACATAATAACTACACACAAACTGTATGAGTTTTGGGTCGGAATCACTTTTTGGCAGTCATGGGAATATTCAAAATATATTTTTTGCTCTTAAGTAAAATTCCATTCCGTAGTTTTCCTAGTAAAATAAGCCCGACTATAACATACTCTGTACCAAGAAAATTTGTCTTTTGATCATAACTCGAAAACCGTTTATCCGATCTTCTTCATTTCTTTGTCGGATCGATAAGTTATCCTAATAACTAAATATGTCCAGAAGGAACAAGCCATCTATCTTCAAAACTGTGGGAGATATGACGTTTTTTCTAAATTGCGGGGGCGGGAGGGGGCGTGGCCAAAATTGAAAATAAACTTCATCTGCCTGCAGACATAAGAAGCATATGTCCCATACATGTCAAACCTCTTTCTCTTACCATCTCTGAGATCTGTGCGTTGATACGAACAGACAGACGGACAGACGGACATGGCTATATCGACTCGGCTGTTGATGCTGATCAAGAGTATATATACTTTATGGGGTCGGAGATGCTTCCTTCTGGATGTTACATACTTTTGCACAAGCTTATAATACTCTATGTAAAGGGTTGCCCATATTCGACGGACCCATCTGGCAACGCCATAACTTTTGACAGAGATGTCAGATCGCTTAATGACATACCGCGTTTGAAGCGTCAGTTCAAGCAGATTTTTACCATGGAACAATACACGCCACGCGAGCGCTCTGAAATAGTTGAAATTTACATTCAACAGAACAAGTCAATTGTGAAAACTCAACGTGCTTTTAAAAAATTAAAATTTCACATTGAATGGGACCGTAAATAAGCAAAATTGCCGTATTTACGCCACTGAAAATCCTCAGGAGATTCAAGAAGTGCCTCTTCATGACGAAAAAGTCACAGTTTGGTGCGGCGTTAGTGCGAAAACGGTCATTGGGCCGTTTTTCTTCCAAAATGAAAATGGCCATGCTGTTACCATCAACCAGGAGCGTTATCGCGACATGATGACCAATTTTGTGATGCCAATTATTCGTCGAAAGCGTATGAGGCAGTTCTGGTTTCAACAAGACGGCGCTCCACCGCACACAAGTCGCATAACAATCGATTTTCTGAAGAAATTGTTTCCGGGCCGTTTGATGTCGAAAAGTGGTGATTTGGACTGGCCACCGCGTTCGCCCGATTTGACGCCGCCTGACTTCTTCTTGTGGGGATATTTGAAGTCAAAGGTTTACGTTAACAAGCCAAGGACCGTAGAAGAGCTCAAGGACAACATTCGTAAAGAAATAGCCGCTATTCCGGCCGAAATGTTGGCGAAAACGATGGAAAATGCTGCAAAAAGGGCACAATACGCCATCAACGCCACAGGCGGCCATTTGAGAGATATCATATTCAAAAATTGATGTAAACAAATCTACTTGGAACAAATTAAATGATTAAGATTGCCAACCGCCAAATTTTTATTTTTTTCTTTGATTTTTAAAAAAAAACATGGGTCCGTCGAATATGGGCAACCCTGTACCTACGGTACAGAGTATAATTACCAATTTAATGTTAGACGCTTGCTTTTGAGAATTATTTAAAAAGCCTTAGAGTTGAGGAAATTAAAGATCAAAGGGTCTTATGGGTGGGGATTTTATATGTAATTCTAAACGTTTGTCTGGAATTTCTATTCCACTTTTTGGCCCATTTTAAGTGTCTAACAGAAGTAATTTCTGATGTTAAACCGAACCGAAATTTGAGGTTCGGAACTGGTTTGGTTTTAGCTTTTATTTCTAAAGAAATTCGGTTCAAGGTTCGGTTCAGTAGGAATTCCGGGCTCGAACCGGTACGGTTCCCAACCGGCTTGCAGCCCTCCTTGATTTATGGTTAGTTTTTTTAAAACGAACATTTTCCGCAAAAAAGTTTAAAAAGGTTCGGTACCGGAGGCGCTTTCAGAGCTACAAAAAAGTTTCATTTGACTAGAAATTCAAAAACTTTGCATACTTTTGGGCCTTTGCTTAAGCAACACATAAGCACTCAAGGATTTCTACCATAATTAGCAAGCGTGGTAGTTCCCAAATGATTATTCCATGGACTGTTGAAATATAAAAAAGGAACATGAAAAAAGACTTGTGAGAGCAAAATTCTCATTTGCTGATAAGAAAACTGGGGAGACCCCTAAAATACTACTGTACACAGAAAAAACAATGGTGAAATAAAACCAAGCTTAGTTTAAAAGGTTAAAGGTTCTGAAGGCGTTTTAAGAGCTTCAAAAAAAGGCATTTACTTAGCAGTTTTAAGATACTTGCATACTTTTGGGCCTTTGTTTAAGAGACACATAAGCACGCAGTGGTTTCTAACACAGTTCGCATGCATTCCATGGACTGTTGATATATTATATAAAAAAAGGAACATGCAAAACGACTTGTGACAGCAAAATTCTTATATGCTGATAAGAGAACCCTTGAAATAGTATTGGGGAGGAGGTAGTGGGCATTGACGGTCAGGTTCAGCGCAATTTCTTTAAATTTAAATCATTCTGAGGAATTTACGAAAAGTGACAGATCTTCTAGGGGCACATTTGCCAGACTGACCAGATTTTCAAAGAATGGTTTATCATTCTTTCTAAAGGAAGAAGTGCAGAGGAATCTCCTAAGAAGTGCAGGGCAGTCGCTTAGAAGGTGCTTTACACTTCCTACTCGTCATATGAGAAAATCCTGGATTTGACCGACTTCTGACAACGTTTGGGATTGATTTAAGCCCGGTTATGTCGTATGTTTTATGCTGTCTGTTCTCATGTCTTCGATTCAGCCTTGAAAACAGCTTTATTTCGTTAAGCTGAGGCCATCAATTATCTCACTTTTTGTTTTTGTCAAACACACTTATTAATGTGTCAGGGTGGGTGCTGCATGTACCTAGGGAGGGCCGGTAACACGTATCATGAATTATTACCTGCTTCACCATAACAAATTTCATTTTGTTGTGTGTCAAGCTGATGATTCGCCTCTTACTTTATTTTTTATTTACATTTGTAATGTGGCGTCATTCTCTCGAACCAGCTGCTGTGCTGCCTCATGTGAATTTTGCGCTTAATTAAATTTTAATAACACTGCACACACTACACTCGTGTACTAAATCAAGCTCACAAATCCCCCTGAGGATTACGTAAAAACTGCGGCAACGGGCAGAGCATCTACTAAGGCAAAGAGCCCAAAATGTTGCTGCTGCAAAAGCCCACTTAAGGCACACGCGGCGTATACGCAATTAGTTGACTTTAATTTATGTGCGCTCCAAATGACAAAGGATAAAGGGCTTCTCCCTGCCACACACACACACACACACAAAAACCCAAAAAAGAGAGCAAAGAAGTAAATTAGGCAGAGCTAACCAAGGAGCAAGGACAAGGTCTAAGCCAAAAACCGTAAGTGGCAATTAAAAATCCAACCGAAAATGCCAAGAAGAAAAAGACCAAAGTAAATGTTAATGAAAGTAATTATGAAAATGCAAGACAAAGCGGGCTTAGGGCGAAGCAGCAGAAGCAAAGCTCTACGTTAATGCTAATGAAATACAAAATCGGCGTATAATACAGATTTCGGTTATATATAAGCGCCTTAGGACATTTCACTCTCTTACACTTGGCAAGCTTTCTGTGCATTTTAATGCCTGTTTTCATTGTTCTGTTTTCTCTTTATGCATTTGCTTGCTTATTTGCTTTCAATTTTTTTCGAAGCATATTTACTTTCACTCTGGCGCTTACACTTGAACCTTTACCTTTTCCTACGCCCGTCCCGCACTTGGCTGGCATCTCTGTATCAAGCCTGCTGACACTCCATTACTTCCTGCTAAATGCCTCGCAACAGAACGAACAACAACTCGGCCCTTTTCTGGCTCGGGCTAAAGACAATGAAATTGAAAGGAAATGTGTAGCATACTTAGCAGCGCTGCTTCAGCGAACAAAGTGGCATTGAAATAACACAACAATAAGCAGAATTGACGACAATGGGGAAAATTGCAAAAAACGCATGCCAAGAATTGGCCATTTTCTTCAAGGCAAAATGTAAATGACGGCATAATTGCAGGCCGCAAATGAAGCAGAACCGAAACAGACCCAAAATTCAATGTTACCAGACCCTTATCCCAGCCCGAACCCGAATCTGTATCCCAAATCGGTATCTCACACGCTGGCTGTGGTTGTTGTTTTTCCGCCACCGCATTTCACCATCACTCGGGCATCATTTGCTTGGTTAGTTTGGCTGTTGTTTGATTGTTTGCCCACAGGATATTAAGTCAATTGCAGCAGCAGCGCTTGGCCGCCACAAAACAAAAGTATGCTGTGCATATTAAATTTTATGATTTTGGGACGAGCCAAGGAGCAGCCACAACAACAGCAACAACAACCTTAAGTTGAGTGCGCTTAAAAGGCAATTTTCCCTGGCCCAGGCAAATACTGTCAACGAATTGGAAATGCTCTCTTCAAGGTAAAGCTTTTTAGTCTACGCTAAGCTTTTGCTCTCGATTGGGCTTAAGCAGCTTTGATGTCTGCGACGGTGCTTTACACCAGCGATGTTCACCCATAGCGCCCAGGGGCCGAACACTTTCGGTAATTGACGCCGAATGCTTGCCGAAGTAATGCTTCAGTGAGTGTCGGAGAGAGACAGAGAGCGCCAGAAAGCCTCTCTTCTTGAACATCGCTGCTTTACACGATGAAAAAGCTCTTTCTTGTAGGAAAAAGGTGTAGAGAGACAAGTGACACCTCCTCATATTTAAGCTACAAGCGAAATTGTGGTTTCATCATGCAAATTCCGAAGTTTTTAAAGCTTTTACTTGTAAAGAAGAGGTACGCTCTACACCACTTTCCTACAAATAAAAGCTTTTTGAGTAGCTTTATAAAGTTTACTTCATACTGTAATCCCCTTCTGAGTGCAGAACTTATACAAATTATCATGATGATACCCAAAAAGTATCGTTCAACATATTTTGCCAGAAGATTTCACTGAAAAAGGTCAAAATATGCCCTAAATCATCAGCGGTGGGCACATAGTTTTAGAGCAGTTCAAAATCTACAACACGGAAAACTAGTAAGAAAATCGATCAAGCCCGACTGTAATATACTCTGTACCAACAAAAGTGTATGCCTAGTATGAATTTTGAAGCTACGCTGCTGCAGCAAACATTCTGTTGCGCATAACTTTACTACAGTGCAACCAATCTTTACCAATCCTTTGGCGGATCGATAAACAATACTGATTACTAAATATGTTCAGAAGGTATGAACCTTCTATCTATAACATAGTGGGAGATATGACGCTTTTTTCCAAATTGAGGGGGCGTGGCAAAAATTTAAAATGAACCTGATTCGCCCAGATTTTATCTCACCCTGTCTCTTACCACCTCTGAGATCTGTTTGTTTTATAAGGACCAACTATATTGACTCAGCTTTTGATGCTGATAAGTACTAAAAACCCCTTCATAAGGACGGAGATGCTTCCTTCTGGCTTTTACATACTTTTACACAAGCTTAATATACTCTGTGTACCCTCGGTACAGCATCGAAGGCATAAACTGTACCTATTTTGCTGTCTGCTTGTGCGTTCATCTGACGTCTTGAGCCAATATGCATGGATTTTATGGTTTTAACACTCTTTCGCTTGTTTCGAACTCTGTTATACTATTCCATAAGCGTCTGAGTGACGCCCGTTGCCAAAAAATTAATCTAGGAATAACTCTAGGCGCAAGTGCGTGCCCACCGCTGAGCTGAATTATCGGAAGCATGGATTTTGTGGTCTGAAAACTCTTTGAAATGATCTCAATTTCATATGAGGCTGTCTGTCTAGGAGCAACGGGAGCTCGCTTGTGCCCACCGCTGAACTGAAATTTTTGAAAGAAACATCAAAGATATGAAATATAAATATAATAAATATAAAATAATTTACTCATTCTTTTGTTCAGAGAAGCTGTGGATGCTAGATTCAAACCCCTGCCCCATTACAAATAACTTGAGTGTATGTGCGTTTACACCTCAATTTCCCTTTCTCTCCCTCTAAGTATCTCGTCATCATCATCAACCTCAGCACACTAAGCAGACGCTTGACCCGATTGTGTTGATTCTATTCTCCTTTTGCTTTTTTTGCCCGGTCTTTATCCTTTATCTGTTATCTGTGCTATCCTTGGCTGCGGTTGCTTGACTTCTTTGTCTGGTCTGGTGCTTCCTTCTGGTTTTGTGTTTTGCATATTTGTTTGTGCTTATCTCTAATCTGTGCCCAAAATTGATTTCCAAGCATGTAAATCGACCTCAGATAGGGGCACCGCCTCGCTGTGTTTATAATTATGGCCCAGTGTTGACATTTGCCCTGTATTTTCGTTTCATTTCGAATGCAAAGAAGTGGGAGGCGAAATGTTTGTCTTTGGACACACCCACTTGTCTGTCGGCTTACTCACATTTGTCCAAATAGAATTGATGAGTTGGGGGGGCGGGTAGAAGTTTTGAAGACTCACCTGAAACAAAAGCAGAAATGATACAAAAATTATTTAAATATTTGTGTATTTGCACCGCGTGCATACACTTTTCAGTCACACTGTTGATGTCTGTCCATAAATTTTGCTCTAATTATAATTGCATAAACAATTTGAAATGGAAATATGCCATTGAGTAGATTTTAATTATTGTATAAATAAATTTTAGTTATGGACTTGGCATTTCCATAAATTTTGCTTTCAAATGCTATCGGTTTCGGGTTTGCCAGACAGGGAAAGGAAGGGAGGCAGGGCAAGTTGTTGTGTATCTTGCACTAGAATCTACATTTGCATCTGCATGTCTTGTCTTGTTAGTTTTCTCTGCTGTTCTGGTTCAAGTGCGTTTTTCATTTGGCAAATGTGAAGGCAAACTCTTTGGGTTACGCACTCAAAATGTGAAATGTTCTACTCTTTAATGGGTGTGAGGTAAAAGCTGGGGTGCAAATTAAAAAAACTGAAACCAGATGGGTGCCGCACTTACTTACCAAGGCATAAATTGAAAAGCTTGGACTTTTTAAAGCGGAGTTTTAGTGGAATGGGTTGTAAGAGGATAATTCAGTAAGCAGTCTATTACTATGATTCGTGATTAATGCCCTTCAAAGTATGCAAACTTTATTTCCTTAAGTTATAATGTATTAAAATGGAGCCATTGCAAGTCTGTCATAGATATTCGACATTGCAAATTCACTCAGTTTGTTGGGTATTCAACAAACTGTTCAGTTAAGACAAATATAAAATAAATACTTGAACAAAATCACGATTTTCATATAGCATAGCATACTTTAAAGGGCATTAAGCATAATATATTTTGTGTATTTAAAGCGTAGTATATGTGGGACCTGAACGATTGAAACACATTGGAGTTTCATGTAACAAATTTCCATCCCATTTTTTGACTTTGTTAGTAGAACATCCAACATTCCAGCTAAACAAGAAGTCCATTTGTTGTAAAGTGACTGGAAGAAATAGATTTTACAGAAGGATATACTGGTTATGCATCAAATCTACTTGGACTTGAATGTTCCATTTCAAATCTCTCTACTGAAGACACTTCACATACAAAGGCAGGCAGTCTTCATTCGAAATGAAGCCGCTTATATGAAAATTTCTAGAGATTTCTAGGTTACCCAGCGAATCGAGGGATGAAATACACAAGAAATAAAGAAATCCATTAAATTTTCAATGACCAATTAAGTGCAATATTTTTAGTCAAAACACAAATAAGCTTGCTGGTTTGCCCACCCGAGAACAGCCAGCCCTGCGAATTATTGATTGTCATTGCGAATGCAAATCTCAAAGCTCGTTTAAATTCCCAATGAAGCCGTTTATATGAAAATCTCTAGAGATTTGTGGACTACACAGCAAATCGATGGATGAAGAGCAGATGACATAAGGAAAATCTATATAATATTCAAAGAGCAATTAAGTGCAATATTTTAGGTCAAGCGCAAATAAACTTGCTGGTTTTGCCCACCCGAGAACATGCCACTTTAATGTATAGCTCAAATCCAAGCCCTGCGAATTATTGATTGTCATTGCGAATGCAAATCTTAAAGGTACTTAAGCCCGTTTGAATTCCAAGTCTTCAAGTCAGGGAATCTTAGCCATTTGGCCTTGCGAATTATTGATTGTCATTGCGAATGCAAATCTGAAAGGTACTTTAACCTAATTAAATTCCTAGTCTGCATGTCAGACGCCAAAAACTATTAATGCAGTTATATAGCATAATTATCACTTGTCAAATAGCCTTCAAGTTGGAGTGGATGGGTTCAATGATTCTCGAGAACGAGCTCCAACGCTTGGCTTGTCAATGGAAATGGCCTCCGGATTTGATCAAATGAGAACCAATTATAACCTTAAAGCAAGCTCAATTAGATTGTTAACCCAGTTGAGCTTAAAATGTTTTCAAATCAAGTTTTTGAATGACAGAATGGATGGAAACATACAATGAAATGTAATTGTCAAGAAATAGCAATAAATTTCTGCAAATGAACAGAATTTCGACCTCAAATATGTATTAGAAAGAGAAGATTTGTTAAAGATCATTTGAAGTTCAAGTTCTAGGCCACAACAGCGAGTTCTATGCCACAGTTATACTCAGTGTCATAACTAAGTCTGTTCCTATTGCAGTTTCTCATATTTTGCCCACAAGTTTTTCCAGTCTGCACAGCAAAATCTCTCACTCCATTCGCCGCCTGTCAGCCTTGTTGACAACACACACTCAGCACAAAAAAGAACCTTGCAACATATTTGCATCCATTACAATGCCACCAGCCCACCCCACCCCACCCCACACACTCACTCTAAACAATACCAAAATGGCAAAGGATACAGGATACAGGACACCAGCGAGGGGTGTCTTTTTAGCATTTTTGGTAATTATGCATTGAGCCGCTTACAAAACTTAATCCCCCAGTTCCATTTCAATTTCAATTTGAAAATGTTTTCAAGCAAATTGAATTGGGTTGAAGTCCTTTCTTTTCCCATCATCGGAGAGCTACCTGTGTGTGCTACCTGTTGGCTGACCCAAGACCTACTTGCTTGCACTTTGGGTCGGGTCATTAAAACGTGTCGCCGTTCGTCTAATGTCTTGTTTAGGCGGAAGGAGTAGCACATTTCCTTTTTTACCTCCCTCCACCCTTGGCTGATTGAATTACTTGCTACCCCTACATGTTCATGTCACTTTCAATATTTTAATTCAATTTGCATGAGTGCCAACGACTTGTGATTAGGATTTGGAGACGGCGCTGGCAGGTGGGCTGAGAATGTTGTTGTTTTTTTCCACATTAATGAAATTAAAACGCGTGAACAGACTTTACCGTTTGGGGGGGGGGAGGATGGAAGCTTAGGGGACGGGAAGGAAAGGAGAGGAACGGAAATTGCTGGTCCAGCAAGTGAGCACTTTAAATAATTAAACGCCTGAAAGTGGACCAGCGCAAGTAAAGGAATTGAAATAAAGGTTCAAATATTTGAAAAAAAAAAGTTGAATGTAATGAGAAAAAAGGATTCAGGGAAGCCAATCTGCTTATAAATTTATAGAGCTTTAATAGTGAGTGGAACAGGAATAGCTGCACAGTAAAAAAGATCCGTTTGAACTGGATATGTCTTTAATGTTCTTTCAATTGTCCAACTGTGCTGAAATCATTTAAATAATGCTAGTTTTTCACATCCTCTGGATGATTTTCAGCCCCGTTGAATGATTAAACAGATATTTAAGTAGTACATATCCAGTCCAAATGGATACGGGAAATCAAGATGAAAATAATCAAATTGTCCAGATGTTTGAAACGCATAGAAGGAAGCATTTCTGACTACATAAAGTATATACATTCTTGATCAGCCGGATGAGCTGAGTTGATTTGGCCGTGTCCGTCTGTTTCTTGGCTATCTCCTCGGCCAGTTTGAAAGCTTTCTTCACCAAAATTTGCACGAAGTCTTTGAGTATGAATACGCTGCACATTTGTCGGAACCAACAGGATCGGTTGACTATAACATATGGCTGTCATAGGAACAATCGGTAAAAAAAACTAGTTTTAGTGAGAAAAACTTTTTTGTTTTCAATGGAAACGCCTCCAAACTTTGTATTTTTTTGTTTGCTATGCTTGCCCATGATTTTATCAAGTTTGGTCGATATCGGACATCTTTATAGTATAGTTCCCATAGGAAAGTAGAGTCTGAAAAGTAGTTAATTTGACAAAAACTTGTTGTTTTCAATGCAAATGCCTCCAAACTATGTATTTCTTAGTTTGCTATGCTTGTCCATGATTTTACCAAGTTTGGTCGATATCGGACAGCTATATAGTATGGTTCCCATAGGAAAGTAAGGTCTGAAAAGTAGTTTATTTGACAAAAACTTGTTGTTTTCAATGCAAATGCCTCCAAACTATGTATTTCTTAGTTTGCTATGCTTGTCCATGATTTTACCAAGTTTGTTCGATATCGGACAGCTATATAGTATGGTTCCCATAGGAAAGTAAGGTCTGAAAAGTAGTTTATTTGACAAAAACTTGTTGTTTTCAATGCAAATGCCTCCAAACTATGTATTTCTTAGTTTGCTATGCTTGTCCATGATTTTACCAAGTTTGGTCGATATCGGACAGCTATATAGTGTAGTTCCCATAGGAAAGTAAGGTCTGAAAAGTAGTTAATTTGACAAAAACTTTTTGTTTTCAATGCAAATGCCTCCAAACTATGTATTTCGTAGTTTGCTATGCTTGCCCATGATTTTACCAAGTTTGGTCGATATCGGTCAGCTATATAGTATGGTTCCCATAGGAAAGTAAGGTCTGAAAAGTAGTTAATTTGACAAAAACTTGTTGTTTTCAATGCAAATGCCTCCAAACTATGTATTTCTTAGTTTGCTATGCTTGTCCATGATTTTACCAAGTTTGGTCGATATCGGACAGCTATATAGTATGGTTCCCATAGGAAAGTAAGGTCTGAAAAGTAGTTTATTTGACAAAAACTTGTTGTTTTCAATGCAAATGCCTCCAAACTATGTATTTCTTAGTTTGCTATGCTTGTCCATGATTTTACCAAGTTTGGTCGATATCGGACAGCTATATAGTGTAGTTCCCATAGGAAAGTAAGGTCTGAAAAGTAGTTAATTTGACAAAAACTTTTTGTTTTCAATGCAAATGCCTCCAAACTATGTATTTCGTAGTTTGCTATGCTTGCCCATGATTTTACCAAGTTTGGTCGATATCGGACAGCTATATAGTATAGTTCCCATAGGAAAGTAGAGGTCTGAAAAGTAGTTAATTTGACAAAAACTTTTTGTTTTCAATGCAAGTGCCTCCAAACTTTGTATTTCTTAGTTTGCTATGCTTGCCCATGATTTTACCAAGTTTGGTCGATATCGGACAGCTATATAGTATGGTTCCCATAGGAAAGTAAGGTCTGAAAAGTAGTTTATTTGACAAAAACTTGTTGTTTTCAATGCAAATGCCTCCAAACTATGTATTTCTTAGTTTGCTATGCTTGCCCATGATTTTACCAAGTTTGGTCGATATCGGACAGCTATATAGTATAGTTCCCATAGGAAAGTAAGGTCTGAAAAGTAGTTAATTTGACAAAAACTTTTTGTTTTCAATGCAAATGCCTCAAAACTTTGTATTTTTTAGTTTGCCATGCTTGCCCATGATTTTATCAAGTTTGGTCGATATCGGACAGCTATATAGTATAGTTCCCATAGGAAAGTAAGGTCTGAAAAGTAGTTAATTTGACAAAAACTTTTTGTTTTCAATGGAAATGCCTCCAAACTTTGAATTTTTTTGTTTGCTATGCTTGTCCATGATTTTACCAAGTTTGGTCGATATCGGACAGATATATAGTATAGTTCCCATAGGAAAGTAAGGTCTAAAAGTAGTTTATTTGACAAAAACTTGTTGTTTTCAATGGAAATGCCTCCAAATTTGTATTTTTTTGTTTGCTATGCTTGTCCATGATTTTACCAAGTTTGGTCGATATCGGACAGCTATATAGTATAGTTCCCATAGGAAAGTAAGGTCCGAAAAGTAGTTTTAGTGAGAAAACCTTTTTTGTTTTCATTGATAATGTCTTGAAAATTGTCATTTTTGTATTTGATATGCTTTCACACAATTCTACAAGCTTTTGTCAAATTCGGATGACTATAGCATATAGCTGTCAGAAGAACAATCGATTGAAGAACTAGTTTTAGTGAGAAAAACTTTTTTGTTTTCAATGGAAACGCCTCCAAACTTTGTATTTCTTAGTTTGCTATGCTTACACACGATTCCACTAAGTTTGGTCCAAATCGGACATCTTTATAGTATAGTTCCCATAAGAAAGTAGAGTCTAAAAACTAGTTTTAGTGAGAAAAACTTTTTTGTTTTCAATGGAAACGCCTGAAACTTTTGTATTTCTTAGTTTGCTATGCTTACACATGATTCCACTAAGTTTGGTCCAAATCGGACATCTATATAGTATAGCTCCCATAGAAAAGTAAGGTCTGAAAAGTAGTCTTAGTTAGGTAAAAGTGCTGCAAGGGTGCAAAATTTCCGTTTTTCATCCTAGTTCGTCATTCTTACAACGAAAGTGTATGCTCAGTAAACGGTCTCTGCATGTCGAACCACTAGATAAATCAGTAAGTGTCCTGCTCCCTAGTCTCCAGCATCTAGTTGATAGCTAATTGGTGTTTGGGAAGGGCTTCGATCACAGTACTCACTGCCAACATGGATTTCAAGAATTTTCTCTGGAACATATTCCATTTGTGGGGGAAGTAACAGAATCCATTAGGCAGCATGGCCAAAAGCAGGACTCCCTTCCTTCACCCCGTCCTTAATGTTTGATTTGCTGACGGATTCCATCCATAGAGATGGATCTTATGGGAGATAAGGCGGGCCCTGGGTCAGCCTGAAGTGGTCTGAATCTGTGCTCAAGGCCGTTGTCAGATTCATCTGCTGTCTTCGCATCAGACCGTCACCAAAAGCCAAAAGGATTGTCCGTCTGTTTAAGTATTTCAAGCACTTTCATGTTGCGAATCCTCTGTTCAAGCACAATTGAACATTTCGCAGTAGATAATGAGTTGAGCTTATAAAAACGCAAAATACTTCAAAAATATTCCATAAAAAATGAAAAGAAACTAAAAATCGACCTGAAAACCACAACAAAATCAATCAAACTGAAAAGGCGGCAAAATGGCATTAAGTTTGGCCAAGAAAAATGAGAAATGTTAGGGTGGCTGAGGAGGAGGAGGAGGGGGAGACGAATTCGAAGCGTTTTGTTTATAAACATTCAACGAGGCGGCGCAAAAATTGTTTGGTAAAAATAAACAAAGATTGCAAAACGGCCAGCCACATCTTCATCTTCATCAGCCACGTCCTCCCACCCTTTGCCTCCGCGTCGACAACAATTTGGCACATTCACTGGGACAGGAACGGGAGGAGGTAGTCGCTTCCCTTCCCTCTACTCATATGCCCTCCAGGCAGCAGCTGGCTGCTGTTGCTGTTGCAATTTTTCTTCTTCTTTCTTGAATGTGTCAACTTGTGTTGCTGGTCGATGTACCGCTCCCCCAATCCTTGGTGCCAAGGACGCGTTTGCATATGAAATATGTCGACTTTATTAAAGTTGAAGCCCCCTCAAATTTGTGAAATGAGAAAAATTCGAAAAAGTCTTGTACGCAGATCTCTGACAGGCCACTTTGTAGGTGCGTAGGACTCTTAACCAGCTCGAAGGCTCTAAGCCATTTCAAAGTGGTCCCTGCCATATCAAAACTCTGTTATGACTGGCTCAGCATGTGGTCCTCATCTGCTTTTGCCTACCTTTGCGTTTGGGTTTTTCGTGTTGTCAAGCAGACACACACACACAAACACAGACACACACACCGACACGTGGATAAATGAAAAATTTCCAAGCTGACCCTTTCCCTTTTTTTGTTTGTTGTTGTTTGCCAATTGCGTGCGCTGCCGTTTGAAGTATGATGATTATTTTTTGAAAATTGTATTTATTTTATATGCTCCAGCACGGCAGGCGGGCCTCAATCCTTTCCACACACACACACACACACACACACAGATGTACGTCACGCAAACGTGCAAGGACCACACCACAGATATGTAAGTACTACGTATGTGCTTAGGGTCCTCACCCACTGACTGTCTTAAAGACAGTTCAAGTAGTCAATTATTGTGCTGACTAAAAGAGGCAGCAGCAACTCAGCAGCATTTCTAAGTCTAAGTCTGATTTGGTTCAGTGGTTTTTACTTATCTTTTGAGCTTTAAATTTATAACAACCCGTTGCGCTTGGCCAAAATGTCATAATAGCATCTCGGTTTGAAGTAGACAAAGTGAAACAGCTATGGTCATGCCTGGTCCCCATCTGCCGAACAATCTACGCCAATTCACACAGTTCAGAGACAAGCGCTTGCCGAAGCTTGACCATAGAGTACAAACAGCGCTCTGTTTGCTTTCCAGTCGCAGGCCAGCGGTCCATGAGAGCAGGTCAGAGCTGGTTTGCATCGATTTGGTTTTCGTTTACCACTTTTTGGCCTCGGTTCTATTGACAAACCCTGCTTTTAAAACCTCGACCTGCATTTCACACATAAAATTTGACCTGAAACCTCCCATTTTTCCATTTTTGTCTAAAGTTTAAGTCACCATTTTCATATGGATCGGCCCAAAAGTAACGTTTCGCCTGAAGCCAGCCTTCTAAAACCGAACCGATGCATCATTCAGATCAGCTCAAAAATAGCAATGGAGCTTGATCGTTTGGAAAAAGTTCCAAGTACTTCCAAAACCAAGAGCCAAATTTGAAAACATCCAATATAAAACAAGAAAGAAAGTCGGTCAAGCCCGACTATAACATACTCTGTACCAAGAAATTTTGTCTTTTGATCATAACTCGAAAACCGTTTATCCGATCTTCTTCATTCCTTTGGCGGATCGATAAGTTATTCTAATAACTAAATATGTCCAGAAGGAACAAGCCATCTATCTTCAAAACTGTGGGAGATATGACGTTTTTTCTAAATTGCGGGGGCGGGAGGGGGCGTGGCCAAAATTGAAAATAAACTTAATCTGCCTGCAGACATAAGAAGCATATGTCCCACACACGTCAAACCTCTATCTCTTACCATCTCTGAGATCTGTGCGTTCATACGGACAGACAGACGGACAGACGGACATGGCTATATCGACTCGGCTGTTGATGCTGATCAAGAATATATATACTTTATGGGGTCGGAGATGCTTCCTTCTGGATGTTACATACTTTTGCACAAACTTATAATACTCTATGTACCTACGGTACAGAGTATAATCACCATTTACATTGACTACTATCCTTCCAAAACCAAGTCTAGTCTCTAGTCAATCTGTTGACATATATTATTTTTCATAGAAAATTATCTGAGAATTCTTTCGAAGCATTTGAAGGTTTTATGATGCTAAATTCGATATTCTATAATCTTAAAGGGATGCCTGCTCATTTTTCTGACCGCTACTATATGAAGGAAAGTCGTCTCTTCTAAAAGTTGGTCCGGCTCAGACCTGAAACATAGCTGGAATCTGAACGGAAATGGAAGGGCTTTGTACTGAGTTCTTATGAGTTTCATCGATGAATTTATCACAGACACGTTCTACTACGTCACGAACTTAGCTGATGTCAGGCCTGACTTCAAAACTGAACCTCTGTGTGAGTGTTATGGGAAGTATTGAAACTTGCCTGATTTCAGTTATTCTTACTGTTCAGTTAGCCCTGAAAGAATGTAGTACTGAAACATAAAACTGCAGGAATGTAGTTGATGTTTGTTCACTGTTTGTTCAAAGCTTTCCATCATTCTTATTCTTTATAGCCTTGGTCACTGTTTTAGTTACTATTTTGGTCACTGTTTGGTCACTATTCTGGTCGTTGATTTGTTCAATGTTTAAGTCACTGTTTTGGTCACTGACTTGGTCACTGTTTTGATCACTGATTGGTCATTGTTTAGTCACTGTTTTGGTCACTGACTTGGTCACTGTTTTGATCACTGTTTCAGTCATTGTTTGGTCCCTGTTTTGGTCACTGTTTGGTCACTGTTTCAGACACTGTTTCAGTCACTGTTTCAGTCATTGTTTAGTCACTGTTTGTCACAGTTTGTTCACTATTCTGGTCGTTAATTTGTTCAATGTTTAAGTCACTGCTTTGGTCACTGACTTGGACACTGTTTTGATCACTGGTTGGTCATTGTTTAGTCACTGTTTTGGTCACTGTTTTGGTCACTGTTTTGGTCACCTGTTCAGAAACTGTTTCAGTCATTGTTTGGTTACTGTTTTAGTCACTGTTTGGTCACGGCTTGGTCACTGTTTTGGTCACTGTTTGGTTACTGTTTTGATCACTGTTTGGTCTAGTTTTTGGTCATTGTTTTGTTCTTTCTTCTTGAGGGAATCTTCCCATAGCTAATAGCTATTTTGATCACTGTTTGGTCACTATTCTGGTCGTTGATTTGTTCAATGTTTAAGTCACTGTTTTGGTCACTGACTTGGTCACTGATTGGTCATTGTTTAGTCACTGTTTTGGTCACTGACTTGGTCACTGTTTTGATCAATGTTTCAGTCATTGTTTGGTCCCTGTTTTGGTCACTGTTTGGTCACTGTTTCAGACACTGTTTCAGTCACTGTTTCAGTCATTGTTTAGTCACTGTTTGTCACAGTTTGTTCACTATTCTGGTCGTTAATTTGTTCAATGTTTTAGTCACTGCTTTGGTCATTGACTTGGACACTGTTTTGATCACTGGTTGGTCATTGTTTAGTCACTGTTTTGGTCACTGACTTGGTCACTGTTTTGGTCACCTGTTCAGAAACTGTTTCAGTCATTGTTTGGTTACTGTTTTAGTCACTGTTTGGTCACGGTTTGGTCACTGTTTTGGTCACTGTTTGGTTACTGTTTTGATCACTGTTTGGTCTAGTTTTTGGTCATTGTTTTGTTCTTTCTTCTTGAGGGAATCTTCCCATAGCTAAGTCTTCATTCCATTGAGCTTTCATGAATGGTAACTGGCTTTTTGGTTTGGAATATGGTGATGTAATGGGAAGAGGAGATTTCCGGTTCAATCTTACACAGAAAAGGCACTTTCTTTCATATTGAAAGCCTAATGAGACGAAACGGCTGTAAGGCTGTAACAGGAAGCTAAACATTACGTGTGGTTCATCTTCAACTTTAGGTCGATGATGGGGTTAAATGGGTACCAAGAATGTGAGTTTGTATGTGCCTATGTAGGCTCTCTCATAGCCTTTGGATGGATAAGAAATGTTATTTATAAGCCGATGTTGAAAGGAAGCGGCTGTAAAGCTGTTGAGTGCTACTCAAATTAATAGCAAGACTTTCACCAGAATCTATGGGTCATCTTTGGTGAGGATGAATGCGCTAGGCACATCATCTAGGGTTCCATTAGAGGCTGCTGCCTCCCTCTTTCGAACTTAGAGTTGTGAACTGTTGCTTTGGCTTAAGTGTTGGAGGTTTCCCTCTTTTTTAGTTTTGGCAGCTTCTATTTGACTCTCGAACTACAGTTACTGTGGTTAAATGGGTTGTCCAGGCCCAAAAACCCTACTTGAAAGTAAGCCACATGGTCTAAATCCTGTTAAATTTCGCTTGTAAGCTTTAAGCTTACTCGCTTAGCCAGCGTCAGCCTAAAGCTTAAGCCCAGCACCGAAAAGTAGACTACAGATTTTGAATGGTCTACCAGTGGAAAAGTTTTAGCCTTTAAAAAAGGTGATGGAAAATGTTCTAAGAACTTTCAACAACTAAGCAAAGTGAAGAGAACTGAGTAAACTTGTACAAATATGTGAAAATTTCCAAAACTTGAGAGTAAATTAAACAGTCTCTTTTCCATAAGCCACAAGCCATAAAGTTGACAAAACTTAGTTTTTGTGTGGGTTTTTTGTGGGAAGATATTCATATTGATATTCAGATTCATAAACATTTCACATTTTGTTATTTGCTTGACACTTTTCATTAGCCTACGCCAAAGACAGAGCGAGCGAGAGAGAAGTTGCCCGCAGCACGAAAATGAAGAAGTTTTTCCTCAGACTGTTTGTTTTTTTTTCGTGCTTCCCAAGAAAAGTTTATGGCAGAAATCTCTTGAAGGTTTTCCCCGGACTTATGTAATTAGTCTGAGAGTTGAAAAGCTGTAGCAAAATCCTTCACCATTATGATTGAAGATTGTGCAAGGTTGAGCGGAAACTGACGCAAGTAATCGCCTTAACTGCAACTAAACAGCAACAGCAAGGGCAACACAGCAATGGGAACTTGGGATTGCCTGCAAATGACAGTTAAATGAAGTGGCACGGCCACTGAGCGCCCTCTAATCAGCTGCAAGGGTCTCAGACCGGGAGCTGGTGTGGCCAGGAGGCTGACAATCTCAGATTAGTGTCACAAAACAACCACGCACCACACTGCGTGGCGGCCAGAGGCGACTCTTGGGGGCCTGGACTCATTGCGACAGCTGGCCCCATAAGCCAGTTAAGACAGGTCCATAGACGGGCAGGAAAAATACAAAAAAAAACACACACACACACGCAATACCAATCGGTGGTGGCGGTGGCCTGCAGTGCCAGTGCAAGAGATAATGGCACATGACGACGCCCACGCGATATAGACACTGAGAGAAATATGGCTAAGTCGCAAAGGGGTTCAACTGGAAATGAGGTTAGGTGTGAGCCCTTAAGGCAACCTCGAGACCCTTTCACCTCACTCACTGGAAACTCTCGGGGAAACTCTCTTCCATTTCGTCTACTCTCGCCTAATAGTTGTCCTTCTTTTTCTCTCAGTGCCCAATAATAGTCTGCCTGTTGTCTAGCTTTGATTTAGATGTCTTTATTGCGTTTTCTTAACATCTTTATTTCTACTTTCCTTAGTTATCTGAAAATTGTATCTATTTTGGGAGCATTTCACTAAAGCTGCGCACGGCTTTTGTTTGATGTAAGTCCATTGTATTGGCCGTCACAATAGATAAGGCTCAGAGGGACAAAATGAGAGAAAGATAACCACCAAGTGGGTATCAGACGAATTGAAAGTAGTAGGAGACTGAAAACCTTTGTTATACTCTGCACCGGAGGTACACAGAGTATATTTAGTTTGTGCAAGCTTCTCCGATCACATAAAGTATATATATTCTTGATCAGCATCAATAATCGAGTTGATAAAGCCCTGTCCGTATGAACGCACAGATCTCACAGTTGTTAAGAGATGGAGGTTTGATGTGTATGGAAGAAAAACGTCTTATACTGGCAGGCATATCAAGTATATTTTCAATTTTGGCCACGCCTTTTGCCGCCGCTGCAATTTGTAAGAATTATGATAACTCCCAAAGTTTTAAAGTTACATGGTTCGCACCTTCTAGACATATTTAGTAATCAGAATTCTTTATTGATGCGCCAAAAGAATGATAAAGATCGGATGGATGGTTGTTGAGTTATGATCAAAAGACTGTTCGCTGCAGCAGCGCAGTCCGTCTGTTTCTAGGCTATATCCGCCGTCAGTTTTAATGCTATAGCAATCAAACCTTACAGGAAGTTTTCTGGCACCAACACGCTGCACTTTTGTCGAAACTGGCCGTATCGGATGACTTTAACATATAGCTGCCATAGGAATGATCAGTTCTAGTGAGAAAAACTTATTTGTTCCAATGCAAATGTCTTCAAACTTCGTATTTACTAGTTTTCTATGCTTTTTCATGATTCTGCCGGCTTTGGTCGAAATCGGACAATCGGAAGTAGTTTTAGTAAGAAAAACTTTTTTGTTTTCAATGTTAACCTCTTTAAAATTGGCATATATTTCTTTTATAAGCTTTCACACAATTCTTGAAAGTTTTGTCAAAATCGGATGACTATAGGTTATAGCTGCCATAGGAATCATCGGTCGAGAAACTAGTTTTAGTGAGAAAAACTTTTTGGTTTTCAAAGAAAACGCCACCAAACTTTGGATTTCTTTGTTTGCTATGCTTTTCCATGATTTTGGCAAGTTTGGTCGAAATCGGACATGTATATAGTATAGCTGTCATACAAAAGTAGAGCTAGAAAAGTAGTCTTAGTAAGAAAAACTCTTTTGTTTTCAATGCAAACGCCACCAAACTTTGTATTTCTTAGTTTGCTATGCTTTTCCATGATTCCACTAAGTGTGGACGAAATCGGACATGTATATAGTATAGCTTTCATAGAAAAACTTGTTGTGTTTCAGTGGAAATGTCCTTCAAATTAGTTAGAAATGCGTGCTGCATTAATATATTCCTCGTATCGAAATTTAGACAGTGTACTCAAGTATCAAGTCTGTGAACCGGTTCGAAAGCGCTTAAAAAAAGGTTTGCAAGTGGTTCAGAGCCACAACTCAAAAGTGACTTAAGCTACAAACTTAAAATTTGATCTATATGTTGATAATTTGTAGCTGAATATGTTAGTGATTCAGAACCGGTTACGAAACGGTTCAATACTGGTTCAGGGGCCCAACTCGGGAAAGTATTTAAGCCAAGAACTTGAACTGGAACCTTATGGTGGCCCAAATTTGAATGTCATCAGGCTCCAATGGTCGGCTTGGAACACGTTTTTAACTATATGATGACTTTTGCTATGCAAACTACAAAATTGATTGATTTTTTGACACATAATCTTAAAACTTAGCATAGCAAAAAGTATGTGTTCCCAGACCGAACCAGAGAAGAATTTCAAACATCTGCTAAAAATAAACCCTGCAAGGTTATAAAAATCGAATTTAATGAACTTTCCATCAACCATCGGGCAGGTATTTTTGGATGCCTTGGAACGTTAAGTTAAACCCCTGGCTAGCTCACTCTCTCCCGCTGTCAACGTGGTATTTAGTAGATACTCTTTGCATTTTACATTTTGCATTTCAGTTTCAGTCTCCCCTCTTTGGTTCTTTATACATTTTTGTTCGATATTAATAACATTTCCTGATGGCTGCCATTAGGTTCTGTCCGTTTGCACATTAACGCAACCAGAGCCCGTTGGCGGGGTGATGGATGCGGGGGTAGTTGTGCAGGGTGGGGGGTTTAATTTCTTTAAGTACCTAAACCATAAGGCAGTGAATGCAGGGCAACACATCGAATCTACTCGCACATATGTATGTATAAATTACGCATACGCCGCGTATTCCCGTTTGAGGAATGCTTTTCGGCTGGGAGGGGGCGGTGTTGTGTAGGATTGCCTGGGCACTTACCTCTGGTAAACAAACACAGCTGGATGAGACAGTCGAGCCAACGGAGTTGCGTGCCGGCAGCGCCGTGGGATTTGTATTTGGGCTTGTTGCTCATTTTACATGTTCCACATAACACCAAACACGAAAAAAAGGCACCCAAAAAAAGGTTCTGCTCAATTATTTAAAAAACTTTTGTGTGTTTTTCGCTGCACTCAAACGTAGTCACGCACACACACATACTCAGCTGACAAAAAAACACAAAAAACCAAGTAAAGGACAAGTCTTTGCTTGCACTTGCAGAAAGTTCGCGCCAAAAAAATTGACTGCTTCGGGTGGGAAATATGCTGAAAACACGCTGTTGGCACACACACGTCAATTGGGTTGTGCTGCTCTCGAATGGCAGCTAACAACTGAGGCGCCAAATGCAAGCGCAGCTGACTTTATAGCCAAAACAAAAACAAAACCATTTCTAGAATCAAAAGCGCCTGCGCTAAATTCAAAGGTTAACAGCAGGGCGCCAAATTACAGCAATTTGAACTGAACTGTATGTCGGGTGGCAACGCTGCACAAATTGCACGCTACAGTGGCGTCCTCTGTTGGGCAGGCTTTTTCTTAAAGTGACCGTTGTGCAGTCACAGCGATTTTGAAATTTAGGTAACGGCGAGTGTAAGTCACTTATAACAAATGGAAAATGAAAAAATCTCTGTTATTAGGGCAAAACAGCAACTCTGTGGAAATGTCTTACAGATAACAGCAGATATTGCTTTGAGTATATAAGTTTATACTTTTAAAGAAATAAAGTTGTTATTTTCTTATTTTGACCCACAGACCGTAGCTTATTTGGCCGTTTCAAGACTTATTTTGTTTTAATTTTCGCTATTTCTTTGTAACCACTCATCCAATTATTGTTAAAGTTTAACACCATAGAGAATTGAGGCCGAAGAATCCATAGGTTTTAAAATATTAGCTTTGACATGGCTCAAGTTAGCTAGTTAGCTAGTCAAACTAGGTTTAAGTCGGAATAATATAGTTCGAACAGAACTATACGGAAAAAACTCAAAATATCGGTAAACGGTTTGCAGCCCTGTTTATGTAATGCAATTCTAAGCAGAATAAAAGGTATTGGTGAAGAATATCTATAGAAGAATATAAGATATTGTTTAAGAACCTCCATTGATTTAAACTGAAACTGCAACCAGTTGAGTGCAGGGGAAGTCTGAATTTTCGAACGTTTCTGTTGCCAAAGCCCGATTATGAAATGCAGTATATAATTGCAAATTTACAATAATTGCTATTCCTGGTGACTTTTGTTCAGGTTTGCTTCAAAAGTCCCCCAAAAACTTCTTTAAAAGAATTATTCAGTCAAAGAATAATGTACTTTTAAGAGAAAGAAGAACATATACCGCTCTCATTTCAGATTTCTAATGTTTTGTGTTTCAACTGTTAAATTTTCAAATAAAGTCACAGTTGCAGTCACAGTTACCAATTCACCCATCTCTAGTTGCCCATCACTATTCAGTCACGTGCTGGCTTATCTCTCATAATGACCAACGGTCACACTTCTCCTTGTGTTTGTTTACATTCCGCCTGGTTTTTGCAGTTCTTTGCAAAATGCAAACTTTAACCAAAGAGACAGCAACACAGCATTGTCTCACCTGCCTTTTAAAGGTGGACCACGAAGTAGAAGTACCAGAATCTGGCCGCCTCAACTTAGATATGCGTCACCTACTGTCGCTGCATTTGGACTGGACGCTGGAGGAGTTGGACCTAGAACCCTGGTATCCACAGCAACTGTGCCTGGAGTGTCAAAATATATTGGAAGGTTTCACTAGATTTAGACAGCGTGCAATCGAATCCCGCCAGAAGCTGCAGTCTCTGCTACAAGCCACAGAGGAGGAACAGGCGCCCCAGCAGCCCACTTTCGAGGTGGTCTATGAGGAGCCCACATCGGCCAGCCCCGAACCCAGTGACCCAGATCCCTTTGATGGAGACGAAGAGCAGTCGGAGGAGCAACAGCCGCAGCAAAAGAAACCACTTAAAAGAAAATCCTCCAAGGGCATGAGCTTCAAATGTGCCATGTGTCGTCACAGTTTTGCCCACAAGCTCACCCTCGCCGCCCACATACGCAAGGTGCACGAGGGCAGCAAACGACCCTTCCAGTGTGATCAATGCGACAAATCGTACAGCTTCATGGGCGGCCTCTATACCCACATCAAGGAGATACACGAGCCGCAAGTGCGACGCTATCTCTGCGATGAGGCTGGCTGTGAGCGAGTCTATACCAGTTCCATAGCCATGCAGCGTCACAAACAGCTCAAGCACAACACCAGCGCCTCACCCCGCAAACCCAACAAAAAGTTTATATGCGAACAATGCGGCGCCTCGTTCAACCAATCGGCCAATCTCAAATACCATCGACGCACCAAACATCCCACCGAGCAGGAGATGGCCGCCGCCCAGAGTGGCCATGCCGAGCAATATTACTGCGAGCTCTGCCAGAAGAACTTCCACTCCCGCTACACACTCAAATACCACACGATGCAACAGCATGGCGACCAGGAGGCCATCCTGCCACACGAATGCCAAATCTGTGGACGTCGCATGGCCAAGAAATTTATGCTCCTGCAGCATATGCTGATGCATTCCCGCGATAAAATGCCCTGTGAGCATTGTGGCAAGCTCTTTGCACGCAAATTCGAACTGGAGGCACACATCCGGGCGGTGCATCTCAAATTGAAACCGTTTGCCTGTAAATATTGCTCGGAATGTTTTGCATCGAGGAAAACACTGCGTCATCATGAGTACATACACACGGGAGAGAAGCCCTATGGGTGTGAAGTGTGCGGGCAAACGTTCAGGCAGCAGACGTGCCTCAAGAATCATCGCAAGGTGCACGAGAAGTGAGGACAAGTTTGCGTCATATATTTACAACATTTAGTTAGAGAAAAATATGAAAATGGGATGTAATCCTGAAAAGTAACTTGTTGTTCGCAGTTCCTGTAGCTGGTTGGTGGTTTGGATGAGCGAGGAGCTTCCACTTCTTGCAAGTCCTAAACTCAGAGGACTGCCACCAATGAGTGGGTGCGCTGTGAGACCAGAGAGAGCTGCTTCAGTGCCAGTCTTAGCATCAAAGCTTAGTATTCAGTAACCTTGTTTGACCTGGGTGAAAGCCCACTCGGAGCTCAGCTCGATTGGCTACTCAAGGTTCTTGTGTTCTTTCGTTGCTCTTCACAATCCTTGTGTACCTGTGCTCAAACCGCATGTTCTATCCCTCTCAGAAAGCTACTTTCAGACAGATCCTCCAGCGCATTTGCGTTGAGAGAGCATCTCAGAATCAGCATCTCTCTGTGACTTAGATTCTTGGAGGGCAAACTATAAGCTAACGTTAGGTTAGGGCTTACATTTCCGCCGAATAAGCATGAATTTCTTTGTAAGTCAGTCCTAAGAATGACTACGCATCCCATTCTGTTCCCGAATCGCACGTTATTCAGCCGAATCTTAACTTTTGAAGCTCCAGCTTAAGGATAAAGTGCCGAAATATCTTTTAATCTGTCAGATAAGGTTTTTATACTCTGTACCAGAGGTACACAGTGAAATATATAGTAAGATTGTGCAAAAAGTATGTAAGAGCCAGAAGGAAACAGCAGTAAAACAGCTGAGTGCACCCGTCTGTCTGAACTTACAGATCTCAGAGATGGTAAGAGATATAGGTTTGACTTGTATGGGACAAAAACTTCTTATATCTGCAGGCAGATCAAGTTTATTTCCAATTTTGGCCACGCCCCCTCCCGCCGCTGTAATTTAAAAGAAACGTCATAGCTCCCACAGTTTTGCAGATATATGGTTCGCACCTTCTAGACATATTTAGTAATCGGGACAACTTATCGATGCGCCAAAGGAATGGTGAAGATCGGACGAACGGTTGTCGAGTTATAATCAAAAAACTGTTCGCTGCAGCAGCGCAGTCCCTGTGTTTCTAGGCTATATCCGCCTTCAGTTTTAAAGCTATTGCAACCAAACTTTACAGGAAGTTTTCTGGTACCAACACGCTGCACATTTGTCGGAACCGGCCGGATCGGATGACTATAACGTATAGCTGCCATAGGAACGATCGCTCGAAAAACTAGTTCTAGTGAGAAAAACTTTTTTGTTCTCAATGCAAATGTCTTCAAACTTCGTATTTACTAGTTTTCTATGCCTTTTCATGATTCTGCCAGCTTTGGTCGAAATCGGACAATCGGAAGTAGTCTTAGTAAAAAAAAACTTTTTTGTTTTCAATGTTAACCTCTTTAAAATTGGCATATATTTCTTTTATAAGCTTTCACACAATTCTTGAAAGTTTTGTCAAAATCGGATGACTATAGGTTATAGCTGCCATAGGAATCATCGGTCGAGAAACTTGTTTTAGTGAGAAAAACTTTTTGGTTTTCAAAGAAAACGCCACCAAACTTTGGATTTCTTTGTTTGCTATGCTTTACCATGATTTTAGCAAGTTTGGTAGAAATCGGACAGCTATATAGCATAGCTGTCATACAAAAGTAGAGCTAGAAAAGTAGTCTTAGTACGAAAAACTCTTTTGTTTTCAATGCAAACGCCACCAAACTTTGTATTTCTTAGTTTGCTATGCTTTTTAATGATTCTGCACAGTTTGGTCGAAATCGGACATGTATATAGTATAGCTGCAAAAACAATAGAATAATAAGATGAGTAACGCCCATACAATCGTCTTGCATATGAAGTTGAATTTTCAGTGGCAACGACAATCGCACTCTCTCCGCTCTCACAAAAACGAGAGCGTAAAAATCTAAAAATAGAATGCGCTTGCTTGTGTGCGTAAACACAAATGATGCATTTGAATGTATGCGTTAATATATGTGTGCTTCTGTTCGCAAGCGTGTGCACACAAACAGTCGGCAATGTCGCTGTATGCGTATGAGAGAGAGAGAGAGAGCGCTGGCTCTTGAGCGCTCTCCTACTGGCTTTTAAATAAAGAGAGCGAAAAGCCAGTTTGAAAAGCCAGCACGAAAAAAAGTGTGTGCAGAAATTTTGTATGGCGTTACTCATCTTATTATTCTATTGTTTTTGATAGCTGTCATACAAAAGTAAGCTTAGAAATATAGTCTTAGTATGAAAAACTTATTTGTTTTCAATGCTAACCTCTTTAAAATTGGCATATATCTATTTAAGAAGCTTTCAAACAATTCTACAAAGTTTTGTCAAAATCGGATGACTTTTGGTTGTAGCTGACATAGGAAGGATCGGTCGGGAAACTAGTTTTAGTAAGAAAAACTTTTTTGTTTTCCATGGAAATGTCCCTAAAATTGGCATTTATGTATTTGATATGATTTCACACAATTCTACACAGTTTTGTCCAAATCGGATGACTATAGCATATAGCTGTCATAGGAACATTCTGTCGGAAAACTAGTCTTAGTGAGAAAAACTTTTTTGTTTTCCATGGAAATGTCCCTAAAATTGGCATTTATGTATTTGATATGATTTCACACAATTCTACACAGTTTTGTCCAAATCGGATGACTATAGCATATAGCTGTCATAGGAACATTCTGTCGGAAAACTAGTCTTAGTGAGAAAAACTTTTTTGTTTTCCATGGAAACGACACCAAACATTGTATTTCCTAGTTTGGCATGTTTTTGCATGATTCTACTAAGTTCGGTCGAAATCGGACATCTATATAGTATGGCTGTCATACAAAAGTACTGTCTGAAAAGTAGTCTAAGGCCCGATTTCTCAAAGTCCGGTTGGTCAACTTGACAGGCAGTTTAACCGAATTTGAGTGTCTCATAATGAAGGCGGCGTAACCGGAGGAACAAACTTAAACGCTGCTCATCCACCGGTCAACTTTAACCGCGAGCTCAGCCCCGATGAAGTTATTGATATTTTTATCGATATACAAACAGCTGGCCGCACACTTGCTCTGTTTATTTTATTGCTCTTTTATTGCTTTTATTGCTGCAACACAAAATGTTTATGAATAAAACAATTTTTCAACTCCACGCAATGAATATGCAATTCGAAGAGGTGGAGCATCGAATTTAAGTCCACTTTTATGCAAAACAATGACCAGCAACAACCAATCGCATTAAAAAACAAACAAACCAAACCGAGTCAGCTGTTTACTCGTTCGTTTAGTCAAACAGTATGGTCACCCTGAAGCAGCGATAGGCATTTATCGATATCAGGCGAAACTGCTGCTTCTTGACGAACAAATCTGACTGGTGGTTGGCTAACCGGAACCTTTGAGAAATCGGGCCTTAGTGAGAAGAACTTGTTTGTGGTCCTTCAAATTAGTTAGAAAAACGTGCTGCAAGGGTAAACACATACTTCGGAGGAGCCAAAGTTAACCAAAGTTTGTCTCAGTTATCTGAGTGTAAGATGCTCAGTTCCTATCAAGTTAGCCGCTTGCTATTCTGCATAAATCTTTAACTGAAAAACGCTACACCAGCCTGATTCAATTGGCCTTAAAATCGAAGTAATCAACCGAACCTGCAATTCAAAAGCTCCATGGACCACTGTACCAAAGTAGTTCTCATTGCCAATCGGCTGGCATACCTAATTTGCCTGTATTACTTGGGGGTAAGTGGTTCAAACTTTGCTATAAGAAGAGAGTAAATTGTTAATCTAGGCATATTTTACAAATTTTTGGGTAGAATATCCAATTCTGTATCCATTCTGTATAAACCTTGGGCCTCTAAGCTTTATCGAGCGGATTGAGAAACTTCCAAAGTTTTCGGAATGAATGGAAACAGAATTTGATAGATTTTTTGGAACCAACTGTAGGTTTGTTAACCACTAACAAGTGTTGAGTTCAGAGAGTGAGCAAGTTTGTTTAATTTGTACCTGTCATTTTGCTAAGCAGACAGCAAAATAGATTTGCAAAAAACTGACCCAAAAACCAAAAGTTTGCATCATATAATATTATTTATTCAAGTTAATTAATGTTGATTAAATTATGGGAAATAAGTTTTGTTTTGGATGTTTTGATAAACCCTTTTTAAGGACACTTAAACCAAGCCTATGTACAGTAAGTATACCAAAAAAAAAGAACAAGTATAGTACTGTTTTGTATTGATCAAATGATGTATTGTATAGGTGCGTACATATATGTACTGCATGTATGTATATAGTAGGTAGGTATTGTATATAGAAAATTGAGGTTAGATATCGGAGAGAGACAGAGAGTTGTGGGGATAAAGCAAATGCACACTTAACTTGCAGGCACACACGCACTGACACACTCTCACACACACACAGACAGGCATATCAAAAATATATATACTATATATAATATATAGATTCATATGTAGGTATGTATATATATATTTATTTAATGGGCAGGATTGTCGGCCGCCAGGCAATGCCATTTCTCATGAAAATGATCCGGCAATCGTATGCAATCCAACCATTGCTGCAACCGTTCACCCTTGCTCTGGGCACCCAATTGCAGGCTGCCCAGGAAATCGTTGCTCTTGCCCAGATCCTTATCCCAGACGGTCAATATTAACATCTCCTTGTTCAGGTCATGTGGACTGGCCTCGAAATAGAACTCCTCATTGTAAATGGGATTGAGCGTGCGCCATTTGACGCTAGTTTTGTGCTTCTTGTTTTTGTGCGCATCCGGTTTGAGTTGCCTGGATTGGGAGTGGACGGATGAGCTGAGCGTTGGCAAACAACCGAATTGCACTTACAGTTTGACAAATGGATCGGAGCTGCCATTATTGTCCATGGCCAACAGATTGATGCACTGTTTCACATTCACGACCAAAGCGCGTCGTTTGGTATTGTAACACAGGGAGAGCAGCATTTTGCCATTGGGCCAATTTTGGGACATTTCCGCCACATTGCTATACTGATCCTCCACGCCCAGCGGCACCGAGATGCGATACTGTGAGGTGCTGTGGACCTGGATGAAAAGGATGAAGTGAAATTAGTTGTGGAGAAAGTTTTATTTGCATACGGCAAGTAGGCAAGTCGGCCAAGCCCGACAAAAGTGTATGCACAGTATTCTTTTGCCCATAACTCGACCATCGTTCAACCAATCTTTACCAATCCTTTGGCAATTCGATAAATTCCACTGATTACCAAATATCTTCAGAAGGTACAAACCATCTATCTATAAAACTGTGGGCGATGGGCAGCAGAAGGCGTGGCAAAAACTAAAAATATACTTAATCTGCCTGCAAGTATAAGAAGCTTATGTCCCATACATGTCAAACTTCTAGCTCTTACCAACTCTGAGATCTGTGCGGACTTGACTATATCGACTCGACTGTTGAATGCTGAACAAGAATCTGTGGACTTTAGATGGTTGAAGATGTTTCCCTCTGGCTGGTCCAAGCGTAAATACAGTGTATTAACCAAAACAGTTTTCAACAACGAACTAGAACCACTTTTTGGGAATCGTTCTCATTCTCAAAACCGAAAGTGAAAACCGGAACACCCTTCAAACTCACCGTCGACAGGCAGACCTTAGCCGCTCCCAGAAAATCATGTCCATACTTATCGTCATCGTACAGTGCCACATACAGCAACGAATTGCCCAACTCCTCCGGCTCCACGCCCACAAATTGCAATGTCTCATTGAATTCGGGATTTCGGGTCTTGTGCACCGTTTTGGTGCGTTGCCAGCGTGTATATTTGGTTCTCGCCTCCGGTGTAATGATGTTCAGCTTGCAATAGGGATCGGCCAGGCCGGCGGCATCCATTACAGGCAAATCTCTGGCCCGTACCATGGTGCAGTCCAGACTATGGAAACCCTCCCGATAACTGATGGCTATCTCCAGCCAACCCAACAGTGGATCCCGACAATGCTGCTGCAGGTGTGCAGCGGTATGCGTCGACTGGGATTGGGTGGACTGGGAATTGCCCGAACCGGAACTATCGCTTATCGACCAGGAGGAGCTGACCGAACCTCGACGCAGGAAACTGCTCTCCCTACGCAAGTGCGCCACCGTCGAGGCATTCGAGATGCTGATGCTGTCATAGTCCAGGCACTCTGACTGGCGCTGCTGTTGCAGCTGTTGTTGGCGGCCAAAGAAGAAGGATTGCGACAGCTTGCGCTCTCCGCCGTCAATGAAACTGCGTATGGAGCCGTAGGCGCGCAAACGGAAGCTATCCTCGCGCTGCAGCTTACCCACACTTGAGGGCAATTTGGCGGCACCGTCCAGCTGATCATCCTCGGGCTCGGAATGGCTACCGGCACTGCTACTGCTGCTGCTGCTGTCGTTGACACGAATCGTTAGCTTTTTCACTCGACCAACCCTAGTGGGCGTTCCATGGCAACTTTGTACGGCACGCGTATCTCCTGCGATTAGATAAGGAGGCGGATTAGAGGGGGATTTTGGGGAAAATGGTAGCCCTACGAGGAAGAGAAGGTCTGTTCCGGTTTTCACTTGTATTTGGGACAAAGGCAAATTGGAATACTAAACTCGGAAATACTTCTGAAATATTCTTGTGAAAGTTTTCAATGAAAGCAGTCGAAAACTCTTTTTTTTAAGGCTTTTCTTCAGACATTTGACTTTAGCCCCTGCCAGAGTGACCGTATATTTAACAAAAGTGGCCAAAATTATATTTTATAGAATTTAAAATGTGATTTTTGGCTTAAGCTGTACATTTTTTGTTAAATAAAGTGACTAAACACTGTTTATTTTGAATTTTTGGCTTTATTCCTTGCCAGAGTGACCGTATTAGAAAATGTTCTGAGTAAGACTGTGCTGAATAATATGAAACTTTTCAATGCAAGTGGCCCAAAATATATTGTTTACAATTTTATTTCTGGTTTTGATCTTAACTCCAGTCGAAAACTCTTTAATTTTTAGTTTTGGTTCAGAAATTGGACTTAAGTTCCTGCCAGGGTGACCGTACTACAAAAAGTTATGAGCTTGATTGTGCTAAATGTTAAGTTTTTTAAGGAAAGTGACAAATCAACTCTTTATTGAACATTTCACTGAAGATTGTTGGCTTGAGTCCTTGCTAGTGTGACCGTATTGCAACAAGTTCTGAGTAAGACTGAGTTAGTTAAGGTGAAACTGCATATTTAAGGCTGATTTCCAGAAAAAATATAAATTTATGACACGAAATTGCAACTTATTTATGTCATGTGGGCCAACACGACCTAAAATAGCTGCTGAATAGTAGGGTCATACTGATTTGCCGACCGCTTGTATTCAAAATGCGATTATTAAATTAAACTTCAAGCAAGTCTTCCAAGTCGAACGAGATGCCACCACAACCTCGTGAACTCTGCTGCTGCAACTGATTCTTGGCAGATACTCAAACTAAGTAAAAATTACAAACAATAAAAATTAATAAAAGGGTCGATTTTATACGCAAATTCATTTACTACTTCTGGTACCTTTCTGTTGAGACTCGCTTTTGCTTCTAATTTGTTCCATGTTGTCCGAAAAAATGTGCTGCAAGTTATTTATTTTCAATTTAGTTTCACCAAATCGGCTGTGCTTGCAATCCACACAATCTATCGATGTGGCAACGCTACGCTTATTTATGTTCTCTTCTGGAAATCAAGAAAATAAGCGAGACTAAATAAATGGCTCATCAGCTGTTCAAAGCTGTTTTTTAAGTGAAATCAGCCTTTAATCATAGCACTATCTATCAAAAATATATTTGTCATAATTATATTTGAGATTCTTGGCTTTAGTCCTTGCCTTGCCAGAGTGACCGTATCACATGATAGTTCTGCACAAGATTTTGCCAAATTTGTAAGATATATTTAAGATTTTTGGCTTTAGTCCTTGACAGGTTCTGAGCAAGATTGTGCCTTACAATGTAGAACTTGTTAATGAAAGTGCGTAAAAATTGATTTTTAAGAATTTTATTTGAGATTTTAGGCTATAATTTTTGCCAGACTGACCGTATGACAAAAAGTTCTGAGCAAGATTGTGTTAAATGTGAAACTATTTTTAACAAAATGACAAATCACTTTATTTGTGAATTTTATTTCAGTTTTTGGTGCTTTACTGCTTGCCAGTGTGACCGTATAACTAAACGTTATGCCTAAGATTGTGCTACATTAAGTGATACTTGTTTGAAAGTGGGCCAAAAATATATTTTAAGGGTTTTTATTTAAGTTTTTTTCGGGCTTCATGCAAACGCAATCATTCGACGCACAACAACAATTGCAACAGTATGAAATAGCTCTTGAAATATTCAGTGTGAAGTTTAAAAAACCTGATTTTTTCACAGTATTTCTGTTAAGATCTCCTTGGTAAACTAACAAGAAAGAAAGTCGGTCAAGCCCGACTATAACATACTCTGTACCAAGAAATTTTGTCTTTTGATCATAACTCGAAAACCGTTCATCCGATCTTCTTCATTCCTTTGGCGGATCGATAAGTTATTCTAATAACTAAATATGTCCAGAAGGAACAAGCCATCTATCTTCAAAACTGTGGGAGATATGACGTTTTTTCTAAATTGCGGGGGCGGGAGGGGGCGTGGCCAAAATTGAAAATAAACTTGATCTGCCTGCAGACATAAGAAGCATATGTCCCATACACGTCAAACCTCTATCTCTTACCATCTCTGAGATCTGTGCGTTCATACGGACAGACAGACGGACAGACGGACATGGCTATATCGACTCGGCTGTTGATGCTGATCAAGAATATATATACTTTATGGGGTCGGAGATGCTTCCTTCTGGATGTTACATACTTTTGCACAAACTTATAATACTCTATGTACCTACGGTACAGAGTATAAAAATCAAATAGACTTTCATTTATTGTTTTTGGTAGTTTAAAGGCAGTATCACACTACAGAACTTCCCGCTAACGCAATTCTAAACAAAAAAGCTTAAAAAAGGCTACATTTTGTGTCATTTGAGATACACATTGTTTTGTCTTTGATTTTTGGTCCCCGTTTATGTTTCTCCAAGTGCATAACACAAGTGCTTACACTTTACCTACCTGGCAAATTTGCATTGGCCCCACTAGGCGTGGGCGTGGCACTGGCACTGCGCGGCATATCATATTTGGGTAGCCCCTTGAAGAACCATGCACCCGATTTCTTCCACATCTCCCGCGTCTCGGAACAGATGCGACATAGCCAAATCTCTCGTGTCCTTTCGCTGGTATGATAACGTATATTGATGTCCACACTGCACTTGGTGCACACCGATTGCCGGCAATCCTCACAGACGATGCGATGCGGTCGCAACAGTCCAAACGCATCGCCGCACAGGCGACAACAGTTGGGACCCCGCTCGACCGCATGCTGTTTGATCTTCTCCACACGCTCGACCAAACGTCCGACACGCTGCCGCTCGGCAATCTCAATCTCCTCGTTGCGTCGTATCACGGATATGATGGCCTCCTGCTCTTCGGGCCTCAGGGGTTCAGTGGTCTTTGAACTGCTCCAGCCGGCTTTTAGTCTGCAAATGGTAAGGAAAAGGAAGGCGGAGGATACCTAATGAGTGCCTAATGCGGTTTTTGTGTTCTCCCTCCCTCCCTCCATCTCTATGTGAAACTCTGGGCGAAAATGTCAAGTTCAAAGTTAATTAACTCAGCCTCGGGCGCGTTTATGGCCACTTTGGAATCACTTACCCCCACATTCATGCATAGGGGCATGCAAATCCGGACAGCGAGTGTGTTTCTCTGTTCACCCCCGCCCCGCCCCCGGACAAAGGTTTATTGACTTCCCCGTTTCCCACCTTTGTTTTTTTTGCGTTGGCCAACAAAGTTTGCTACATTTGTGAATTGAAAGTTTTTTTGTTGTTGTTATTAAATTAATTGGCCTGAAAGTAACTTTATCCAGGCACAGGAAAAGTTTTGTTTCCAGAAAATCTTGGCTTAAACCGTACAAAAGGCAAAACAAGAGGCGAGATCGGGATTGACTTTTTGTGGCCAAAGACTTTGCTAAGCATAGATGGGATGCCTTGAGCAAAAACCTCACAATTTCAACCAAAAAGAAGCAGGAAGTCGGTCAAGTCTGGTTCTTTAGTTGACAAAGTTTTTATGTGTCAAGTAGTAACCATTTCCGCTGTGGCGCCATGCGTACTGTGTGAAGTAATGACTGTAGCCTCTATAGTTCCTCAACTGGTGGAGAGCCACTTCAAGTTAATAGTTTAAGTAACTTTCAAGCATATTTCTCTGGACCATCTTTAAAATGTTTAATTTGGATTATGAAGCTCCATATTCCTAAACTATATTCCAAGTAAAATACAACCTTAGCCTTTGAAAGTAGGAAATTGTTTGATTTCTGTACATTTCTTGGACTTCTAAAGACTTTCGGGCTAAAAAAAAACCTTCTTAAACCAAAAAGAATTTGTTCTATATTGAAAATTTCTATTCCGGAAACTCAGTTTGAAAGTACGAAGTTGTTTCTTGAACTTCCACAATAGAAGATTTTCTACTTAAGATATTTGGGCTTAAAAAGCTGCTCATAAATCAAGAATTATCTACTTAAATCAAGAGTTATTGAAATTTTGAAAACGAAAATTCAGTATGAAATTGTTAGGTTTCTCTACTTTCTTGCAATTTAACCTACTTAAGACTTTCGGGCTTTAAAAAACATTCCTGAATCAAGAATTTTATACTTAATTCAATTATTTTTTTTATATTTTTGAAATTTTGAAACCGAAAATTTAGTCTAGAAGTATAAAATTGATAGGTTTCTCTACTTTTCTTGCACTTTCGGGCTTAAAGAAGGCATTCTTAAATCAAGAATTTTGTGCTTAAATACAGAGTTTTCGGTATAATTGAAATTTCAAAACCGGAAATCAAGTATGAAAGCTCGAAATTATTTGATTTGAAATATATTATGCACTTCCTACAACAAAAGAACAGAGATTTAAAAGTTTCGGGCTTAAAAAACGTTCTTAAATCCAGAATTTTGTACTAAAATCAAGAAATTTGGGCATATTTTCATAGAACATTTTATAATATCTCTACCAATCATGCTCTTCCACAACCGAAGAGCTGAAACTTAAGACTTTTGGGTTACCAAAAATTATTTTAAGGCTTGGATTTTGCACTTAAGTCAAGAATTTTTGGATAGTTGTATATTTTGATACCAGAAATTCTGTATTTAAGTGAGTATTTTCTAATGTCTCTACTATGCTTGCTCATCCACAACAGACTAAGGCTTTCAAGTTAACAAAAAAAAGCTTTTAACTCTGGGATTTTGCATTTGAATCAAGTATTTTCAGTATTTTTTATATTTTAAGACCAAACATACTGTACTTTGGCACAAAATTGATTGAGTTGTCTACATTTCTAGCAGTCCCACAACAAAAGAAAATCTACTAAAGACTTTTGGTTGACAAAATAAAATGTTAACTCTAGAAGTTTGTACTTGAATCAAGTATTTTCAGTATTTTTGATATTTTGATACGGAAAATAATGTGTTAAGGCACAAAATTGATTGGTTTCTCTGCATTTCTAGCAGTTCCACAACAAAAGAAAATCTACTCAGGACTTTTATTTAAAAAAATACTTTTAACTTTAGAAGTTTGTACTTGAATCAAGTTTTTTCAGTATTTTTGAAATTTTGATACGGAAAATACTGTGTTTAGGCACAAAATTTATTGGTTTCTCTGCATTTCTAGCAGTTCCACAACAAAAGAAAATCTACTCAGGACTTTTGTTTAAAAAAATACTTTTAACTCTAGAAGTTTGTACTTGAATCAAGTATTTTAAGTATTTTTGAACTTTTGAGACCAAAAATACTGAATTTTGGTACAAACCTTAAGAGCTTCTGCACATTTGTTGCACTTCCACAACAAAAGAAAACCTACTTATGGCTCTTATTTACAAAAAATACTTTCAACTCCAGAATTTTGTACTTGAATCAAGAATTTTCAGTATTTTTTAAGTTTTGAGACCAAAAATACTGTATTTTGACACAAAATTCAGGAGTTTCTGCACATTTATGGCCATTCTACAATAAAATTAAAACTACTTAAGACTTTTGTTTAAAAAATAACTTTTAACTCCAGAATTTTGTACTTGAATCAAGAATTTTCAGTATTTTTTAAGTTTTGAGACCAAAAATACTGTTTTTTGGTACAAATTTGATTGATTTCTTCGCATTTCCAGCAGTTCTGCAACTAAAGAAAATCTACTTAAGATTATTGGGTAAAAAAAAGCATAAAACTCTCGAACTTTGTACGTGCATCAAGTATTTTAAGTATTTTTTAAGTTTTGAGATCAAAAATACTGTCTATTAACACAAAATTGATACATGTTTGCAGTTCCACAACTAACAAAAATCTACTTAAGACTTTTGGGTACAAAAAAATACTTTGTAACTCTAGAATTTTGTACTTGAATCAAGTATTTTTGGTATTTTTTAAGTTTTGAGCCCAAAAATACTGAATTTTGGTACAAACCTTAAGAGCTTCTGCACATTTGTTGCACTTCCACAACAAAAGAAAACCTACTTATGACTTTTGTGTACAAAAAATAACTTTTAGCTCTAGTTTTTTTGTATTTGAATCAAGAATTTGAAGTATTTTTGAAATTTTTCTACCATAAATACTGTATTTTTAAACACAAAACTGAATGATTTCTCTACATCTCCAGCAATTCCACAACATAAGAGACTCAACCTAAGACTTTTAGGCTGAAAGAAAGCTTTAAAATGAAGTTTTTAAGCCGGAAATGCACAAATATCTTTGATTTCATGTCCACTGCAAGCGATTTCTAAAGAAACTTCTCGACTTTGCTCTTTGCTTTCGCCACAACAAAGGAACTTAAACCTTTTGTCCAAACTGTACTTGGGTAACCATGAAAACGATCCTAGCGCTGACTTTTGCGACCTTAGAACTTCAATTCTTTGGCTTTCTGCCTCAGCACGTGTTGCCACGGTGCCGGGTGGTGTTGGGGTTAGGTGGCTTTGGTCTGCGTGCTGCGCTCCCTTGTGTTATAATTTGAATTTCAAGTGTGTACGTACAACACAACACCCCCGTCGTCAGGCCTGGCTCCTATGCTATGCGAACGGAAGTGTAAATTGCACGCACACACTTCAGCCTCGGTTCGGTTCAACTTGGGCCAGTTTATATGTATTTTTAATGCAGTCAACTGGGATTGATTTTGGAGAGCGGCAGCTGAGATGAGGCCACAAGCCCGAACATATGTTGGGCCCAAGGGCGGGGCGGGGCGGCAGCATGAGTCTTGCACATAAAAATTGAACATTATTAAAATTTAATTAATCTGTCAGCGGGCAACAACAGTTATATGATTGGAATTCTGGGCATGTCCCGCTCCGGCTGTTTCATTTGATTAGGCGTCAATTTTGTTGTTGTTGTCGTTGTTGTTTTCGGGCTAATCATGAGCTGGCTCACACACACACACAAAGTTAATTAAATTATAACTAAAGCTTTTTCGGGGCATTTGCGGCCGCTGGGGGGTGGCTGGGTGGGGGTCGCTAACTGTTGCGCACCCCCCGCCCCCCCCCACCAGATGAAATGAAAACGAGCGCCCAGGCTCTTATCAACACTTTATGACGCGCTTTGTTTAACTTTAACCAACACAGAGAGACACAATCCCAGCCAATTGTTGCATTGTCGCTTCAATGCCATTTCTCCACCACCCCCAACCCCCTCCGGCATGACACTTACTTGGCACGCAAGGCCAGCTGCCTGTCGCTGGGACAAACAAATTTGTTTGCCGTATTATTCCGATTCTGGAAGTCCATCTTGTCACATTATTTTCAATTTCCGACTGTAATTCATAAATTCGAACAAAACAAAAAACCGTTGCCTGCTTACAGGCGCGGCTGGCACTTGAACCGTCGCACACACACACACTCGCACACTCGCACACACGCTCTCAGAGCAGTGGCATAAACAACAATAACAATCCACCGTTTAGCTGGCTTCGGCACTGGCAACAGCTCCTAATGCGCACGCAGCTGCTGCACAACTGTCACTGACTGACTCGGCCACCCACCAAACGGTTTATATTACAGTTGGCAGTCAAAAGCAGGCACAGCCAACCAGCCAGGCCAAAAAAGCCAGCCGCTGGCACTGGCGATGTGTGCGTGCAGCCGGGAGACTATCGCAACATGGCCAAGTCATCGAGCGGGCACACTGGGGCAAAGACTGGAAAAGCATGATATACTGTTTACTATCTTACAGAATTGATAAACGGTTCTACACCGAACCGAACCAAGCAGTCTGCGAATAGCCACCGAACCGGCATGCCTTTGAAAACCACCAAGCAATTCGGTTCGCTTCGAATCACTGCGGTCCTTATGAGTTCTTTCAAGTACAGGGTTGTCCATATTCGACGGACCCATCTGGCAACGCCATAACTTTTGACAGAGATGTCAGATCGCTTAATGACATACCGCGTTTGAAGCGTCAGTCCAAGCAGATTTTTACCATGGAACAATACACGCCACGCGAGCGCTTTGAAATAGTTGAAATTTACATTCAACAGAACAAGTCAATTGTGAAAACTCAACTCAACTCAAATGAAGCCCATTTCACATTGAATGGGACCGTAAATAAGCAAAATTGCCGTATTTACGCCACTGAAAATCCTCAGGAGATTCAAGAAGTGCCTCTTCATGACGAAAAAGTCACAGTTTGGTGCGGCGTTAGTGCGAAAACGGTCATTGGGCCGTTTTTCTTCCAAAATGAAAATGGCCATGCTGTTACCATCAACCAGGAGCGTTATCGCGACATGATGACCAATTTTGTGATGCCAATTATTCGTCGAAAGCGTATGAGGCAGTTCTGGTTTCAACAAGACGGCGCTCCACCGCACACAAGTCGCATAACAATCGATTTTCTGAAGAAATTGTTTCCGGGCCGTTTGATGTCGAAAAGTGGTGATTTGGACTGGCCACCGCGTTCGCCCGATTTGACGCCGCCTGACTTCTTCTTGTGGGGATATTTGAAGTCAAAGGTTTACGTTAACAAGCCAAGGACCGTAGGAGAGCTCAAGGACAACATTCGTGAAGAAATAGCCGCTATTCCGGCCGAAATGTTGGCGAAAACGATGGAAAATGCTGCAAAAAGGGCACAATACGCCATCAACGCCAGAGGCGGCCATTTGAGAGATATCATATTCAAAAATTGATCTACTTGGAACAAATTAAATGATTAAGATTGCCAACCGCCAAGTTTTTATTTTTTTCTTTGATTTTTTTAAAAAAAACATGGGTCCGTCGAATATGGGCAACCCTGTAGTTGCCCACCAATTTGAAACTTATCACTGCAAACATTTCGTGAGAACTGACATCAGTTTGAAAGTTGCCCTCCTTGGCAGCTGCTAATCGGTTTGTGGGCGTCCAACATTAGCCAGCAGCACTACACTACACTGGACTACACTCAAAAAACAGTTCTTTCTGTATAATTAGGAAATCGTGAGCCCAAAATGCATATATTTAGTTAATTGTTTACCCAAACAGCTGAAATGTGGACTCTAACGTAAAAAATGAGGCCACACATTTTAGGTTCTTCTGGGCCTAAGAGTCTAGGATCATTTTCCTAATAATGTTTGCTGTGTATACGAAACAAGCAAATATTTCGGCATTTTCTTTCGAATATTGGCTGGTTCTGGCCAGTGTTTTTAGCCCACAAACCTGTGATTTCCTTAGACAACCACCTAAGACCATTGCCAATCCGCTAGCGCAACCCATACGAAAGAAGATCATATCGTTTTTTTTTTTCTAATCCGAAACCAACTATACACCTACCTTCATGCAAACATTTGTGGCTCTAAGTCTTATAATCTGTGAGACCGACTTGGCTGTTCATGCTGATCAAGAACATATATATAAAGGGTGATTTTTTAAGAGCTAAAGGAAATTTTTACAAAAAAAAAAACACATAAAATTCAGAAAAATGCATGAAATCTTTATTTGAATCGATAGTACGGTCCATATATAATTTAATGTTTGAAGATTATTTCATGCAAATGTTGACCGTGACTGCGCCTCAAATGGCCCATCCAACATTTCGGCCGGTATCTCACGATTAAATGCTTCAATGTTGTCTTCCAATGCGTCAATAGAAGCGGGCTTGTCTGTAATAATAATAATAATAATAATAAGTACTGTATTAAAAATCAAAAAATAACAATTGGCTTAAAGTGCATAACAGCTTTCACAGAGGTATTGATTTTTAGTTCAGTAATACGGCTATGACTTTGAAGTCGTCAGTCGGAGAATTATTTATAAGTGATGAATCTTATTTATACATGTAAGACGGTTATGGATGCGCATCACTAATAGCAGCCCATCACTAGCAGCCGCGTGAACTGCGCAGTCTGCAGAAGGAACGAGTCGTTAATAGCATTCAGTGGAGATCAGTCGAGAACAGTTGTCAAGTCGTGTCGTCCGTCGCAGCAGTAGTTCAATTAAGTTTCTATTTCCTAATTTTGCAACAATTATAGCTCAGCCATAATACTATACTTAACCATTACTGAATAAAACATTCTTTACATAATACTTCACATACATGAACTATTTAAGTATAGAGTGAAACATGTTTGTCACTCCCAACCTTAATACAAACTGCTTCCCCGCTCGTCGCGAGATACAACTCCCAAGTTGCACATGTAAAATTATAAATTTTGTTTAGTAAACTAAAACTAAAAGTATTCCATTAAGATCTGCTTTCTATATTTAATGGCATGCTGCAGATATAGTGTTAAGTTTTCCCAGCTATTTTCAAACGCATCATTTAGCAAATCTATGATATCTCGTTCATCTAAAAAGCGCTTTCCCAGATAAAGCGATCTATACTCGGATAGAATTGGGCATCTTCCAATAAGGTGTCGAATGTCCTCGATTTCGTTGGTGTTGCAAAGCTCACAAATGTTCGTTCCGCCTTGTTGAAAATTGTACTTATTTCCGTTGAGCCAGATCATGTCGCATCTTGCTTTCAGCACCCATGGGCCAGTCTAGAGCCTGCTGATTCATCGAGGTCTTTGTATATTCGCGTCTCACTATTCATTCTCCTTTCATAAAGTCTTTGATTTCGACTCTCAGCTAACGCACCTAGCAGCATTAATCTTGTCTGTGCCCAAATAGTCGGCTCCATAAGTTCCTCGCTCCAAGCAAAGTTAAAAGGCGCACTAATCAAATTAAGGCCTTTTGCCCAAAATATATTCTTGGCTAATATTGCCTTAGACATAATATGTGGGAGACGGTCGTTGCTATAAGTGAATAGTGGTTTTTGAATGTATTTGATGTGCAAACCCAACATATACAGGCAGATGCTTTCCATATTTGTTTCAAGTTTGCTTGGTGTCGTTCTGG
Organism: Lordiphosa fenestrarum; assembly: GCA_035044985.1. NCBI lineage: Eukaryota > Metazoa > Arthropoda > Insecta > Diptera > Drosophilidae > Lordiphosa > Lordiphosa fenestrarum. The sequence goes on along the minus strand of JAWNNO010001131.1, from coordinate 124,841 downwards.
GCATGCAAAAAATACGTTTAATAAAAAACGTATATAAATTATCGATATCTTCTGGAAATGTGTAACCCCAAACTTGCGCCCCATATGCCTGGATAGATCTGCAAACTGCCCCAAAAATCTTGAGCTTCATGTCAAATGATATATGGTTTTTTGACAGCATGTTTCTCCAAGTACAGCTTATGCTATTTTTCGCCGCTGAGTTTCTTTTCTCAATGTGCTTTTTAAAGGACAGCTTCGGGGTTAGTACAACACCAAGATAGGTAAATTCCGAAACAACACGGATGGGTTCGCCCTTGTACACCCATTTTTCTGTCGTTGACAAACGCCCTCCTCTTCTAAAAACAATGATTTCTGACTTTGAGGTATTAACTTCCATGTTCCAGGTCTCGCAGTATTGCTCCAATCTTTGTATCATTTGTTGCAGCACTGTAACATCGTCAGCCATCATCACTATATCATCTGCATATAGCAGCAGTCTTATGTTTTTGTTGCAGACACTAAGACCACCACCAAGGAACTCATGAAGATCATCCAAATATAACGCGAATAAAAGAGGGGACAGCAAGCATCCTTGGCGTACTCCAATATTCGTTTTAAAATATGTCGACATTTCGTCACCTTGTCTGTATAGACATTAGCTTTAACATAGTCCCACAAAAAATAGTCTAAAGGGGCGGCCAATTGACCGGTCCCGAACGTGAAATAAAAGTCCATTGTTGAGCGTGCTGTGTGGCACCGTCTTGTTGAAACCACATGTCATGCAAGCCAAGCTCTTGCATGACAAGAAAAGTTGAATATCATCTCACGGTAGCGCTCACCACTCACAGTTACGTTACGATTCGCATCATTTTTGAAGAAGAAGAAGTCCAATGATGCCGCCAGCCCATAAACCGCACCAAACTGTGACTTTTTCTGGATGCATTGGCAGCTCTTGCAATGCTTCTGGCTGATATTCACTCCAAAATCAACAATTCTGCTTATTTACGTACCCATTCTTGGTTAAATTATAGACCAAACTGAAGATGTTTGACAGTGAAACAAAACACGAAACGTGCGTGAGCTGTTTAAACCAGTGTTGCCAAAAAGATAATAGCTAAAACATCACCCTTTACTTTATGATGTCGGAAATGTTTCCTTCTCCCTGTTACATACATTTGCACCACTTCATGATCCCCCATTTCCCATTTTTAATGAAAATTAATGCTTCCACTGGCATCTGAACACATGACATCTCCCGATAAAGCAACAGTTCTGTCATCTACACCACCTATCTAAGGAGAACTATGTACTCTGATTGCTCGCCTGGCTCAACTCTATACAGTTTTATGTCATACTGCCACGCATGACGTTGATAGTCGTGTGCGTTGAGATGTCGACGCGCTGGAACCAAAGAAGGAAAGCTAAAAAATCTGTAGAAAAAGAAAAGTACTACATTTTCTTTATTTTGAAGAATTTTGGGTAAGTTTTACCTAAATTTTGGGGCATAATAGGAATTGTATGTCCTAATATTTAGCTCACCATGGCCTTTTTTGGGTATTATTTCCTAAATTTTGGCAAAGTTATTTAAACGTTTTCTAGGAATTCAGCTTCAAAATATTCACACTAATAATAATATTACTTATTTGAGAGTAAAAACGCGAGGAAGAGAGACTTAAGGTGAGCCTTGACATTTTACAAAGCTCTTTGGTTTGGTCAAGACAACAATTTTCAATAGCACTAGCTAGAACAACTATAAAACCAATATGTTGGCTTTACACAGAAGCAAGTTCCGAGTTCCTTGCATTCTCTTGGCTTGGGTGCTACTAAAGAGGGGTATTTACCCACAGTTTAACGCCGAATCCGAAAGGCAATGTTTGAGCAGCTTTCTTATGGCTAGTTACTTGAAAGCTATCGCCAATATCTAAAAGACATTCATATTAAACAGGCAGGGGAGCCATTCGCAACCAGTTTAATACCAACTGTAAGCAGTAGCAGCCATTTGCAACCAGTTTTATACCAGATGACATAAGCGGAGCAGCCATTCGCAACCAGTTTAATACCAAGTGTAAGCAGTAGCAGCCATTTGCAACCAGTTAAATGGCAGTTGTCCTTGGTGTAGCCTTTTTAGTGTCTATTCAAGTTGAGTTGCATTCTAGACAACCAATATGCAACCTATACTTTACCTATACATGTACTTTATAATGTATTTTACAGTTATTCATGTTCTATTTCTCAAGTCTCACACAACTATTTACCATACAAGTACACAGTATTGCAACTTTTCAAACTTTTTCCTATTCACATTGACTTTCGGTTTAACTTTGACTAATTTGCTTAATTTTCCCTCTTAATTTTGTACTACCAGTTAATTACTGGTTGCATTACAACTAGTTGTGTTGCAGTATTTTCATTTATTTGTGTTTTCATGCATTTTTTTAATGAATTGCTGAGAGGAGGCAGCGTGCTGAGGCGTGTGCTGTTGCTGGTTTGTGGATTCTCGAAGAAGATTTACAAATTTACATAGCTTATTATACAGCATTTCAGCCACCTGCTACCAAATCAACATAAAAAAGCGAAGAATTTAAAAGTCAACGCCGAAACAAAGTTATCCTCCCTTAGCCCCTGAAGTCTGAGAAATCGAAGCTTGAGACACGGTCCTCATAGCAGTAATTAAGTGACAGAAGCCCAGGGTTGTGTTTTGAATTAGAGAAGGGTGCGTGAGCACAGATATCCAAGACAACACGACTCTAGCACGAAAATGTTTAATTTTGTATACTAGCAATATGCCAGAAATACTTCCCACAGATCGATAACTCTCCCAATTACACATCCCTAAGCACACACAAGGAAAACTATCGTCTGTGTTGAGCGTGGGGGCTTGTACTTCTCCCCAGCCTGTTGCACAGTGGGACTAGTGCCAGTGCTAATCCCACCATATGGTAGGCCACTGTGTGTGCACACACACACACAGGAAGCTGCTCAAGTGGAGCCAACGACCAGCTGGATGGGGAGGGGCTGGGGGTTGGATTGGGTTTGCATATTTACACGCGCAGGCCGAAAGCAAAGCTGGCTGCCTGTGTCCTTCAAAGCGGCACTTGAGCACGAAGGCTTTGCCTCACAACAAGTCTGCACACGCCACATAATTTCATTGCATACTTTTGGGAGCCGCGCTATGACGATGGTCGGATGGGTGGGTGGTTTCACGAGCTCTGCTTTTCTCTTTTTGCCGCCAACTAATGTCAAAGCCACAAAACGATGCCTTGGTTTCCGCGTCCCCGTCTTCCCTCTCTCCCTCTCTCTCGCTCGCGCGCCGTTCGCCGTGTCGGGTGGGTGTGGCCGCTTGGAGTAGGCGCATGTGTCCATTTTAAATAAATGCTGACAGCTAAATGAAAATATTTAATGTACGTGCAAACTGCTTGTCGTTGACATTTTGCACGGTCGCCCAGTCCGAGTGTTGACATTGCCCGTAGCCAGCGGCCCGTTGTTGTTGACAGGATTAGGCATTCAAAGCGTGTCCGTCCGCAACGCACACTCGCATGCCATAAACGCCAGACAGACGACAATTGTCCTTCGAGTTGGGTGGGACATGGAGCTGCTGCTGTCGCCTTGGGCTAGCTGTTTGGCTTAATGAGTCAATGCTGGAAGGCGCAACTAATGATGGGTGCAAATTGGGTGGATTAGTATGATGGATCTTTTGAGTGCAGAAGATCCTGTTGGGGGCTTTGGCTTTGTTTTGATGAAGAAAAAGTAAGTGAAATCAATTTGAACAAAGAATTGGATTAGCGTTATTTGTGGGTCCAAAAATACTCTGGCAGCACATTTGGAATGAGCCTTTTGCACACAGTTTATAAAGCTTTAAAAGAGAGCCAGAGCAAAAGCTACGCGTAGACTAAAAAGCTCTTCAACTTGTGTACAGTTGTGAACAAATTCTTAGCTTTCACTTGAAAAATCTGCTAAAACTAAACTAAAATGTGGTAAAGTCTATGGAAGTCAATCCTACAGCCCCCTCGGCACATTAGGTGACCCCGACGTGGGGTTAACCATATTGGAAGCAGATCTTGTTCTCAGGCTTTACACAGACTTTAACTAGGCTATACAAGTACTCAAGTTTTGGAATCAACAACAGGGGCCACCTCTGGTCCGTCACAGAGCAGTGCCTGGTTGACTTCGCCTTCGATGAGGTAGAACTGGTCATCCAGAAACCTCGAAAGCCCAGAATCCAAATATAATACAGAAATGGGACACTTAAAGCTATTTTCAATGACTCAGGCTGCACCAGCCTGGTCAGCTGGCAGTAGGTGATACCAAATCGGAATCTATGAAAATCTTAGATCCTACGAATAAGAATTCACTATGTGAAGAGAAGCTATGTGAAGGTCCACATCTAACCGCTTCTTACTCTACAAAATACAGCCGGAGGGTGCTAAAATTTAAGAAATAATCAAACCGGGTATCGATATATAGGTTTTTGGCTTCTCCGAGCTCATTTCTGATTGTACTTTTTCGATCGGTGGGGAGGGAGCCGACTTCTAGAGAGGAAAATGGTCTAAAATCTAAAAAAAAATCAAAAGGGGTATCGTTGTGTGGGTTTTTGGGTGCTACGATTTCATTCCTGGCATTATTTTCCCAATCCCGGAGGAGGGAACTGACTTATGAAGGAAAGAGGGGAGTAAAAATAAACCAATAATCAACTGGGATATCGATATATAGGTTTTTGGCTGCTCCGACTTTATTTCTGGTAATATTTTTCCAATCGGTGGAGAGGGGGCTGACTTATAGAGAGGGTAAGGGGGGTTCCATTCAAAAAAAATCAAATGGGATGTCGATATACATGTTTTAGAATGCGCCGAACTCATTTCTGGTAATATTTTTTCGATCGGTCAGGAGGGGGCCTACTTATAAAGAGGGGAAGGTTGTAAAATTTAAAAAAAATTAAAAGGGGTATCGTTTAATAGGTTTTTAGGTGCTCTGATCTTATTTCTGACATTATTTCCCCAAACCGCCAAGAGGGGGCTCACTTATGAAGGGGGAAGGGGAGTAAAATCAAACCATCAATCAAGTGGGGTATCGATATATAGGTTTGTGGTTGCTACGAGTTCATTTCTGGCAATATTTCTCCGAACCGTGAGGAGTAAGCTCACTTTTAAAAGGGGGATGGGTGTAAAAATAAATTCCATATGGGGTACGCCAAAAACTAGTCAAATTTGACAACTTTTGATACACTCTGGTCTTATGTGACTAACATTCTGGTCGAGTTTCATTAAAATAAGGCCAATCATTCGTAGAAATAAAGTTCAGTACATCATATCTTAGTCACGTTTGAGTCGTTTTTGTCTTGTGAGCTGGAGCGTTGTACTGCGAAAAGATCCACAGCTTGCTTGCAAATGATGCGGTGTTGAGAGGCTTCACAATCTTACCCAAAACGTCGTATTGATACACTTACGATGAAGTTTCGACTCCTTTTGCACAAAAAAATGGAGCTTGTTGACACCCACAGAGGCGATTCCCCAACAAACCATCACATAAGCCGGTTAGTGAACTCTCTGCATGATTGATTTGATGACACAGTCCACACACTCTATGGTTCTGTTTGTCGAACGATTCCTCTGTGGTGTATATTTTCTTGTCAGTAAACAGAATTCGTCTGTGTTTCAATGCTGTTGTGTCTCTTGTATGCACTCAGTTCCAAGTCACTTTTTATAATGCACGACCTGCTGTTGTCCTTGCTAATATTCATCTTATGAAGTTAGATTTTCTGATTGCGCAGTGGATTTCGACGAACTCGATCTTTTATGGCTGAAGTACACTGCAAAGCAAAGGCAGCAATAAATATATACATAAGTACCATAAAGAAAGTAATTGATTTGATAGCAAACCTTTTGCTCTGCCAAAGCTCTCCCAGCCCCTGTGAAAGTCTCTTTTCATATTCATATTTCGTTTATTTTTCAGCATTTCTTTTAGCTGTTTTCACTTCTTTCTACATTGTGTTTTCTTCTATTTGTCTTTTGCACAAGTTGGGACTAGTTGCATCTCCCTTTCGGCATTTGTCTCTCTCTCGCTTTCACTTTCTCCCTAACGAACATAAAATTCGTGGAAAACAAAAACAGAATCTAATGAATATATTATTCAAAATATATATGTATCTATGTATGTATGTATGTATACTCTCTGCCTGCGCCGCTTCATGTACTAGTCTAGTCCCAAAAAAAAAAAAAATTATTCCAGGAAATTACAACTAATTATTATGCTTAATTACATTTCATTTATAATTTGACTAAAGACAAAAGGCAAAACAATAGAATTTAAAGCGAAACTTGTAAAAAAAGTTTCCATTTTGCTTAGGAGGGGGGGGGGGGATATTCTCGACACACACACTTAAATTTGGTAACCCTAATCGCGTACGGCCTTGTGCTTGGCCTGTTTCTTAAGTGTGCCCGTGGGCGTGGTGCTGCTGGTGACGGCCGGCCGTTTCTTGTGCAGCCGCTTGTGATAGCTCTGGGCCAGCGAATTGACTATGGAAACAATAAAATAGCAAACCATGCCAATCACAAAGGTCTCAAAGATCTTTGACAGCAAATTGCCCGAGTCACCGCCACCCGCTGAGCCGGCGCCACGCTGCTGACGATGCAGCCGTTGCTTCTGATTCTTAAGGAACGCCTTGAACGGCTCCTGCAGTTTGCGACCAAAGACGGGCAGTGTGGCCAACAGATCCACCGCACGCTCGATAAGCGTCTCATTAAAGGCAATAATGACAAACACCTTCTGGATGTGCATCTTGATGATGGCCTTGCCAATCAGTGTGGCCCCAAAGAAAGTCCAGAATGGTACCAGAAAATGGCCGCACGTAATGCCGGCCAAATCGAACAGCGGATTGGGAATCTGCCGGCAGAGAGAGAGAGAGAGAGAGAGAAAATTGTAATACTGTTGGAAATTCTTAGAATTTTAGCCACACTCACGCTCGCACAGGCCAAGATGCCAAAGAAACCCACACGTTCCACCACACGCTCCATAAACAGCTTGCCCTTGTCCATTAGGCTGAGGTTCTTTTGATTGCGTTTGGCATTCAGCGCCTCAAACTCGGCCAACTCTTCAGCATCATCCGGATCGTAGCCAGAGAGACGGGCCGCTTTGGCCATAAAATAGGGTGGCAGTTCACCTAGAGCTGTGCCAGCACCCCAAAGGAATGCCTCCAGTCTCACCTTGGACATAATGGACCAAATGTTGGGCATACGTTTCGCATACGGCTCCTCGGGGCAGATGATGCTGAAGGGAAAAGGTAGAAAGTAGAAAGGTTAGTTCTCGGATTATGGAAACAGGTATCATTAGCTGTGCTGTCAGCTCCATCGAAGAGTTGGTTTCGATTTGTAATTACTTTTACAATTACTTGTATAGTTGTACCTCTAAGAAGGGCATTATTGAGTAATTGTGGTTGGAAAGTTCAATTATTCATGTAATTGTAGGCAAAAACTATGATTTTTCAGCAATCAAGATTGGAAAAACATCAAGTTTAATGGTTTGCCGAACATGGTTATATAAGTTAAACTGATAAAAACAGTTGTGGCTTAGCCGTAATTGGTCCCAAGTTATCTGAGATTATTTATTGAGGCAGCAGCATTATTAGCCAATGTCAGTAGATGGAATTTTATATGTGATTAGGAATGTTTCATTCCGGCATTAAGTTGAAAAGATTCCACAGCTTAAAGCTCAAAGAGTGCTCTTCCGGATAAAGTCAAGGAGCCAACTGCTTGGGGTTCTCCCTGTTCTGGGTTCAACAATCGAATCTTACGTTATATTCTAATTGCGCAAACTAAATCCGGCTATGAGAACACCACAAGCCGTAAAAGATCCAATTCGTCGAAATCCACTGCGCAAGCAGAAATTTATGTCTTATGAGTATAGCAAGGATTTGTATGCTAAAGCATGTTTGGAATATACTCATAGGTAGTTCCGGCTGATGCCAGTTGGGGTCACAAATGGACCTTAAGTTCCTTTATAAAGCCGGGTGATTAGAAGTCAAGAAGGATCTTTGACGCTTGGCCGCTTCTACCAAAAATGCGAACTGTAGGGTGTACAAAAGTTTGAATTTTATCGTTGAAACTGCTGGGCAGCTGAGTTGTCTCTAGAGTTGCTGCGACTCCGGGTTCCATGCCTTTCCTGCAGGTATCCTCTGTCGCAATGCTTAGCTTTATGGCATTAGCGGCTGCTAGGCACTCTACAGTCTCTTCTTTGGAGCTAAAGCAGATAGTAAGTGAGTTTTTTTAACTCTTCGTTTGCACATCATTCAAGAGATTCTGCATCTGGTTGTGTTTTCCCACCTTACCTCTGCTTCTTTCTCTGCTATCTCCTCCACTTTGCTGTTTAGCGTTTGGCATGAGTTTACTCTATAAGTATGCGTATGCAATAACTCGCTTTGAAGCGAGGCAATTTCACTTGTTGTTCTGTCTCCTTGTGCGCGGTGGCGCCAAGGGCTGCTTGCCCATCGCTGATGTAGGCTATGGTTTTGTTAAGAATCTGTTCACTTACTTTCAAGTGTATCGCGCCGATGTTATGGCTGTTGCTACAGAAATTGTAACCATAACCACCCCGTATTGAGAGCTAACCAGATTCAAAAGTCTGAAATCTTACTTTGATAGACTCTTACACCAAAAATGCCAAAAAACGCTCACGGAATGCTGTAGATACTTAAATGAGATCCTTTTTACTGGGTGCCTGATCACCGCAGGCTGGCTAGACAGGGCACCAGCTCCTCCCGGAGAAGAGCACGATAGGAATGCCCTTGGCCTTGGATAAACTAATCGGAAGAAATGAAACCTAGTGCCTGGCTACTGAACGATGGAACCTGAAACCTTCCGGTTTGCACGTGGCCCACGTTCGACCTAAAACGTACCAGAATCTACTCACTTCTAGTAGGAGCCCTAACTGCCTTATCGGTAGACACACAGCACGCTTGATCGTCGCACACAACGACTTCAGTAGAAGCTGCAAGTGTCAGGAAGAGGAGGAAACATTAGCCTAGCACTTAGTGGGAGGAGACTCAAAACACTTGGTCACCCCTTTCTACTCAACCTCTCGCAACTATCTGAGATAGAGATTCCATTTCTACTTAAATTTTTACTGATTTCACAATGGTTCAATCGGTAGCTGGCTGGCTGAGCCCAACCTGAGTAACAAGAAACATATCCCTCTGGAAACTGCCCAATTAGAACATACAATAACCTATGCTGAAGCTGTCATAAGGAATAGTCCTCAAGGGCACGTCCTCTGGGCCTCTCTGCTTAACTTTAACCACATTTCCAAGCGTTTCCCTCCACAGTCAATCAATATACTCACTCATCTGGATAGGGTGGCCTTGGGAAGTCCAACGAATTGCACTCATATCCGGCTAATGTAACGCTGGCTATATGCGGTCCCAAATACAAAAGGAACGTATGCAGCCCGGTGCCCAGGCCCACCGATGAGAGTACGCCCAGACCCAGCCAATAGACAAAGAACCATGTGTTGCGACGCACAAACTCAATGGCCAGCTGATGGGGACCATCGATTTTGTAAATTAAACTAAATACGATGCCTAATACTATTGAAACGGCCAGGAGAAGGCGTTGCTGCAGCAATCTGGAATATGCACACAGAAGAACATAATTCGATTAAATTTTTGGTTTATTAGTTTGGAGTGCATCATCTCTGCGGAAACACTCACCTGCTGCTCCACGTGCGCAATAGCGCCATCAGTTCGAGAGCACAATATTTGGATGTTTGCCAGGGACGACGCCAGAGCACCAGCTGGCCACGTTCGGCGCGTTCCCTTTCGCGCTCTTTGTCTTTTTGGTTTTTCTCCTTTTTGCTTGTCTGAGATTTGCTCGAGGCCGGGGCGGCGGGCACTGGGCCTGCGGGGATTGGCATTGTGCTGGAATTGGAGTGAGTGGGCCTTAGATTACCATTGGTTGTTGTTGTTGTTGCTGTTGTTGTCGCCGCCTGCTTCTTGTTGTTGTGCTTGCTGCTGCTGTTCTCGTCGTGCTTATGGCGCTGGCGTGTGTTGGCATGGCTGCTATTGCTCCCGCTGGTTGATGTGGATGTCTCCTTTCTCGAGTGTTGTGACATTTAAGCTTGGATTTGATTTAGCGAAAAAGCAGCTAAAAGAAACATGAGCAGTGAATCCAATTCATTCAAAATGATAAAAAGTATAAATCGAATTGGGTGGGGGGGGGGGGGCACCAACAATCAATGGCAAAATGCTTGCGGATGATGCACAGATGGTACAAAGTGCGTTTGGCTACGTTTAAATATAAATTTTGTGTCTGTTTTCCGGTTTGTTGTTGTAGTTGTTGTTTGTCTGATTTGTGCTCTGTCTGCTGTTGTTGATAGTGTTTCAATTTGTCAATTGAATTTGCTGTGACAGGTGGTTTGATCTAGTTTTTCATTTGAATTGATTTTTTCGGTGGATAATTTGGGCTGTCAGAGATGGGAATGTGAGTGGTGACCCCGGCCCAAGAAATTAAAACTGTAAGCTGTACAAAAAATGGGTGAGCACGGTCGCCACTTGATGCGCTCAATGAATCAAGCAATGGATCCAAAACACCGCACTATTTGGTAGCTGCTTTCATAAGGGGTAAAAGCGAAGAAAGTGCGAGCACGGTCGCCACTTTATGTACAGTCACTACGAAGTTTTTCTTTTATATGGAACAACTCATTAGGAAGTTCTTTTTACAAGAAACAAGCTACTGTGTACTTCTCTTTACGGGGTAAAATTCACTAAAGTCAGTTAGTGGTACTTTTTACAAGAAAAAAACTGACTATGTAACTGTTTATACAAGGAAAAGTAAATACGATATTATTTTTTCAAGGAAAAGGTGACTACGTAGTTATATAAAGAAGGTAAAATCCACTACAATGTTCTTTTTATACGAAACAACTAGCTGGCTTGACAAGAAAAAGGCTAGTATGTAGGTTCTTTTAACAAGTGGTTCCTTTAACAAGAAACAATCCATTACGTAAGTCGTAATACTATTAAATAGTCACTATGTAGCTTTGGTTTGTTTATAAGTCACAAGAAAAAGTCCCTACGTGGTTCTTTTTACAAGGAACAAGCTAATATATATGTCTGCATACAAAATAAAAAACTATACGTAGTTCTTTTAGCAAGAAAAAGGCAACTACGTACTTATTTTTACAAGGAACAAGCCATTACATAAGTCTTAATACAAGAAAAAATACTATACGTAGTTCCTTTAGGAAGAAAAAGGCTACTACTTACTTCGTTTTACAAGGTCCAATCCACTATAAAGTTCTTTATAGATGGAAAAAGTTACTATGTTCTCTTTATAAGAAAAATGTTACTACGTTGTTCTTTTTATTAGAGAAATGTCTAAACATCATTGTTTTTACAAGAAAAAAGTCACTACGTATATCTTTTACAAGGAAATAGCCACTACGTGAGTCTTAATACAAGAATATAGTCAGTAAGTAGTTCCTTTTAGAAGGTAAGTCACAAGGAAAAGGTCACTACGTGGTTCTATTACAAAAAACAATTCACTACGGTAGTCTTTATACCAGGAAAAAGTCACTACGTAATTCTCTCGCAAAAGGAAAAAGTCACCACGTTTTTTTCCTAACAAGTAAAAGGCCTCTACGTAGTTCTCTTAACAAGAAAAGGCTACTACATTATTTTTGGTACATGAAACCCTTGATGATATGAAACCTTGTAAAATTCCTTATCTTAAGTTGCTGAGTTTTGTCCAACGTAAATCGATATTCAACCACTGTGCGTTGATTAAGACATTACGTACTTATGCCGTGGTTAAACAGCACACTTAAAGTCTTTAGACCCAGCCTGCCTAAAAAATTGTTATAGAAAATTCGTGCTGGATCGTGCCTGGCCTACATTTTGCCTCCTCCCATCTCTAACACCTCTAAGCAAGTATTGGTAACTGCCAGACGAACAGCTGATAACTTACACATTTTACAGCTACTTTTTCTATATTTGGAGTTCCTAAGCCCACCTAAAAGTAGGCAAGGAATTAAATTTAGCATATTTTACAGCTGATCCCCCAAGAGCAGGCAATGATATGGACATTTCGATATTTCCTACAGAAATTTCAGCTGATCATAAAAACAAAAACAAATTCTAAATGCAAACTGTCATCACTAGCTACTGCGTGTGAGTGTGTGTAGAGCCCGCGGAAAAGCACAACAACAAAAAAATAAAAGATTATCATGCGATACTCGGAGCACCAATAAAATGAATCCACATGCGCGTTAAACAAAGGCCAAAGCAAAAGACAACAAAAACATGCTGAGTGGACAATAACACAGCACTTTTTCGCTTAAACGGCAAGTGTGGGGCGAGGGAGGGAGGGGGGAGCACTAATCAGCGTTTCGACATAATTTAATAAGCTGCCTCGCTCTCTCTCTCTCGCTCCCTCTTCCCCCCCTCGCGGACCAATTGCAAATGTGGCAATTGCTGCAGCTGTTCCCGAGCGACCGTAAAGGGGGAGGGGGGAACAAAAATCAATTGCCACCTTTACCTTTTCTTCCACTAATTTTGTTAACCGTTTTAATTCGTCACGAGGAACACAACTAACTACAACAACAATAACAAACAATCTTTTAGCACAACTCTCTCCCCTCTCTCTCTCCCACACACACTCTTTTTCGGAGGCCGCCGCTGTTTTGTAACTGTGGGCGGCTGGACGGGCCACCCCGCAATCAGTTACAGTTAGTTTATGGTTTTTTACCTGCTACTCGTTCTATTCTCTATGGAATGCCAATTCAACTTTTGATTTTTGCACTTGAGCACAGAGACACGTCGTCGCGAAGCTCTCTTTGCATATGCAAAAAAAAAAACAATAACACAGAATATTATTAATATAAATTTAAAGCAGCAGCCCGAACAGTCTGACCGCAGGCGACAAACGACAAAAATACTGTATAAAAAGTATGGCACTACGTCATTTGCGAGCGATAAGTTACGCAACGATAGGCGATAGCCGTGGGCAGTGCGATAGGCTGGCTAGGGCAACTAAACGTTTGCGCGGGCGGCAAGTTTGAATTCAAATTTGAAATGATTTTCAAAACGGTTTCTATTTTAAGAATTTTTTAACCCCAAACAAGTATCAAATAAAGCTGGCGATTTCTTAAACTTAAACCAAATTTTTTTTTAGTCTCTTAAGCTTCTCCATTTATCTCTTATACACAGAAAACACAGAAAGAATGAGGACATTTAGATCAACCCAGGGGTTAATACTTATTTTTCTGTGGTGCTACTTCACCTCAATCCAACATTAGCCAGAAGTTAGTGAAATACGTATGCAATATTCAATTGTTTTCTGGGAGTCCTATTTTGAAAAATGTTCTGTATATTAGGGAAAACCTGTCGCACCTTCCAAAGTCCCAAGAAGTTCTCAATTTAAGTACATTTCTGCATTTTAGAGTTAAAATCGTGCTTAAAGGTTAATATTCGGGGGACCTAAGGGTGATCCTTGAACAGAAAGTCTAAAAATATGACTTTCCAATCAGATTTAACTGTAAGTCGCTACGATTTACTCTAGGAAGGGACTTAAAAATTCAAGATGGGTTGAAATTATGGGCGACCCGCGAATAGAAATGAGTTTGAAAATGTTTCCTAGTCTAACCTACCTTCGAAAGTTTGAAACAAACACATTTTATGCAGATTTAATAGCCTAATTTCAAATTTAGGCTTGAGACTTGACGAATTAAAGGACTATCCTAGAACATATATGAAATGTGGGCTTCTTTCGGAAGTCCTTGCCTTTAAAAGTACGAAAAATATTACTTCCCAAACATTTTTAAGCCAAATTGGGGACTTTATCCATAAGATCGTCGTTCTTAAGGCTTTAAGTGTTGAGATAAAGCGAAATTAAAACCGATTTGAGAACAGAAATGAGTTTGAGCTCTTTTTAAAATAATTGTTCGCTGTTTTAAGTATTGAGATTTGTTAAAACTTTGCCCATTCCATGAATATTTATTGCGCTTTTGACATTTTGCAAGCAGCCTTACCTTTAAAAGATTGGGAAACATTCCATTTCACGCAGATTTGAGCAAAGATTGGAAATTTTCGGGTGAAACACTGAATCGGTCTGGTAATAAGTCAAGCCCTGCGGGTTAATAAAAAAAGAGTGTCAACCTCTGAACCGAATGCCAGCTTTCTTTTTTTAAATGATACACAGATCTGGCAAAGACTAGCCATTATAGGATTGGAGTTGAGGCAGTCTGATCAAAGTAAATGACAGTTAAACTTAAAGGTACATTTTGCGATGTGTACCTTCGATTTTAAATATGTATGCTGTCTGTGTGCAAAGTTTGTTCCGCAATCATCATTCACATTGAAATTTCCTTTTTGCCATTCACTTGTATGACAGTTATGCATCTTGATGTACTAATAGTCTTTGGTTCAGTTAACTGCTGGCATCTCTTGCAATTAACAGCAAGTCAATTCTAACTAAACATACTTTCCTGTTGTTGACTTTATGAAAAGATCAATTTAAAAGTTTGCATTTGAAATAATAACTGTTAACTGAATGTTTATTTCGCAATGAGATATTATTAGACCAATATGCACATGGTCACATTGAGAAAAAGTGACGACGAGGACAATAATTTAAGAAAACTAAATGTGTTAATATAAACAACACCTGTCTTCCTTTCAAACTAACTGTCCTACACCCGCCCAGCGATAACATTTCGAACACAAAATTTCCCTCACTTAGAAAACAGCTGTTTAGGCTTCTGTCAGAGCGCTCATAATATCCCAAATTGGGATAAAACTCGAGAGATGAGAGACAGTGTGTGTTTTTTTGTCTTGTGGCCATTGCCATTTTTATTGTCAACTTGCGTGTGGACGACGGAGGAGGCAGAGGCAGGTTGACACGAAACAGTCACCGGAGAGAAATAAGCGTGTTGTTTGGAACTATTATTATTTTTTTAAGCATTTTTTTGTATGTGTCTTTTGGTGAAACAAGAATTAATAACAAAAGTAATAACAGCAAAGTGAATGGTAAAAATTGAAAGAGAAACAAATACAGCAACAACAACGACAGGCAGCATCAGAGTAGCGGCGTTGTCGTTGTCGTCAGCAATAACAGCAACAACAACAACAACAAACACAACAAAACGTAAATATGAAGTTCCGTTTCAGTTTTTAAATTGTGTTTTGGTTAGTTATTTTTGCACTTAGTTGGGCCAATTAGCATTTGTGTTGGTGCGCTTATAAGAATGACAAAATATAACAAAGCGGTGCAAAATAACAAAAAAAAAAAAAGCCGCCGCAACGCTGACGTTTAAGAGCGAGCGACAGAGAGAGCGGCCAGCGTGCCGTGTGTGTGTGTGTGTGTGTGGTAGAACCTAATAAGTTAACAAACTGACGACGTGTGTTCGAGCCATGGCCAGCAAGGGGAGGGTGAGCAGCGTGCAGAGGGCTGCTCTCTCTCTTTCTCTCCCTCTGGCAAGTTCTCTCTCCAGCGCGCTTGACAATTCATTGATTTTTCCACTCGAAATCGTGGATAAGGTGAGAGAGAGACAAACTTGATATGCCCGTGTGTGTGTGTGCGTGTGTGTGTGCAATTGGTAATTAGTTGCCATTTCAACTGAAAGAGGCTAACGTTTTCTTGGCTATTGGTTAATAAAACGGTTTTCAATGCAGCTAAAACAGCAGCCAGAAATGCCAACGAAATTCCAAAAGCAACCACCGCTCGCCACGGCTCGCCTACCACCAACAACAACAACAACACCAATAAAAACCCCAAAACAAAGAGAGCAACTGCCAGAGAGAGAGAGAGAGAGAGGGAATGTGAGAGAGCGCACTTCAACTTGCGACCCTGTGGCCAAGTTAACCCGACCCCCCCACAAACTGCTTGCATAATAATGCAAACAATTAACACTCGGTCAGAGTCTGAGATCTGTCCCAACGATCGTATATAAGTACAATGGATTATAGCTTTAGTGAACCAACTGCAGCGCCATAAAATTGCATAATTATTGTGCCCACCACTGATTTTCTCTATGTTTTGTTTATAACTTTGGTGTTTTTTGTCCGATCTTAGTCTAGATAGATGTTAAGGCCTAAGTTAATGAGGCTCCTACCCGTATATTGTGGTATTTAATAGAACTATCGATATTTTTATCGATTTTGATTGGTTATTATCAGACCTGTTCCCATTTCCGAGTGGATTTAAGAAGTAAAGTGGCTATTCAGAATCGTTTTCATTTTGGTGTCGGGTTTCCAAGTGATATAGAAACCGATTATCTTTTCGAATGAATGTTCGAATCGTTTTCGAATAATTATTCAGCCTTGACAATTTCGATTACAAGTTCGATGAAAATGATTTTAAATTAAACGACCGATATATCTCTGAATGCTTCAAAATAGTCACAATAATAAATCAGTTAATATAAAAATATCTGCAAGACGAAAAGACTCAACCTTGCCCAGAAAATTGTCATTTACTTTTCATTCCTCTAAATAATTTGACCTTTTTTCGGAGACGGGACTAGCTACCAATTCCGATTTTGCTGGACTGTATAATGCCAAATTTGTTAAGCAATTCGTATAATAATGCTTGCTAGGTTTAGAGTTCAAGTTTCTTTCCAAAGAATCAGTTGCGTTTCAGCCGTATTTAGACTAGGATTGTAATCAGGAATCATGCATTGTTGTCAGAGAGAGAGAGAGAGAGAGAGAGAGCAAACTTATGCTGGCGCTGCTTTCTTATGCAAGTGGCAGCTTCCTTATTACTAAGGGTAACTTCTTAAGAGTCAGCGTTCCTTTTCTAACTAAGACTTCTAGTCAGACTCTACTTTTCTAAGACAGCTATACTAAATAGATGTCCGATTTCGACCAATCTTAGGGAAATCATGGAAAAGCATAGCAAACAAGCTTTGTGCAAAAGTATGTAACATCCAGAAGGAAGCATCTCCGACCCCATAAAGTATATATATTCTTGATCAGCATCAACAGCCGAGTCGATATAGCCATGTCCGTCTGTCCGTCTGTCCGTCTGTCCGTATGAACGCACAGATCTCAGAGATGGTAAGAGATAGAGGTTTGACGTGTATGGGACATATGCTTCTTATGTCTGCAGGCAGATCAAGTTTATTTTCAATTTTGGCCACGCCCCCTCCCGCCCCCGCAATTTAGAAAAAACGTCATATCTCCCACAGTTTTGAAGATAGATGGCTTGTTCCTTCTGGACATATTTAGTTATTAGAATAACTTATCGATCCGCCAAAGGAATGAAGAAGATCGGATGAACGGTTTTCGAGTTATGATCAAAAGACAAAATTTCTTGGTACAGAGTATGTTATAGTCGGGCTTGACCGACTTTCTTTCTTGTTTTTTTGAACAAAAAAGCTTTTCTCACTAAAACTAGTTTTACGATCGATCGATCCTTTGGCAGCTATATGCTATAGACATAACTTTGTAGAATTGTGTGAAAGTATATAAAATAACTAAAGGCCAATACATATTAAGGACATTTCCATTGAAAACAAAAAAGTTTTTCTCACCAAGAATTCGATTCAAATTCTACTTTTCTATGACAGCTATACCATATAGATGTTCGATTCCGACCAAACTTAGTCGAATCATTGGAAAGCAAATCAAACTAAGAAGTACAAAGTTTGGAGGCGTTTCCATTGTAAACGAAAAACATTTTCCCACTAAAACTAGTTTTTCGACCGATTGTTTATATGACAGCTATACGCTTTAGTCATCCGATCCGGCCGGCTTTGACAAATGTGCAGCGTATTTGTATTCACAGACTTTGTGCAAAGTTTGGTGAAGATAGCTTTCAAATTGAGGAAAGACTCAGCTCAGCTCGTTGTGCTGATCAAGAATATATATACTTTATGTGGTCGGTGATGCTACCTTTTGCAAGGGTATACCAAGTATGTGTTCCAATGATGCCATCAGTCCATAATCCACACCAAACAGTGCATATTCCGGAATGCATTGTCAGTTCTTGCAATACTTCTGCCTGCTCTTCACACCAAATGCAGCAATTTGGGTTCTTCACGTATCCATTCAACCAGAAATGAGCTTAGTCGCTGACCACAAGTTTCCGACAAAAAAGTGGCATACATTTTGATAATAAAATTCAATAATCTGCAAGCGTGGTTCGTTTGAAAGTCGATTGATGATTGAATTATAGACCAAACTGAACATGTTTGACAGTAACAAGTGACACAAAAACAGCTGAGCCGCCAACAAACAGTGTTGCCTAATAAGGGATACCATGGATTCAGTACCAGCACTTCCATTTCAGGGCTGATTCAGCTATCACGGTATTTAGCCCTTGCAATCAAAATCTAAGGTCCAGTTCAAGTCCGTAGCAGCAATAAAACTAACTACTGCATGCACCACAGGGCAGGCATTACCTGAGTTATGCGCTCTCTTTATCCAAACGCTCTCTCTCTGCACATACAGAGCAGAGAGAGTTGCTCTCTCGTTCGCATGTTGGTAACACCAGCAGCATGATACAACAATAAAGGTAAGGCGGAGTCAGTGTGATGTGCACTTTGGCCAAAAGCTTACGCTTCAAGAGTACGCGCAGCAATGAACGTGAAGGTACTTTTTGCTGAGAACTCACACTGAAACGCCGCCTTACCCTTTATTCTTGTATCATGACCAGCAGCAACTACTCCAATAAAGCAACAGCAATTTCTTTAGTTGTTCGTGCGCTTCAAGCGGCGACAGTCGAAAATAATTCGAATTGGAATTGGACGTGCAATTAGCTAAGTGCGCGCCAGGTTGTTAACTGGTAAATCCAACAACACATCCATTTCAATGTTAACGTAACGAGCAGAGCTAATATTTGTATGCAAAGCAACAACAACAAGAACAGCAACAAAGAACAGCACCTGCTACGCTCCGGCTACGCTGCGGCTCCTCCGCTCAATGCAAACACTAAAACCGAAACCGAAATCGAAAACAAAACCAACAAAATACCCCAAAAACCGGCCGCTTGTCTACCATAAAAAGAAAAAAAAAATGTTAAATTATGCCACGCCGGTTTTTCTTTGGCTTGAAGTGTCTTGTTCAATTTTCTTGTGTTTTTTTTTTAAGTTGTTAATTTTTTTTAAATGTAGTGATTGAAAAATGCTCGTACCTACACATGCATATTTGTGTAACAACTTAACAAATAATTCCCCCTTGCTTCCTTCCTCCCCTGCCCACCCCAAACAAAAGCCGACTTCATTTGTTAGAAGATTTCCCACATTTATGTAAGAAAAAGCCCGGATTGTGTTATATAAGAAGTGCCAAATGTGTCAAACACAAAGGAATTGTTGATCCTACATATGGCAATCACTTAATCACAGTTTATTTTTTGGGAATCTTATCGCTGGAGGGGAAGTACCATGTTGTGATTAGTGGGAATGAAATGTAAAAGCCGATCCATTAAGATGCATTTGAGTTTTATCTTAACTAAAATCCTTTATTTGATATTATAATAAACTATTTTCGTATCTGTATAATGGTTATCAGCTACATTGGATCCAAATCTAAGATCAATTTAACAGTAATTGCTTACTTTATACCAGAAACATTCCAAGAATCTTCCACCAGTATTCTCTTTGGCTCTCTATTTTCTGGAAAACCCCCCATTTTATTACATTAATTAATTGATTTAGCGAAGGTCATGCCTGGCCCGCAGGGGCCAATTACACATTCGTATTTTCACAGCCTGAAGCCGAGCGCTTGCCGAGGCTGGGTCCAAGACAGCAAAGAGCACTCTGTTTGCTTTCAATCACAGGCCAGCGGTCGTTAAAGACAGGTCAGAGCTAGTTTAAGTCGCTGGATTTTCGCACACCTAATTTCTTGGTCTCGGTCTTGTTGAGGCTTGTCCTAAGAGAGCAAACAGTGCTCTTCTTGCTTTCTGTCAAAGGCCAGTGGTCGACAAAGACAGGTCAGAGCTAGTTTACGTCGCTATATTTTCGCACACCTCTCTTTTTGGCCTAGGTCTTCACGAGGCCTGGTCTTAGAGAGCAAACAGTGGTATTTTTGCTATCCGTTGCAGGCCAGCAGTCGATGCGGGCATGTCATAGCTAGTTTACGTCGCCTTATTATCGCACACCTCATATTTTGGCCTCAGTCTTCTTGAGGCCTGGAGCAAGATAGAAAACAGTGCTCCTCTTGCTTTCCGTCACAGGCCAATGGTCAATAAATACAGGTCAGAGCTAATTTACTTCGCTATATTTTCGCACACCTCACTTTTTGAGCAAGGTCTTCTTCAGGTTTGTCCCAGGACAGCAAACCATGGTATTATTGCTTTCCGTCGCAGGCCAGCGTTCGATTAGGGCAGATCAGAGCTAGTTTACGTTGCTTTATTTTCGCACACCACACATTTTGGCCACAGTCTTCTTGAGGCTTGGACCAAGATAGAAAACAGTGCTCTTCATGCTTTCCGTCACAGGCCAGTGGTCGATTAAGACAGGTCAGAGCTAGTTTAGGTCGCTTTATTTTCCCACACCTCACGTTTTAGCCTCGCTTTCTTAACAAACTCCGATTTAGTGTCTTGAGGAGGACATTTTTAACCTCTTAAGTTGATTACTTCGTCTCTATATCCCAAATATATAAGATGCTTCACCTTTTGCACTTGCAAAAAACTGTATTCATACGTGTAAGTAGTATTTTCTCATTGAAGTCTTAGCAAAAGCTGTTTTAGGAGACACAAGTCAGTTTTTATCATAACATTAGCTTCGTTTTTAAACAGCACTTGATTTAGGTCAAAAATTTATGCATCAGTTGTAAATCTATATTTATGTTGACAAAGTTGTTATGGAGACTTAACTCCGTCTTTTGATTACAAAATTCAATGATTTGCAATAGCTGTTTCATTTGTTAGTCTATAGATGGTTAAATGGCAAACCTTACTGAGCATTTTTTGCGTTGCCAAGGCGTGAGGTTTCGGATATTTTGGCCCCATCATCAGTAGACTTTGCTTTGATTTCTCTTAATTTGCTATCCTAAGGTAATATAGTCTAGGCAGGATGAAATGACAAACCTTACTGAGCATTTGTGGCACCAGCCCCAATGAAACTGATCTTTTGGTCCTAGCATTAGCAGACTTTGCAATGAATTCCCTTAATTTACGATACCGAACCGTTATTTTTATGGTTTCTGACTTCGATTAACATAAATGAAGCATAATCTGAGTGTTCCTACAAGTGACTTTCAGTTCCCTTGAGATTCCCGTTCTTTAAGTGTGACCAGGTGCGTTTGGAAGACTTTTATTAAAAAGTGTGACATGTTCTAAAGCAATCTTACTTGGGTCCGTTTCCTCATCTTCTAAATAGCTGCTTTGTGTCAGTTAAATTAAGATATTGCTACGAACCTGGTCACACTTAAAGTATTATAAGACCATTCATAAAAAGGGAAATCACACAAATAAAACGGAGAGTCTAACTACCTTTAGCTGAGGGATGACTCAAGGAATGTTAGACCAGATAGCAAACGTATCTTAACAATTGATGACACTTTAATCTCTGTTTTAACTGAAACCTCTAAAACTCCTTTAAATATATGTATAAAAAGCATGCGAATGTGTGAGTGTGTGTGTGTGTGTTAAATTTTCCGCATAATTTATACATTTTTAATCATTTCCCCAAATAGTTGCACATTTTACACACAAATTTATTCATAATTCTTCTCTTTCTCTTTCTTTTTTTTATATGCCCAACCAACCAACCAACCGACCAACCAATTCCAAAAATGTTCAGTGTGTGAAATCAAAGCATAAATTCAACAACAACGCAACAACAACAAAAAGTGTAAGCCAGCTCAAAATGAGCCCTAACAACAACAACAACAACAACAATAACAACAGCCACAGGGCTGCCGCCTCAAAGCAAAACCATCCAAATTTATAAAGCAAAAAAAGTGAAAAATTTTCCAAAATCAAAATACAAATCCAGCCAAAAAAAAATAATCAACAAATTTTTTCCCCTCATTCCCCGCCTCCCCTCCAGTTGCCTGGCAATATCTAATTGTTAGTTATAAAATATCATATAAATATATATATATATATATATATATATCTGTGTCTGTGTGCGTGTGTGTGTATTCTTGTGTGCATTCCCTCCATTTAATTATACAACTCAATTACTCCCAAATAAAAATATACAAAAATATTCAAAAAAAAAAAAAATTAAAAACAACACTTGAATTATCTTGAAACAAATAAAAACCAAAAACAACATTTAATCATTTAATCCAACAAAATGGCGGACATCATGCGTCCGCCGTTCAGTGAGATCAAACGGCCGGACGAAATTGTCAGAATGACAACAGCCGATAATTTGAAATTCGCCGTCCTCATTGGCCTGATTGAGGTGGGACAGGTGACGAATCGAGAGGTGGTCAACACTGTTTTACATTTGGTAAGTGCCCTACCATTCACCCTTTTATATGTCACTCTATTAAATGTAAGCAATTACAACTACAATTACTCTGGGGGAAACGTTAACGAGCCCTTAAAAGATTCGATTTTAGCAGCCTTAAAGGTCAAATGGGTCTTATGGTTTCTGATTTATACTTCTAACTACCAACATTTCTACAATCGGTACATAGAGTACCCATTTCCGGGATTTAAGTCTATTCATGGCTAAATGGCAAACCTTATTGAGCATTTTTTGCTCACCCGTAACAAAGTTTGTCCCAAGGAAAACGGGCCCTCTTAATTTGCCATCCCAAGGTAATATAGTCTAGGCAGGATGAAATGGCAAACCTTACTGAGCATTTGTGGCATTGCCAAGGAACCAGTTTCTCTTTTTACTTCTAGCTACCAACTTTTCTAAAATTGGTACATAGAGTACCCATTTCCAGAGGCTGTACTACCCCAAAAAATACTTATTTAAATACTAAATCTGCCTTAAACTATAACAAATATTGACCTAGGTTAGAAAAAATGCATTCTCCAAAACCTGTTTCATACTGTTAATTACCAACTTTTCTAAAATCGGTACATAAAGAAACCATTTCCAGACCTTAAGAAGCTGCAGTACCTCAAAAAAACACTTTCTTTATTTCAATTTTTAAAGAAAGAGAGAAAGGCCAACTGTAAAATGTAAACTGTACTGAAGGTACAAAGAGCATAATAAGCAACTCAATCAGCTGTTTCTATGGGTCAAGTTAGCCGCGCCATGAGCGATTTGGTACACGGTTTTTTGATCATAAAATGAAAACAAATGAATATTTCTTCCCAATTTTTCTTCTTCTTTTTATTCTGCTACTCAATGGCTACAGATCGTAGAACAACTTATTTTAAATGTCAGCTATGTGCCCTCCAGCTATGCCAAAGTCTCTCTGCACCTCATGCATTCTCAGCAAACATTTTATGAAATTTTTGATCACACTCGAGTCTTTTTCGAGTCCTCAATCTGATTAGAACAGTCGTAATTTCACTTTAGTCGGAAGAAAATGGTACCCTAGCCGCGATTCTTCTCGAAGAGTCGTTTTTAACCCGTTCTTCTGATCAGTTTTCAATCAGTTTCGAGTCATTTGAGAGTCATTTTTTGGTCGTATTTCACTAAATCACATTTTGAGCATATGTATGAGTCATTTTCGAGTCTCAATTAATCGCATATAATAGGCATCTCTTTTGGATCATCAAAAGGAATCGGAAAAGACTCATCAAGGTGATTTTTATGGAGATGTTCTTCCAAATGTTGGGTGGGTTGGGGAAATTGTCCACTGCTCGGAAAAGGGAGCGGATATTTGGGTGTCAAGTAGAGCAAGTCATAGCCTCTAGAATGGGCCACAATGAATTCAGGTCTGGGCTACCGGCAGGCCAATCATACGTAGAAATGAAGTTCGGTACATGATTTTTTGAGCCATACTCGAGTCGTTTGGGCCTTGTGAGCTATGACTTATTGAAATGTTGAAAGGTGCAAATAATTTCGTGTTGAGAGACTTCACAACCTTTTCCAAAAGAAAAGAAACTAAGTTTTGGCTCTCTTTTTTCACAAAAATGGAGCTTGGTGACCACCTTAATAGTCCACAGCCGAATGGTTCGTTGTTGTAAAAGGTGTAACTGTTGACTTCCCATTGACCGGGGTTGGCAATCCTTGGGCAGTGTGCTGGACACTGCGTCGGTTCCGGGACGAAGACCCGATTGCCGTGGGAACCGAATGGTTCGTACTCGGTATTGATAGCACAGCCTACACTCTATCGTTCTGTTTGGTTAAACGGGGCCTCCATGATGAAAATTTTCTAGTCAGTTAACAAAATTCGTCTGTGGGCATTGTTTGCACACTGGCAACGCAATGCTTTCGATTTAAACTTGCGTTTTGATGTGTCTTCGGTATGCATTGATTACCAAGTCACGTTTTATGAAGTTGTTCTTGCTGATATTTATCTCAGGAGACTTAATTTTCTGCTTGCGCAGTGGATTTGGACGAGTTCGATCTTTTAGAGCATTACTTACTTGTGGCGTTCGCACTGCGAGCGGACTATTAGTATCCTCAAATAACTTCACGCTGCAATACATAAAGTTTCGGATGGTTTCCAGTGGATGAAAAAAGAGTTCACCTTTCTCAAAGCCGCACAAATCCGTCAAGTTAAGGTGGATGCGTTCAATTGTTCTTAAGAACGAGTTAAACAATTAGTTAAACAATTAGTGACCTTAATAGAATCTACAACCTTGAAATACAACTTTTCCATATATCGGTTTTCCTGTTTTAAAAGAATTTGCCTCAAGTACACCTTCTTCGGGCCTTCTTTGCTCTGGATTTCCTAGTAAAAGTCCATTGTTTTGATTGTTTATTGGTCTCCTGATGGATTTAAGTTTCATATACACTTACAAAATGTTTAAAAAACCTCTTAAATCAGAGATTTTGGGCAAAATTGCAACTTTCCAGTGTGACCATACGTTTTTAAACTTTAAGAATAGAAGAGCTTGGAGAACAGAAAAGAATAGAAAATACTTTTACAAGCTACGTTATACCAAAAAGAAGTAGAATATAAGAACCCCTGGGTTGTATTTTGGGAACCCAAGCAACGGGAAGCACAGAGCTTCATCTACTGCAACTAGTAACCGAAGTTTCATGCAGCTTTCGTTGTGCCTGAAACACATTTTATTGCCACAAATAAACACCATAAAGGTTGTTAAAAGAGATTTCAGCTCATCTATATTCATGCCATCTAATCGCAAATATAATTATGCCATTTATGTGTCGATTAAACTGAGCACCTCTCATTTTAGATCACTTAATCGACCACCACGTTTTTCTATTGATTTTTGTATATAAACCGGTACATGGGGAATAGCCAACTCCTTCGACATAGAAACACGTCAGCGCACACATTTTTTCACGCTTATCAGAGATCGTGCCATATAAAAACACATTTCTCTCTCTGTATACACATACAGCCAGTCACCCAGTATCTGTCTGTATATCTACCCTTATCTTATCAAAACGAACAACGACGAAGTGGCGAGCCGTTGCTGACGAACTTCAATTCAATTTCTTTTCAATTTCTTATGCCTCCCCAAACATTTTTGCCTACTTCTTTCGCTGCCTTCCACATCTGACATTTTTACAGGTTTTTCTTTTCGTTTTTTTTCATGGTTTTTTGCTGTGCTGGCGCCAAGCGGCGCGTAATGATGAGCGACGGTGTCGTGTTTTCATTAAGCTCCAAAAATTTAAATATGAAAATATGTTATAATAATAATAATAATAATGTCTTCTATGGCTGTGGCAGTGGGTGTGTGTGTGTCATAGGGGGGTTTTTTTTTTTTATATATTTTGGCTGTTGCCTGCCTTTTGATCTAATCACAGCCAGATTTTTTGGTATCATCCCAAGAAGCTTTTACTCTGTGGTTTGCTTGAAATGTTAATTTTGTGCTAATGAGACACCAAAAAAGAAGAACAGAACAGCAAAGCGGCAGGAGAGGCGCCATTTTGTGAAAATTCACTTGTCTAGGCTGAAAATTGGTTTAAACTGAGTTTTTAGAAGCAACAACACACTTTTGGGGGGGTGTTGAAGACAATTCGGATTGACATTTTCACAAGTTTAACAAGCAAGGCAGTTATAGCTCAGATAAAAGTGAAGCTGCATTGTAATTTTCTACAATTTTATATACATATCTTACCCAACAAGGCAGCAGTAGCTCAGCAGTTAAAGTAAAGTTACAAAACAAGAACTGTACAGTTTTTAGGATCAAAAAACAAGCTGTTTTAGGTCTCAAACTACAACGACATAACGCTTGGGACATACATCGAATGATATAGGCGCCAGCATTTTCCGTTAAGACTGCTTAAGAAATTGCGGCAATTCGTTGAATATTTCTAAAAAGTTGCTAAAAAATGTCTTTACTTTCAATTGTTTGTGGGTAAACAGCACTTTCTTCCCTTTTAATAGTGTGCGTAAGGCTACAAATGAGAATGTAGAAGTGAACTTGTTAGTATACTACATGCCGGAGTAACAGATACTGCTCGCCAACAACAGGAACAAAGCAAAAACTGAGAAAATCATACAAAAGTTACATCAACAAAGCGCTCAGTTCAAGTTTCGGAGTTAGTTTGTGCCAAGATAAGCCAAACTTTTCAAGAGATATAAGCAAATCGAGTTGAAACATCAGAATTCATACGAAAGTTACATTAACAAAGCGCTCAGCTTTTTTACAAATGAATTTTCTTAGTAAGTTTGTGCTAAAATATGCCAACACTTTTAAGACAATAGGCAAATCAACTTAAATCATATGATTTTACATATTTTCAGGTCAAAATCATACAAAAATAACATCAACAAAGCGCTCAGCTTTTAAAAAACTGAAATTTCTGAGTTCGTTTGAGTTGAAATATGACAAACTTTTCAGGGGAAGGGGTAAATCAAGTAAAGTCACAAGATTTTTATATATTTTCATGTCAAAATCAAACATAAAGTGCATAAACAAAACGATCAGCTTTTAAAAAACCGAAATTTCTGTGTAAGCTTGAACTAAAATATGCCAAAATCTTCAATAAAAGCAGTTAGTCAGCTGAAATTATATGATTTTATATATCTTTGGGAAAACATCAAAAGAAACTTACATTTACAATTCACCTAAATAGGCCAAACTATTCAGAAAAAGAAGAAAATAAACCTAGATCAGAATATTTTATATAATTTTATGTCAAAATCATACAAAAATGACATTAATAAAGCGCTCAGCCTTTAAAAACCGAAATTTATGAGTAAGTTTAAGCTAAGATATGCCAAACTATGCAAGAGAAGAGGCAAATCATAGTTAATCACAAGATTTAATGTATTTTCAGGTGAAAATCTTAAGAAAGTTACATTAACAAAGCGCTCAGCTATTTACATAGAATTTTGATGAGTAAGTTTGTGCCAAAAAATGGCAATATTCAATATTATTTTAGGTTTATAACTTACAAAAACTACGTTAACAAAGCGTTCAGCTTTTGATAAACGAAATTAATGCATAAGTTTGAGCTAAAATAGACCTAAATTTTCAAGGGATTGCATTTTCATGTCTTGATCATACAAAAGATAAATTAACAAAGCGCTCAGCTACTTACATAGAAAACTTCTTAGTAAGTTTAAGCTAAAAAATGCCAAACTTTTCCATAAAAGTCTAAAATTGACTCAAATATATATTTTGAGATTAAAATCATACAAAAGATACATCAACAGAGCGCTCAGCCTTTAAACAAACTAAATTTACGAGTAGGATTGAGCAAAAATATACAAAATTTTGCAATAAAAGTGTCTAATCGAATTCAAACACAATATATTAGATACATTGTGGACAAAATCATACAAAAGTTACATCAACAAAGCGCTAAGCTATTTTGTAAGGCAAGTGTTTGATTAAGTTGGTGCCAAATACGTCAATCTTTGGGGGAGAATAGTCCAATCGACCTTATCTCATAAACCCAAGAAAATATCGATTGAAATTGACAACTCTCCTCTCTCGTTTATTATCTCATTTGCATTTGCATTCCATTTCCTGTTTGTCAATTTTTTGATCATTCAATTGGAGCTGCCCTCGACCTTTCAATTCTAATTATCACTTGCAAAAGAACTTTACTTCTTTGCCATTCTCCACTTTCCACTGCACCTCCTCATTACTCAACACATTTCCTTTTTCTACAACAACAACAACAACAACAGCAGCAGCAATCTACCTTCCTTCCTTCCTTTTTCATTTCCACCCGCCCCCCTTTCCTCACACTTGAGCCCATTGAGGGTCACTCTCCATGTTGGCTTAATCGGTCATTGGGCTTGTTATACAGCTCAATTATGTCCATTTTGCCATGTGGCGCACCCTTAAATCCTCCTACCCCGCCACCAAACCGGTCCGTGTCACGTGCAATGGGTGGCAAAGCCTTTTAATCGATTTGCCTTCGTCTCCTTCGTTTGCTACTAAAAATAAACGTTTAATGCAAATCGCTTTTTCTTGCCAAAGAAGACAACAACAGCAATAACATTAACGATTTTAAAACCGCCTGCCCCCCCCCCCACCCCCCCCCCCCCCGTTCCGAGCCACACCGGCACACAGCCTTGACTTGTTTGCCTAGTCCAACAACAAAAAAAAAAGAAAAGAAGAAGCTTTGTGTGCACACAGGGAGCGGAGTGCGGGGGGTGGGGAGAGAGTACCACTACTCTGCATCCATTAATGTCTCTGATAAAAAACGAGACATGTCTCTATGAGTAAAAATGATATATGGACTAACGATATGATGGGACAGCTGATAACAAAATGTGTAGGATTCTAAGTGAAAATTTTCATAAAAAAATAGGGAAGGAAACCATAAATTTGTCATATTATTTAGCCATAATACTAACTCCGTTTTTGAATACATGATTAGACGATCGGCGGCACCTATAAGAAAGTAGTTTACATTTGAATTTAACTTACTACTTTTTTACATTCCATACTAAACCCAGAACAACCTTTGCTTTTGCATTTGGAAGAGCATTTTACCGTCCCTTTTTCTCTCAGCCACAGGCATGGCTCTGCATTTAGAAATAAAATAGACAATAAAACAATTCACAAGTAACTTTTCAACCAAATCAGTAAGCCAAGACAAAACTCTCAAACCGAAATTGTCATTTTGTTCCCAAGTTCGTTTCACTTGCCTACGTTTTCCTCACTTCCAGTTTAACAGTCAAAGCGGTAACATCTCGTTCTCAGTATATTTTTTCTGAATATTTTTTATTCAGAGTTTTTCAAGAATTTTTAAACAATTCGAAGTATATTTTGATAATTACCAGGTAAAGTCTAAACGCGTTTGGTTCACTTCACCATTGACCACCAACATAAAGCAGAACTATTACACACAGCAAAGAATTGAGAAGATGGCGCAATTTAATGGATTTACTGGCTCCTGTTACAACGGTCGAATTTTCTACTTTGACAGTCGCAAGCCTCAGACTGAGGTTGCTCAATCCGATCTGGAAGTTATTGTTGAAAACGAAGTGCCAGAAGATGAACCTGAAGTGCCACCATTGGACTTGACCGCAAAGCCGCGCTATTCTGCTGATGAACTCTCTTCAGATAACACGGACGTTTACTCGGAACGGAACATCTTACATCGCGGTCCGCGTTTGCCCACATCTGATTTCATTCGTAGAGTCCAGAAGCTTCTACGCCAGCGAAAGAAGGTTGTTCAATATGAAAAGCCAATCCAGCGTGAGGTCAAGCAAATTGAAAAGAAGATGCAGTCGGATTTAAATCCCAAGGACTCGTTGCAGCTCCAGCAAAGCGGTGTAAAAAGCCAAGTAAAAACGGCTCTGCAAAAATTGAAATACCAAACTTGGAATTGGATCGGGAAACCGTCGGCCCTCATCCTGGCCTGCATGTTAATTTTAGTGGCGACGTGGGCCCACGTGTATGGCGAGCCAATAGAAAGAATTGAGGATGCCACTCACAAACTAATCGAAGATAGATCCAAGCTCCAGAAGTGGCGCATTTTCACTTGGTTTCACTAGTCGTGCACACAAATCTGATCAAATACGGAGAGTTTAATTGTAATTCCACCACGCACGAGTTAATTTGTGGAAAATACAATTCATATTTTATGGGCAAAGGCAATGCATTTTGTTTGATATGTCAACTGCCAGCTTAAATGTTCCTTTTTATTACACAAAGTGCTGCCCATTGCTATTTCGAGTCGATGCAGACCAGTTGGAATGTTTCTTTGCCCCATAACTCGACTATGGTTCAGCCGATCTTTATCATTCCTGGGGCGGTTCCATAAGTAATACTGCTTAGTAAGCATGTTCAGTAGGTACGAAGGAGATGTGAGGTTTTTTTCTTCAAATTGAGTTGCCAAAAGTAGGCGTGGCAATGATTGAAGTGTAAGAATCACATGTCCCATACTTGTCAAACCTCTATCGCTTACCATCTTTGACATTGACAGTCTTTATGGCTATATACATTCGGCTGTTCGTGCTCTATAACGTCGGAAATGTTTTTCAGGCTGTTGGGCTGTCTTCACACTGTTGGACACACGATGACATAAGCTAGTAGGCCTTCATGTTGTCATGTGTTGTCAATGTAAATAGCTTATCAATTGACATTTAAGAATCTTGAGAAATTAAGTGTTAATTTAAATAAAGCATAAATGTATCAATGAGTTAGAAACAAACAGCTTCTTGTGACTTAAGGTCAAAGGGAAAATAAACAAGAAAGAAAGTCGGTCAAGCCCGACTATAACATACTCTGTACCAAGAAATTTTGTCTTTTGATCATAACTCGAAAACCGTTCATCCGATCTTTTTTATTTCTTTGGCGGATCGATAAGTTATCTTAATAATTAAAAATGTCCAGAAGGAACAAGCCATCTATCTTCAAAACTGTGGGAGATATGACGTTTTTTCTAAATTGCGGGGGCGGGAGGGGGCGTGGCCAAAATTGAAAATAAACTTGATCTGCCTGCAGACATAAGAAGCATATGTCCCATACACGTCAAACCTCTATCTCTTACCATCTCTGAGATCTGTGCGTTCATACGGACAGACAGACGGACAGACGGACATGGCTATATCGACTCGGCTGTTGATGCTGATCAAGAATATATATACTTTATGGGGTCGGAGATGCTTCCTTCTGGATGTTACATACTTTTGCACAAACTTATAATACTCTATGTACCTACGGTACAGAGTATAAACATCATCGGACCTTACTTTTGTATGGGAGCTATGCTATATAGATGTCAGATTTCGACCAAGCTTGGTGGAATCATGGGAAAGCATATCAAACTAAGAAATACAAAGTTTCAAGGCGTTTCCATTGAAAAGTTTTTCTTACTGAAACTAGTTTTTCGACTGATTGTTCCTATGACAGCTATATGCTATAGTCATCCGATTTTGACAAAACTTTGAAGAATTGTGTGAAAGCTTATAAAATAAATACATGCCAACTTTAAAGAGGTTTACATTGAAAACAAACAAGTTTTTCTTACTAAGACTATTTTTCTAACCTTACTTTTGTATGGCAGCTATACTAAATAGATGTACGATTTCGACCAAAGTCAGAGGAATCATGGGAAAGCATAGCAAATTAAGAAATACAAAACTTGCAGGCGTTTCCATTAAAACAACAAAATTATTTCTCTACTTTTCTATGAGAGCTATGCCATATAGATGTCCGATCTCAACCAAACTTAGTACAACCGAGACAAAGCATAGCAAACTAAGAAATACAAAGTTTGCTGGCGTTTCCATTGAAAACATAAAAGATTTTCCTACTAAAACTAGTTTTTCGACCGATTGTTCCTATGACAGCTATATGCTTTAGTTAACCGATCCGGCCAGTTCCGACAAATGTGCAGGGAATGTGTAAGTTTGCTAAAGATAGCTTTCAAACTGACGGAGAAGATGGCATAGAAACAGACGGACAAGGCTAAATCAACTCAGCTCGTTCCACTGATCAGGAATATATATACTTCATGTGGTCGTTAATGGTTCCTGCTGAAATAAGAATTGCACTGCCAAGTGGTTAGACAAAAATGTTCTGAGCACACTTAGCAATAAAATGTAGTTTCTTTTGGGTGAAAAATCCAGCTTACTTTTTTTTCCCTTAAGGGTAAGCAAGGTCAGATCTTTCTCGGTTAGATTCAATTTCCACCTAAGACATATTGAAACTGTAGACTACTGCCCAAGCTGGGGGGCGGGCGGAGAGTGGGGCTTCTCAGCTTACTGATAAAGTCGTTGGGCTCGAGTCGCGTGGAAACAACTTCAACTAAATAATGTACGAACATACTTTGCTACTTTTACTTAATTTAATTAACGGCCGTGCAGCCACGCCACGATGGGCGCAACGTCGACGCCTGTCAGCTGTTCAAGTGTCAGATGGGGAAACAATGGAAATAGGCCTTATATTGTTGGCATTCTGACGAAGGACAACGAACGACACAACAGCTCCTGCTGATGGCGGTGGTGGTGGTGGTTGGGGGCGGGCGGGTATGGCATTTAGATGGCGGCCACAAAACAGCAGCAACTAAATGCCAAAGTCACGAGAGAGTGACACACACACACACACACACACTCACAATGAGTGAGCGAGAGAGAAAGTGATAAAAGAGAAAACCAACAACAACAACAATGAGGTGCTGGGGCAACGTGTCGAAATAGGCGCAGGGAAAATCACGAGCACAAAAGCGAAACGAAATGAAACGTCACGAATTTTCGGAATAAAAAAACCAAAAAAAAAAGAAAGAAAAAAAATTACATTAATACAAAAACAAACACACAGGGATGTGCCGGCTTCTTTTGGTGTGTGCGTGTGCAACCCTAAATGGAAAATTAAACAACAACAAAACGTCGCCCCGCCAAGGCAAAGGCAATGCCAAAACGGCGTCAGCCTGTCCCGGTCTTTGCTTTTGCTTCTGGATGGGAAATATGTTTTTTTTTTGTTTTTGTTTTTTTTTTTTTGCTGCCGCCTTCGCGTACTTTTGCGCCACTGGCGAAACACAGCTACAACAGGAACAACAACAACGCAGACGGCTGGCAGCTCGGTGCCGCACAGTGGTTTGATTCTGTGAAAAACCTCAGCTGCCTTGATGACTTCCTCTGGCTAAAGCCACTTTCCCGGTTGCAATCTATAGATTGCGTATACGCTTCCGGCAGCAGCTTAGCTTGCGCAAAACAGCAGGTCGCTTGTCATTTGATCGCCACCCTTATCGCCATTCGATCTGCCTCCTTTTTGACAAAGGGGTGGTCGCCACTGGTGTTCGCTGATGTGTGTACTTGCTCAACATCCTGTATGCCTTTTTCTCAGCCTTTTGTGATCTGTTTTCTTGCCTCGCTCTTCTTTCATGCTTTTAGAAACTTCGTTCGCCTTTTATTGTTTAATTTTCCTTGTTTCCTTTTACATTTTCCTGGTTTTAGTCCATGCTTGCTATCTGTAACAGCTTTTTGCGGTTTCAAATCGGGCTTTTGACCAAAGATTTCGCAAAAGTTTTGCGGAAGTGAAAATGAGAGCATGCAAATTTCTGCCTGTTATATTATATTTTAGCCCTCTTATTTCTTCATGCTGTTATTTCCTTATCTTCTTTATCTTTCTTTCTTCCATGGCCTTTTATTCTTCTATTTTCTTTTCTTTTTCTTTCTATCTGGACTTCTTTTCCTATATATTTTACTCTTAAATCTTCTTTCTGTACTCTTTCTATTTTTTTTCCTGGATTCTTTTTCTTCCTTCTTACTTCTTCTGCTTCTTCTTTTACTTTATGCTTTCCTTTTAAGTCTTCTTTCTCTGTTCTTCAGATTTTATTCTTCTTTCTGAATCCTTTTTTTTCCGTCTTACTTCCTCTTCCACTTCTTTTAGCCTTTATTCTTTTATTTTAAGTCTCCCCTATATACTTTTTCTATTTTAGTCCTCCTTCTGGATTCTTCTTATCCGTCTTACTTCTGCTCCTTCTTCGTTTCCCCTTTAGTTTATTCTTCTGTTTTATGTTTTATTATTCCCTTAGCCATTTACTTTTATTTTCTTAGTTCTTTCTTTGGTATTTTCTTCTCACATGAGACTTCTCTCTTAATTCTACTTTCTATTCTTCCAATTCTTCTATTTAATTTCTTCAATCTGCTTCTTATTGATTCCTTCTTCTACTTCTTTTTCAACTCTTCAATCTTTTGTTCTAGTCCAGACCATGTGCTTTTCTGTTTCTCTATTGATATGTCCCTTCTCATTTTTTCTTGCGTCTTTTAGATAGTTGCTTTCTAACATATAAATCCAGAATTTACTCTTTAATTTGCAAGATTTGAAGATATGAAATCTATCTTTACAACTTTCACTTTCTTCATCTTTTTAAATCCTTCTTCCTTTCTTCTACTTCTTAAATTCTTGAATCTTCTTATCTGCTCTCCTTATCTTCTATTCTTCTACTCTATAATCTACTTTTTCATGCTTTACTTCTTTCTAAGTGGTTTTTTCTTTCTTGATTCTTCTATCTTTAGAATTTCTTGTTGTTGTCGTTCTTCCTTCTTCTCTATTCTATATTTCGTGCTCTTTCTGTTTTTCCACTTCTTTCTCACAAACACTTTGCACCACTGTGCCCACGTACGAAAATTCCACATTCACAACTGAACTGTGTGGACTCCTCTATGTGTGTGCAAGGATGACGGGGTGCTTCAGACTTTCGACTCTGTTGCCCAGTCCAAGAGGAAAAACGGCTGCGACGCGGTGGCACAAAACGAAGACACGACAACCGCAAGAGATTTAACGACCAATAAAGAACAACGCAATGTTATTTAAGGACGATGCTGAAGGGATTCGGGATTCTCGCATGCGCTCCGCTTCACGACCGAACATCTCGGTGGCAGGACGCATAATGTGTAACCGGTAGCCATTTCAACGGCTGTTTGATTGCGTGGCCCGAGCCCGGCTTGGCCAGCGGTTGAGGGGGCGTGACACATTTATGGGCACATTTTGTAACGCAACGTGGCAAGCTGATGAAAACTGAGTGGGTCTATAGGGGGGTGGGTGGTGTAAGCACGTGTGTGTGTGTGGTAGCAACTGTGGAACTTCATTAACGTCATTATCAGACAGCCGCCATTGACCAATACCTTTAACACGGCCCGGGGGTAATTTCCATTTTCAATTTTTAGGGCTGACCTAAAAAACCTGCAAATGGAGAGAGAGTGCGAGAGAGCGGCAAGGAGGGGAGGTGGTGAAAAATTGAAAAGAACTTTATTTGTGTAGCCTATTTTAAGGCTGCCGGAACTGCCAAGTGTAGCCCTACTAAAAGTTTTTAGAAATATGTTTTGGCAAGAAGGCACTTAAAGTTTAACTGCAGTTTAAAGTTCAATTTAGTTGAATTTATGTAATTTTGAATATTTGTAGCATACTTTTGAGCTGCTTAGATAATATTTTCCCATTTCCTATCATTTTCTACCTTGCTGTGAATAAAACTTACTTAGAAACTGCACTTAATCATGTCTTGGTCTTGTGTTAGAATATTTGTAGCATACTTTTGGGCTGCAACTATATGCAGTATGTCCTCTGTGAACTATTGCTCACACGAGTTGTGTCTCTTTTGGAGGCTCTTACAAAAAATGTAATTAAAGTGAACTTTTTAAAGAAATTTTTGTGGGGTAAGGGCAAGATGCTTGAATTTAGCGCATTACCTAAGCTTAATCAGTTCTATACACCCTTTAAGCTTCTAGAAAACTCTGGCAACTCAAACCAAAACCCTTAATTGACAACTTAAGCTTTGGTTAGATTTAAGTTTAAGCAAATTTCACTTTTAAATCTTACCTCCATGTTTTGTAGACAACTCTTGGGCTGCCATGTTTCATAAAAATGTCCTTAAAGTCACTTATGATTCCTAAAGTACTTAACATTTCCAAGTATTTCATTGGACTTGTTTAAATAACTTTCTAGCTTACTAAAAAAAATATATTGCATACTTATGAGCTGTTGAAAAATGTGAAATATGCTTGAAATCTGTTTGGGTAAACTTGAGCTTGATTAATTCTGGGTAATCGGCTCAAATTGAATAGGTTTGTACGTAAAATGTTAAATTTTTCAAATATCTTGATGCTGAAATATTTAATAAAACTTTACCTTTGGCTTAACTGTAATAATAAGATGCATATTACTGAACTCTGTTAAGTAATTGACTATTAAATACAATTTTAAAAGCCTTGTTTTACACTGCTTAAAAATTATGTTGCCTATTTTAGGGCGAAACTGTTGAAAACTTCACCTCTTTTTGGTTTTGTAGGGAAACTTGCCCAGTCCGTGGAATAAACTATTTCTTACAAATTATTTTAGCAATTCTATATTATTTCAAAGCATACTTTAGGGGCTAAAAATATGAAAAGTGGTTAGAGACTGTAAGTTTTTAGCTAAAGTTTGATTGTTAAGAGCACAAGACTTGTAAAATGTTAACTTTGCAATAGTTAAAGGTGAATTTTAACTTACTTACAAAAATTGTAGCCTATTTTAGGGGTGTTTAATTCATATAATTACATCTTTGTGAGTTCTTGGTTGGAAATATACTTACGTTTAATAATTCTTGGCATTCTGTTTCTTTAGGAAATTAGTTCAGTTGAGTAATAAATTATTCTTATATTTTTCAACTATTTTAAAACATACATTAAGGCAGTAAAATGTCAAAAAAACACCTTAAACTACTTTGAAATCTAAAGTTTTCTGCTCAAACTGTATCAAATGCTGTCAATGGCGTCTTTCGTATCGAAAATAATCAATTTTAAAAGCACTTTCACCTATTATAGCCTATTTTAGGGGTGTTTATGTTTGTGAAATTGTCTGATTTATTAGTTCTGGGTGTTAAATTGAAGTTTCTTTGGAGATCCTTTTGATCAAATGGTGTAAAACGTAGACTTTTGTATTGGAAATGCTTGATATCAAATCTTTTTCATATATTTTAGTCTATTTTAGGGGTGTTTGATACCTGTTTTGGCTGTTATATCGTTCTTCTTTTGGTACCAATGTGGCCAAGTTGTGTAAAATTGAGACTTCAAATCGTAAGTCGTTTGCAAATACGGTAACCTATTTTAGGGATGTTAAGTGTTGTGAAATTTACGGTTTTAGCTGTGCTGACAGTCACACAGTTGGATGGACAGCTTAAAATTTCTAGGAACTCCCACCTTTGGGCTGAAAATGGTTGTCAAATGGTTTTATGGAAAATTTTCAACTTTGAATAGCCTACTTTTCGGCATTGTAGCCTACTTTTAAGCGTTTAACTGGCTATTTTCTTACAATTTGAAGGACTTTTCTATCCAGCAGCCGGATAGGGAGTAGGAGAAGGTTATTGTTTATGGCGCCAAATGACAACTAATGCGTCTAAAGTGTATTGAGGGTGGGTGGTTTGGCCTGAAAACAGAGATTGCCCTTAAAGAGGCGGAGGGTGGTTGTTGGTGGAAATGGTCGCTCGATTGGTTGGTTGACAACCCTTGCGTATCGAAGGCAATCGCAGACATGCGGATTAACACACACACACACACACACACACACACGAAAATTGGTCCACATAGAGCTATTGACCTTGCTCTGTGGCGCCTTGTCAACGCCTTTTCGGTCTTCTCCTTTGGCTCATAAATAAAAAGTACACACACCCACACACACCCACACAAACACACACACACACACACCCATACATACAAACGGACATTTATATAAATAAATAAAAAGCCATGCCGAACCAGCAGAAAAAAAATATAACCAAAAAAAGGAGCAGCAGCAAAAATTAAAACAGATTTTTCTGTCCCATCCCCCAACAACCCCCTCTCCCCAGCGTAACCAAAAACCTTACCCAGCCAAGTGCCAGCCATAAAAACGTTTGGCGCTTTCGCCTCCTATTGAATTTTATTGATTTTTCTTTAACATTTTTCTTCTTCGACGTTTGTCGTCAATGTAATTTGCCACCCACTACCCCAACTCCCCTCCCCCCCAGTAAGAAATGACGTCTTCGCATCCCAACCCCAACCCCAAACCCCCTCTTTCTTGTCAATGGACCAGCATTTGTATTTGTATATTTCGTTTTGTTATATCCCTAAAGTCTTCTTTGTGATAAAGAAAAGAACCAGCTTGCTTGAGATACAGATTGTTATCTAATCTTTTAAGGCCAAGAGAGATTGAACCTAAGTATATTGCACATGTTGGATAGATTGGCACAAATATTGGGAATTGAAATTTAAATTCATGTTCGAGTAGATCTAAGAAATTAAAAAGTTATCGTTAGATTTGTAGAGGAAGAGAGAGAGAGAGAGAGAGGGAGGAGAGCAATAGTATTGAGAGCTTACTACAATTTCCACTTTGGAAACTGCACGTTTTCGTTTGGTTTACTTCTGTGCAGAGTATACAAGCAAGCTCACCTGTACTCTCCAAGTTAGTTAGAGTTACCCACAGCTTAAGTTATTGAAGTTTAAGAAAAACTTGAATTTCTTTCTAATATTCCATGCGTGTTCGTGCTCAGCTAAACAGTCACGAAAAATACACCACATAAATCAGAAATCAAAAAGTTGTTGAATATTTGTGGATTTTCTAAAGAAAATAAAATATAGCACGTTTTTCCAACTAAGACTACGTTTCTGACCTTACTTTTCTATGGCAGATATACTATATAGATGTGCGATTTCAACCAAAATTAGTGGCATCCTGCAATACTATACAGCGGTCCGATTTCAACCAAACTTAGCGGAATCATGGAAAAGTATAGCATACTAACAAACACAAAGTTTGGAGGCGTTTCCATTGGTAAACAAAAAAGTTTTTCTTACTAAGACTACTTTTCCGATTTTAGTTTCCTATGGGAGCTATACTATATAGATGTCCGATTTCGACTAATCTTGGCAGAATCATGGAAAAGCATAGCAAACTAAGATATACAAAGTTTGGAGGCGTTTCCATTGGTAAACAAAAAAGTTTTTCTTACTAAGACTACTTTTCCGACACTAGTTTCCTATGGGAGCTTTACTATATAGATGTCCGATTTCGACTAATCTTGGCAGAATCATGTAAAAGCATAGCAAACTAAGATATACAAAGTTTGGAGGCGTTTCCATTGGTAAACAAAGAAGTTTTTCCCACTAAGACGACTCCTCGGACTCTACTTTTCTATGACAGTCATACTATATAGAGGTCAGATTTCGAACAAATTTAGTGGAATAATGGGAATGCTATACTTTGTAACAAATACAAAGTTTGGAAGCGTTTCCATGGAAAACAAAAAAGTTTTTTTCACTAAAACTACTTTTTAGACTACTTTTTTATGACAGCTATACTATATAGCTATCCGATTTCGAACAAACTTGGAAAAATCATGGAAAAGCATAGCCAACCAAGGAATACAAAGCTTGGAGGCGTTTCCATTGTAAACAAAACAAGTTTTTCTCACTAAAACTAGTTTTTCGACCGATCGCTTCTATGACAGCTATATGCTATAGTCATCCGATCCGGCCGGTTCCGACAAATGTGCAGTGTATTTGTACTTGAAGTTTTCGTGCAAAGTTTGGTGAAGAAAGCTTCCAAATTGACGGAGAAGATAGCATAGGAAAAGCTCGTTTTGCTGATCAAGAATATATATATATGTGGTCGGAAATGTTTGCTACTGTGCGCTACAAACATCACAACAAAGGTTATAAAAAGTGTAGAATTTCTGGAAAAGCTTCCTGAAACACTTATTGAAATTTTAAATTTTTTGCTTAATTTCGTGCTCCGTTCGTGCCTTGATTCTCTCTGAGTGTTAATGTTCTTCTCTATTCTTAAAAATATATCATTTTATAAGATTTTTTGGATAGTTTAAGTAGTTGCTCTCTTGCTTTCGTAGTGTTCTAGCAAGTCTTCGATTTTTATGAACTTAAACATTGAGAGGCACGAGCATGCACGTTACTTTCAAACACTTAAGTTTTATAGTCTAAGCCTCTCTTCTGTGATTTAGGAGAGATTAAGGAGCAAAAGCAAATTGTTACGGGAAGCTTTTCCCGTACTTTTAGTCTGGGAGTCTCCAGACCCAGACCAACTCATTGATATGTGCAAATTCTGGTTTCAAATGGTTATTGAAAAACATGTCTTACATATTTTTTCTGATGCCAATAGCTGGTAAGGGTGACCAGAATTGTAAAAGTGGTCCCAAGGGTATACAGAGTATACTAAGTCGTAGATTTTCCCAACTGAAAAGAGTCTGCTCCTTCCTTTGTACCCATTATTGCAGGGTATAATAAGGGGACACCACAAGCAAGCAACTTGCCACACTCTTTTTAACTCTCATCTCAGCCATGTATCATCTATAATTTATACAACTTTAATGAACAACATTAATATGCAAAATATGACAAACTCCAACCACCACCCTTTTTGGGTCCTAAGGACACAAATCTGAAAAAAGTACTTCACAACACTTTTGGGTTAACAATGTAAATTTAATAATAAGCCACACACACAAACACACACACACAAAAAGTGGGAACAAACTTAAATACATGGGATTTGTTGTTGTAAAAACAAAACTAATTTGAAATACAATTAAATATGAATGGAGTACATAATTTATTTTGAGAGAGCTTTGAGCCCAAAAAGGACAAAGAGTTGAAGGATTAGGCTGGATTATACGAACACGAAGGGCATGGCATCAATCTATCCTTCAAGTTGCATTTCATTTGAAACCCCATTTGATGATTGATTTGATTTTGTTTCTCCCCTCAAGCGTTCCCATGGAATTTACATGACCGCAGGGCCGCGTTCCGTCATGGAAATATAAACATAAAAATATACAATTTGGTTTTTAATGGGACACTTAAAGCTGTGGCTGGGTCATCATTAAATCCTGGCAACGCAATTCTGGCTAAACGCAAATGGCCCCACGCACGACTCCCGTGTGTTTTCCTCCCACCATTATTTTGCTGTTTTTTTTTCCATTTTGTTTGTCGCATCTTCAACTCAATTGGCGAGATTTTGCGCTTTTATTTGCGCTCAATCGCTCGTGCAGTTCGCATTTATGTTTGCATTTTATACGAAAAGCAATCAAAAGACACTACCGAATCGCCATTAGATGCATGTGTGGGTGTGTGTGTGTGTGTGTGTGTCAATCAATTAAGTTCAAAGCTAAGTATTTCGATAAGAAATGTTTTTTGTGGTTAGTTAGTTAATGTAATTATGTGACATTTGCTGCAGTAGGGAAAGTACAGTCATAGTTTTCCTTGGGAAGAGAATTCTTATGGTTTTCCCAATGGCAT
Source organism: Lordiphosa fenestrarum (assembly GCA_035044985.1). Lineage (NCBI taxonomy): Eukaryota > Metazoa > Arthropoda > Insecta > Diptera > Drosophilidae > Lordiphosa > Lordiphosa fenestrarum. The sequence goes on along the minus strand of JAWNNO010001131.1, from coordinate 83,704 downwards.
TTGCTTTATATGTTAGTCTGGAACATTGTTCAACCTAATCTTTATCATTACTGTTAATGTTAACTCCAGCATTTGAAGAAGTTACAAGTTGTAAACAATGTTGATAGTAAAATCCTGTTTGTGGTATTAACTGCATTCCCAAATACAGCCACACTATTTTCTGAGCAGAGGAGTTCAATTTTCGCCTTGAGTTAATTCGTCTATTTGTATTGAATGTCAATAAATGTCAATAAATCGAATTATCGATTTTATATATCACCAACGGGATATGTTATCTCTGTCATATATCGGATATCGAATCAATTCTGTGGTAATATTTCTGTGGGTTGCGTCTAATGAATGAGCACTTTACTCAGTTTTCAAGTTATCTTCCTGGTCCCCGTATATTTTTAATGACAGCCCTGAAAACCACTTATCGATATGTATTTTATCGAGCTTACGGAACGGTCACACTTATACATGAATGGACACACCTTTTAAAACGGCAAACAAAGTGGAAGTAGTTTGAAGAAAAGACTGTGATACTTACTTAAATCCGTCCGTACGAATTTGAAGATCTGTGTTTCAAACGGGTTTTACACAGTGAAGCAAACTTCAAGAAGTTTTTTAAAAAGCTTTTGCTTGTAGGTATGAGGTTTAGTGGTGTCGCTTGCTCCTCTACACCTTTTTTTCTTCAAACAAAAGCTTTTTTCTAAAGTTTTATCAAGTCTTAGTCGAAGTTTATACGATGAAGCAAGCTTTTAAAAGCTTTTCAGTAGGCAAGAGAATTAGATGAAATTCTATACCAGTAACTATTAAGCCTATTAAGAAAACTTCGTGAAGTTTGTTCAGTTTCAGGCAAAATTTATTTTAAACTATGGATCGAGCCGGGATTGAACGGAAATTTTGGGTTCTGGAACGAGGAGGTGAGGAGGCGGAACTGAAATGAAAATTGTGATTGGGGAACACTTGCTCGGGATTGTTATAGAACGGAGTCGAAGTTTTCTTCATTTACACTGAAAGATGCTGAAAGTAAGAAGTAAACACATCACATTTAAAGCTTCAATCTTTTCATATGTTTTAAATGATACATCAATTACCTTTTAGTGGCTGAGATATGACCATTTATAGAAAAACATCGAAAATAACGATATTTGTTTTTTTTAGCAAAATATAACTTTTTTATAAAGAAACGGTCGCCTCCTCAAGTAAACTCTGTCAGTTTCTAAAGGTTAAATGTTATCTGTTGACTTAGATACAGAAAACTGAAATATGTCGAATCGGATAGATCGCTTCCATGATTATTTTTTTCGATTTGTCTGTAGCAATACAAAATCTTACCAACATATTGCTCAGTTTTGCAAACGATATACAAACAAACAATCGATATCCATAATTGTTTTAGTTATCGTTATCGATATATTTGTTTCAAAAATCGATATCCTGAATCGATTTCTGTAAAATATTCTTATTGCTATTTTATAAAAAATATTGACAAATTTAAGACCGATAACGACTCGCTTATCAATAATTAATATCGATTTCAATATATGATCAATTGGAAATATCGATTTCAATATATGATCAATTTGGAAATATCGACTTCAATATGTGTATGATCAATAATCGATATCGATACTACGAACATTTCTGTAACCTATTCCTATTGCTGTTGTATAGAAATTATTGAGAAATTTAAGACCGAGAACGATTTTCTTATCGATAATCAATATCGATAAATTGAAAATATCGATTTCAATATTATTATCAATACTTATTCCTGTTGATATATTTTTTGAAATTTAAAATCGATAACAATTTTCTTATCAATAATCCATCTCGATATTTTTGCAAATATCGAGCCTTGTTTCCTATTGTCATTCTACATTTACAAATCATAAATATTCCGGCTTTAAGTTACAGCTTATTTGCCTAGCCCTTGGGACAGGCAGGAAACTGGTCCCTTTGCTCGTAATAATATCAAAATAAATAACAGAAAATTTAAATATTTTTAAAGCACATTGGCCGAGTATGCAGGGGGTGTCTCCCTCGCTCAACCCTGGACAATCAATATATCCGCTGTATATTTCCGTTTGTCATCTGGCCACACACACACACACACACACACACGGGGGGCGAGATGACACAAAAAAAAAGGTGTGTTGGCCTGTTCATTGTGCTGTTGTCCATTTCCATTCCCATATAAGCCTCGAGGGGTTGGTTGGTTCAACATTGTCGCCGTTTTTGTGGTTGCAAAAAGGGAGCGCCCACACGGGGACACACAAGACTCCTCCATGCTGTGTATTTTGTTGTTGTATATGGCTTGTAATTAATATCGGAGCTGCAAAATTTTTAGTTGCCAGTCAGCTGTTGTCGTCCATTGGCTTTTAATAGTTTTTGTTCTAATGTTTTGTTCCGTTTTGTTTTGTGGCCGTTCGGTCAACTCATTTACGCTTTATCCTTTTACCAACGCCACATTGTCAGGCTTTTGTGTCATTCAGTTTGTTGCCTCAACGCTTTTGACCACACAAAACAAGGAGCGAACAACTAAAAACAAACACACAAAACAGTAGAGAAACCCCAGAGAGGAGCCAGCTAGGCACTTAGTTTTAAAGACAGCTGGTTAAGTTAGCAATGCGACTTTACTCATTCGTTCCAAGCAACAAAAGGAGAGCTGTTAAGTCTAGAAAAAGAATTGAAAACAATTTCAATTTGTCTCCAAAATATGCCAAATAATTGGTAATGTTTTTGGACCTAGTTGGCTTAAGCATAGTCAAAAGATTCGACTGGATTGCCACTTTCAGAACATCTCATTAAGCAAGCTGTAGCTTTTACGCAGTCATCGCCTTCCTAAGCTACTGCGAGACTGAAAACAGCTCGGCATTATACTAAGAGAGTATCAAAACTTCGGTGTAGACAAAGTTAGTTGCTTTGGCTAACTGCATTGTTTTTCTGTTTGCTTGTTTATGCTCTTGTTTTCCTTTCCATGTTTTGTTTTTTTGCTATGCAGAGTTGTTCATTGTCAGTTCTTGTTTCTGCTTGTTTTTTCCTGCTTCTAATTCCCTCTCTCCCTCTGTTTGTCTTTTTCCCATTTTTGTGATAGAAAACTGTTGCATTTTCACGTCTGGTCGCCCCAATAAGTAGGCAATGCATTTTGATAGTTTTCCCCCCATTTGGCACACGCACGAACTTTAACTTGAACTTCTCATCGCTGGCAGCTGCTTAAAGTTCGTTTTGTCGAGCTAATTATTACAAAAATATTGTTTTGAAAAGGTCGTCGACAACGCTCTACAATGTTAATTACAAAGTTTCAAAGTTGGACACAACTAAAACAAATTGCATGAGCGTGGTTCGCGGGGTTAAACGCCAGCGCATCAGGGGGGTCGCCACAGAAAAGACAGCACAAAAAAAATACAGAAAACAGGATAAATTAAATCAAAAGTTTGTCCTGGGTAAAGCATTTGCTTGGGTTACAATTTATAGAAATTTTATTTCAATGGTCTTTAATGAGGATGGCAGTTGTTTGGATTGATTTTCCTCCATTGATAACAACCAATCAGTTTCAGGGCTACAAGGAGGCTAAGTCCCTCTGACCGGATGAGCGTACGCCCCTGTGCCATGTTTATGGAGGAGTTTAGCGTGTCAATTATGAGTGCAAATAGCTTGTGGTGATGCTTTACGCGTGTTTAACAGGTGTTAGTTGGGCTTGGTTCACTGCGAGTGTGTGTAGGGTTGATCGATCTGGTTTTACAATATAAAATGGAGGAAGAGAGACGAGGAAGGGGGGAAGAGGGAAGGTTAAAGGAAGGAAGGAAGAATTAAAGAAGGAAGAAAGAATCAAGGAAGGAATTAAGGAATAAGAAAGGAAGAAGAAAGAATTGAGGTAGAAATTAAGGATGAGAGAAAGAATTAAATAAGGAAATAAGGAAGGAAGAAAGAATTAATGAAGGAATTAAGGAAGGAATAAGGGAAGAAATTAAGGAAGGAGATAAGGAATGAAGAAAGAATTAAGGAAATTAGAAAAAATTGAGGAAGGAATTAAGGATGGAAGAAAGAATTAAGAATGGAATTAAGAAAGCAGGAAAGAATTATTGAAGGAATTAAGGAAGGAAGAAAGAATTAAGGAAGGAATTGAGGATGAATTAAGGAAAGAAGAACGAATTATGGAAGGAATTAAGGAAGGAGTAAAGGAAGGGATTAAGGAAGGAATTGAGGAAGGAATTGAGGAAGGAATTAAGGAAGGAAGGTAGAAACGAAGGAATTAGGGAAGGAAGGAATTAAGAAATGAAAGAAAGAAGGAAGAAAGAAAGAAAGAAGGAAGGAAGAAGCAAGCGAGGAAGGAACTAGGGAAGGAAGAAAAAGCAAGGAAGGAAATAGCAAGGAAGGAAGAAGCAAGGAAGGAAGGAAGAAAGAATAAAGGAAATAATGAAGGAAGAAAGAAAGAAGGAAGGAGAAGGAAGAAAGAAAGAAGGAAGAAGAAGGAAGGAAGAAAGAAGAAGTAGTAAGATGGAAGGAAAAAGGCAAAAAGGAAGGAAGAATGGAAGAAGGAAAATATATTTATCGAATAAAGTGAGAAGAACGGAAGGAAGAAATAAAATAGATGAAAGGGAGGTAGAATAATGATAGAAAAAACTAAAAAAATGAATGACCCACAGAGAAACCAAGAATGAGGAAGATAGGAGAAGAGAATGAAGAAGGTAGAAACAAGAGGAAGAAAGCAAAATAAAGGAAGGAAGAAAAGAAAATGAAAGGGACGGATAACTTAAATAAAGAAATAATAAAGGAAAAAAGATGGGTAGGAAAGGTAATAAGATTGAATCAAAGGGAAAGAAGATACAAGATAAACGAAGAAGGAATGAAAGAAGTATGAGAATTAAGAATAATAGACTTTGATCGAACAGAGATTGATTAAGGAATGAAGTAGAAATATGCAATCAACAAATCAAAAAAACCTCGTAATCAAAAAAAAAGGCGTAAAGCGTCGAAGCGACGAAAATTCTAGAGAACGGAAAGTGGTAGGCAGAAAAAGGAAACGATAGATAGACTGAAAGAAACAAGCAGTAAACTAAAAAACTATGCTGATAGATGAAAGAAGAACTGAAGAGGAAGCAAAGAAGAACAAAAGTGCAATGCGGACTAAGTAAATAACACCGGAATAAATGGACAAACAATGCGAGCTTTCGCGAAGACGAAAGAGTAGCAGAAAACAGAAAGACATGAAAGCAAACTAATCAAAAAGTCCTTGACAATGTAACTTTCAACTATATTGTGTTCCCTTGGCTCTGACTTCTTGCTGTTCTTTCTGTTCCTCCTGGAAAAGCGTTATGTTACCGTCTGGCTCTTGTCTCCATTTATTGTCCCCTTCATTGTTTGTTTCTGCTGTTGCACTTAAAAAGCAATTTAGTCTAATTACATTAAGTAGAACGGCCAACTCAACTGAACTGAACTGAAAGTTGTGCGTGTGTCAATAAACAAACGGCAAAGTACTCAAATATGTATAAGTGTTCGTGTGCGTGTGAGTGTGCATGTGTGTGGGACGCAGAAAAAAATTGCGCTTTTAGGCCATAATTACCTGAGAACTTTGCCTGGCTAGTCCTCGGGCTGTCGCCGCCATCTCCTTTCTCCCCATCTCCCAATGGCCAACGCTCGTTGAGCTCACTTCCGTTTCCGTTTGTGTGAATGTCCCTTGGCCACCTCCGGCCCCAGCCTCTGCTCTTCATTATTACGCATTATTATTACTCTACTGCCTCGTCTTCTTTTCGTTTCGTATCGTTTTTTGTTCCTTTCCTTTGTTTTCAGTAAATAAATCAGCGTGTTGGCCAAGTAACTTTGCCAGCAGATCCTCTGCGGGATTTGCTGTTGTTCTTTTGTGGACGCCTCTCGCATTGATTGGATAATTATAATGAGCTTAGGCTGAATCCAGAGTTGGCCAATTAAAATGATAGCATATGGCGGGGGAGAAGCTGTGTGCAACGACATTGCTTTGCGCATTTCCATTGTGATTTGATTTACAGAAAATTGCCAAATGGGGTAAGAAAATAAAAGAATTGAAAAGAAAACTGGCAAATAAATCAAATGAAATTTGTGCGACAATCCGCCCACTCCAGCAAGTCGTCATGTAAGCAAAAAGAAAAACAATGTCTGGCTGTCTCTCTCTCTCTCTCTCTCTCTTTCTCTCTCCCTCTGTGTGTGTGTGTGTGTGTGTGTTTTTTGCGTTGTCAAATAAAACACAATGAAAGCCAACTCTCGCTCACCCTCCACTGTTTTCAAATTGTCCTTAATATCCACCGCACAATTTTGCTACAAAATTCAATTATAACATTTTGATTTGTTATTTAGCCTCGTTCTCTCTCTCTCTCTCCATGTCCTCCATTTCATTGCGGTTGTCATCTTGTCATATGACCTGAGGACTTGCTAAAACTATACACATTAAATGCACATAAAACTTATGCGCAAAAACTTTTGCCAAACTTGGCTGAAAACTAAAACTTGTGCGCAAATTTCTATGACAAAAATTGTTCGTTCAAAAAGGAAGCAAAAATTGATTTAACTTAATAATCAAAAATTTTGCTATTGACATTTGCTGTTCATTTCAAGATAACCACAGAAACAGTGATGTGGCCAACTTTAGGTGGAATCTTTTGAATCTACGACTGTGTGTCTTTTGTCAGGATAGAGCAAGAGAAATGAGTATTGATCCGTTTTTACTTGGTCCTTCGAGCCGGATCCTGAACCACGTTTATACCATAGTGAAGCTAATGATCAGTTTAGAAAACGTTTTTGACAGCCGTATGAACGCACAGATCTCCGAGATGGTAAGAGATAGAGGTTTGACATGTATGGGACATATGCTTCTTATGTCTGCAGGCAGATCAAGTTTATTTTCAATTTTGGCCACGCCCCCTCCCGCCCCCGCAATTTAGAAAAAACGTCATATCTCCCACAGTTTTGAAGATAGATGGCTTGTTCCTTCTGGACATATTTAGTTATTAGAATAACTTATCGATCCGCCAAAGGAATGAAGAAGATCGGATGAACGGTTTTCGAGTTATGATCAAAAGACAAATTTTCTTGGTACAGAGTATGTTATAGTCGGGCTTGACCGACTTTCTTTCTTGTTTTCAATATTTTTAAACAAAAACTGGTTACCATTTGCAACTTTTTATACCCTGTTCCCATTGAAAATGGGAAAAGAGGGATCATGAAGTTGTGCGAATGTATGTAACAGAGAGAAGGAAAATTTTCCGACCACATAAAGTATATATATTCTTGATCAGCATGAACAGCCGAGTCCGTCCGTCCGTCCGTCTGTCTGTCTGTATGAACGCGTCGATCTCAGAGACTATAAGAGATAGAGGCACAAATTTTTGCACGAAGGTAGATTTATGTTGTACGGAGATCAAGTTTATTTCAGATTTGGAATATTCCCACCCGTCCCCCTTTTATCCCCAAAAAACCGAGACCTCTAGAAATTCTAGACCCAAACAACCGTCAGATCCACAATTTTCAAGTTAGAGCCTCGTGGGTTAGTATGCATCAAGCTAGGCTCAATATCTATCTATTCTGAAAAGTACAATCAGATCGGACCAAAAACACCGGAGAAAACAAATGAACAGGGTATTTTGTGGTCGGGAAACTCGACTACAGCGCCCTTATTTGTTCATTTTGGGTTGTATGTTTGTACACTTTTCTCTCAGTTCTATATTCTTATACGAAAGTCAAATGCCTCGGTATGATTTTTACTTCTTGAATACCCTTTTGGTGGAAATGTAACTAGTTGTGAAGTATAAGGCTAAGTAAAGTGAACATTTTCGTACAACAACGTGGTAAGGCAAGCAAAAGTGACATTTACTTTAACATTTTTGTAGGAAACTTTTACTTTACTTCGCCTTACTTCCCCTAAGAGGTAGTCTTTAAACTTATTATAAGGTATAGTTGTTTCGTTTTAGCTACTACTTATTGTATTCTTTTGCAGCTGAAACTCTTTAAGATCGGCCCAACGTAGCGAAATTTTCGAAATCCAAGAATACTTCACAAATTAAGTGGCTTAATGAGGTTCTCAATTGAGTTTCAAGTCAATCGGATGAAAAATAGATATTTCCGTACACAGAAAAAACATAATGATATGATATCTGGGGCAAATGTAATATTGCCCATATCAATAAAAGTCGATAAAGCTTAAAAAATTCACATTTTAAGATCAAATTGATATTTTATAATGTCAATTTGTCACAAAACAAAAAAATGTTTATTAAATGATCATCCTATATAACTTGCACTTCACTCTGGTACGTTGGCTAAGTATTACAAATAGTTTTAGAGATTATCAGTTTGATATTTTAAGATCATATTGATATTATATAGTGTCATTTTGTCTCAAAAAATTAGAAATTATATTGGAAATGGCAGGCTTATCATCCTAAACAACTTGCACATCAATCTGCTTTTCTAATAGAGAATATCAGTTTAATATTTTAAGAACGAATTGATATTATATAATGCCATTTTTTCACAAAAAGGAGAAAATATATTGGAAATGGCAGGCTTATAATCCTTTACAACTTGCACTTCAATCTCCATTTTTGACCAAGTATAAAAATAAATAAATAATTTTGGAGTATATCAGTTTGATATTTTAAGATCAAATTGAGATTATATAATGTCATTTTGTCACAAAATAAAAGAAAATATGTCGCAAATGAAAGCATAATCAGCCTATACAGCTTGAAATTCACTCTGTTCTTTTGGCTAAGTATTATACATAATTATACTCTGTACCGTAGGTACATAGAGTATTATAAGTTTGTGCAAAACTATGTAACATCCAGAAGGAAGCATCTCCGACCCCATAAAGTATATATATTCTTGATCAGCATCAACAGCCGAGTCGATATAGCCATGTCCGTCTGTCCGTCCGTCCGTCTGTCCGTCTGTCTGTCTGTCCGTATGAACGCACAGATCTCAAAGATGGTAAGAGATAGAGGTTTGACGTGTATGGGACATATGCTTCTTATGTCTGCAGGCAGATCAAGTTTATTTTTAATTTTGGCCACGCCCCCTCCCGCCCCCGCAATTTAGAAAAAACGTCATATCTCCCACAGTTTTGAAGATAGATGGGTTGTTTCTTCTGGACATATGTAGTTATTAGAATAACTTATCGATCCGCCAAAGGAATGAAGAAGATCGGATGAACGGTTTTCGAGTTATGATCAAAAGACAAATTTTCTTGGTACAGAGTATGTTATAGTCGGGCTTGACCGACTTTCTTTCTTGTGTTTTTTATACTCTGTACCAAAGGTACGTAGAGTATTATAAGTTTGTTCAAAAGTATGTAACATCCAGAAGGAAGCATCTCCGACCCCATAAAGTATATATATTCTTGATCAGCATCAACAGCCGAGTCGATATAGCCATGTCCGTCTGTCCGTCCGTCCGTCTGTCCGTCTGTCTGTCTGTCCGTATGAACGCACAGATCTCAAAGATGGTAAGAGATAGAGGTTTGACGTGTATGGGACATATGCTTCTTATGTCTGCAGGCAGATCAAGTTTATTTTTAATTTTGGCCACGCCCCCTCCCGCCCCCGCAATTTAGAAAAAACGTCATATCTCCCACAGTTTTGAAGATAGATGGCTTGTTCCTTCTGAACATATTTAGTTATTAGGATAACTTATCGATCCGCCAAAGGAATGAAGAAGATCGGATGAACGGTTTTCGAGTTATGATCAAAAGACAAAATTTCTTGGTACAGAGTATGTTATAGTCGGGCTTGACCGACTTTCTTTCTTGTCTTGGTACAGAGTATGTTATAGTCGGGCTTGACCGACTTTCTTTCTTGTCTTGGTACAGAGTATGTTATAGTCGGGCTTGACCGACTTTCTTTCTTGTTTTAGAGTACATCAGTTCGATATTTTAAGAACGAATTGATAATTTTGTTAAAAAAAATATAAAATATATTGAAAATGCCAGGCTTATCATACTAAACAACTTGCACTTAACTCTGTTATTTTGGCAAAATATTATAAATAATTTAAGAAAACATCAGTTTGATATTAAAAGATCAAATTTATATTTTTTTTTTTAAATTTGGTTACAAAAAATAGAAAATATGTTTGAAAAGAGAGGATAATCATCTTTTACAACTTGCACTTCACTCTCCTTTTTTGGCTAAGTATTATAAATAGTTTTAGCGAATATCAGTTTCACATTTTAAGATCAAAGTTAGATTCCATAATGTCATTTTGTTACAAAAACGGAGACAATATGTTGGAAATAACTGGTTGATCAGCCTATACAACTTTCCTTTTTTACATTTTCTATACGTTCCTGTCTCTTTATGGTCAAAATGAAATGTTTTAGTTGCGAAATGAAATGGAAAAAAAAATGATATTTATCAAAATACCAGATTAACCAGACCACAGATCAAATTGATATTAACAATGTTTTTCACTGTGTACAACATTTTCTGTGAGTTTTTACATACGAGGGATAGATTTTTCAAGTCAATTGTAAAACAAAAACAAGAAAGAAAGTCGGTCAAGCCCGACTATAACATACTCTGTACCAAGAAAATTTGTCTTTTGATCATAACTCGAAAACCGTTCATCCGATCTTCTTCATTCCTTTGGCGGATCGATAAGTTATCCTAATAACTAAATATGTCCAGAAGGAACAAGCCATCTATCTTCAAAACTGTGGGAGATATGACGTTTTTTCCATATTGCGGGGGCGGGAGGGGGCGTGGCCAAAATTGAAAATAAACTTGATCTGCCTGCAGACATAAGAAGCATATGTCCCATACACGTCAAACCTCTATCTCTTACCATCTCTGAGATCTGTGCGTTCATACGGACAGACAGACAGACGGACAGACGGACATGGCTATATCGACTCGGCTGTTGATGCTGATCAAGAATATATATACTTTATGGGGTCGGAGATGCTTCCTTCTGGATGTTACATATTTTTGCACAAACTTATAATACTTTATGTACCTACGGTACAGAGTATAATTATTTCCCTTAAAAATTTGTAAGGAATTTTTTTCTTTCAAAATGAAGTCCCCAATTATTTTGCACTTTTTCCTTCAAATCGAATGAAGAGAGGCGGTTTCAACCACTTCGAAAAGGAACAACAAGAAGAACCAAAAACATTGATGCTGGGCAGCTGGGTGCTTAGACACCCCAACCCATTGTGTAATAAAAACAATCTTTGGAAGCTACAGAGTACATTACAGTCGAGTTTGACCGACTTTCTTACTTAGTTCCATTACCTTTAATCAACGAATTCAGATTTTGTCTCGCAAAAACTTTCCCTTTTAAGCCTCCACGCCAACTCACATGCAAATCAAAGTCTGCTGCAATTTTAATGAGCTTCAAGTGGAAAAAAAAAAAAAAAACACACCAAAAAAACAAAGCGAAAATCCAGAACGAACCCGAGGAGAAGTTGGCATATAAAAATGCCAGTCGAAACAGACAGACAGACAGCTAAGAGAATGGAGAGATACCCCAGGGTGGGATAAGCTGAGGCGAGGGGTAACAAGCTGCGAATTTTGATGGCAAATCGAAGAAGAGTGGGCGTGCTAGCGATTTGCATATAAATGATTACGGAAATAAAAAAGGAAGTTGAAAGTAGACAGGGAGCGAGCGAGAGGCAAGTAAGATGTCAGGGCCGAAGAAGGGAAACGCATTTCGCTTACATTTTTGCCACATTTCTGCCAAAATATTTTTACTTGGCTTAGTTGGCTGCCCGCATAAGTATGCTATGGAAATATTTGTAGCCAAACAGCCAAACTTTAACTGAAAACTGGCAACTTTAGTGGACGAAATCCAACCCCCGCACCCCCAGACAATACACAAAACAAATGACATTGATGAATGATGCACAGAAATGATAGATTGATAGATGTAGCCAATGAATGAATGGTCCAAGAATCACAGTCTGAGCTCCTTGAATTGATAATGAGCCTGGCTGCCGCCTGCGTTGGTTGGGGCGGGCCGGCTGGTGGTGGTGGTGAAGCTGCTTAATTAATTTTCGCCAGGCAGCCGGGGCCACGCCCACTAATTAAACTTTGTTTATTTTTTTGTTTTGTTTTTAGAGCACAAAGAGGAACTCTCGAACTTTAACTAATTTCAAATGTGGCCCGGCCACGAGGATGAAGGTGACGACGACGACTGACTAACTGACTAACTGCCTAACTGACGTACTGCTGCTACAAACAGCCAAACAGCACTCTCAAATGTTGGAGACGTTGGCAAACTTTTAATTACCAAGCAGCAGCAGCAGCAGGAGCAGCGGCAGCGGCAGCAAAGCCTGAACCTGAGCCTTTCAATTACACTGACTCATGCCCAACGGCGACGGCGACGTTGTTGGCAGTCCAAGCCAAAAGCCACAACGGTTAGCCCACAGAGAGAGGGAGAGAGAGAGAGAGAGAGAGAGGGAAAGAGCTCGAGTTGTTTTCAATGTGGGCAAAACTTATTGTGCACCCACAAAAGGTGAAGCAACCGAAACACACCGAAATTCTCAGAAAAAGGCAAGAAAACAAAAGTTTTGCGGCGGACACGACTGCATGTACACCCTTTGAATTTGTATTAGGAGCTTAAGTGACTAATCAAATGAGGAGACCAGGTTGGTTAACTGCAAAGCTATTTCCAGGCACAACAATCGATCAAGATTTAGTATCAATCGAAATTAGCCTGTTTAGTTCTGACTTTTTGGGTAATTGTAAGGTAATTCCGAGATTATAACTCAGAATTCAAGAACCTAGGGAAGAAAGATGTGTGGGATTGTGAAAAAAAAAGCATTGCTATGATCATCAGGAGGCATCTGTTCCAACCAAGTACTCAGCAATTTTATGAGCTCATTGTGTTGGTGTAACATTTACTGCAATTGCTGGACTGCTTGAGTTGAGCTGAGCTCATTGTGTTGGTGTAGCATTTACTGCAATTGCTGAACTGTTTGAGTTGAGCTGAGCTCATTGTGTTCGTGTAACATTTACTGCTATTGCTGGACTGCTTGAGTTAAGCTGAGCTCATTGTGTTCGTGTAACATTTACTGCAATTGCTGAACTGTTTGAGTTGAGCTGAGCTCATTGTGTTCGTGTAACATTTACTGCAATTGCTGAACTGTTTGAGTTGAGCTGAGCTCATTGTGTTGGTGTAACATTTTCTGCAATTGCTGGACTGCTTGAGTTAAGCTGAGCTCATTGTGTTCGTGTAACATTTACTGCAATTGCTGGACTGCTTGAGTTAAGCTGAGCTCATTGTGTTCGTGTAACATTTACTGCAATTGCTGGACTGCTTGAGTTGAGCTGAGCTCATTGTGTTGGTGTAACATTTACTGCAATTGCTGGACTGCTTGAGTTGAGCTGAGCTCATTGTGTTCGTGTAACATTTACTGCAATTGCTGGACTGCCTGAGTTGAGCTGAGCTCATTGTGTTCGTGTAACATTTACTGCAATTGCTGGACTGCTTGAGTTAAGCTGAGCTCATTGTGTTGGTGTAACATTTACTGCAATTGCTGGACTGCTTGAGTTGAGCTGAGCTCATTGTGTTGGTGTAGCATTTACTGCAATTACTGAACTGTTTCTAGTTCTCTGTCCGTCTCAGCTTCGTTCATCTCTTCTGAGCGTGGCCTACGATTTTCCATCATTCTGATTCGAACAGATACCCTACCCACTGCGACATTTCAGTGTCAATGTTACCATGAGCTCTATTTGTAAATGTAAGTCAGCTTCACTTGGTTGAAATGGCACATAAAACTTAAACTTATTAAGAACTTACCTTTCAAACAGCTAAAATAAAGCAAGCAAAGGAACGAATATATAAAGTATATATATTGCAATCAAACATTTGCTGAGCTGTCAAATGGAATGACCGCCTACTGCGCCACTTATAGAATTGTAATTCAAATGAACTAAAACACGAAATCTGCGTCTACAGCGCCTACTGTGTTGAATTAAAGGACTTTTCTTTATCAAGTGAAACACCTTTTGTATCGACCCGGAAGGTTTTAGTAGGAATACAATTTGATTTGAGCTTCACGCATCACGGTATCGTGGACTGAGTATCGAGGTCGGAGTATTTGGTATTGGGTTTCGAGTACTGAGTGCTAGTACTGAGATTCTGGTATTGAGTTTCTTGTATTAAGTATCGAGTACTTAGTATTGAGTTTCTCTTATTGAGTATGGAGTACGTAGTATCGAAAACCTTTGATTGCGGATTCAGAGTATCGAGCACTGAGTATCGAATACTGAGCATTAAGTACATACCGAGTCTCAAATTCTAAGTATTGTATACTGAGTATCGACTACTGAATGTTGTGTTCTTTATATAGAGTACTTAGTATCGAAAACTGGATTTCGGGCACATAGTATCGAGTTTCATGTTCTGAGTATCTAGGACATAGTATTAAGTTACGAATTAAGTTCGAGTGCTGAGTATCGAGTACTTAGCATTGAGTAATTAGAATCGAGTAACGTTTACTGATTATGGAATACTGAGTATGGAGGTACAAGCATCAAGTATTGAGCATCCATTACTAAGTATCGAGTACTGAAAGCCTGGTACTGGGTTTCGTGAACAATGTATCGAGCTTCGAATACTAAGTATCGGTCGCAGGGTATCAAGTTTCGAATCTTAAGTATTGGGTACTGAGTTGTGAGTACTGGGTATAGAGTTTTTAGTATTGAGTACTTAGTAGTGAGTTCTTAGTATTCTGTACTTGGAGTAACGAGTATGGAGTATCGATTACTAAGCATACCGGTTTTGAAAACAAAGTAATGAGTTTTGAGTCATAAGTATCGAGTATATTGTATCTAGCTACAAATCCTAAGTATCGAGAACTGAGTAGCGTGTACTAAGTATTGAAAACTTAGTATTAGTCGAGTACTGAAGATGGATTAAGAAGTATCGAGTACTGAGTTTCAAGGTCTGAGCATGGAGTAGTTAATATTGATCTCCGGTATCAAGTTTCTAGTCTCAAGTATTGAGTACTAAGAGTCAAGTACTGAACCTTTGACTCTTTAACTTTTTGTGGAAGTGTTTTTTAGCTAAACATATTTTTACATCATTTTGCAAAAGGGTAAATCCCCTTTATAAATTTTGCCATCTTCCTCTTTTTGATGTTTTTTATTGGATCCCCCCCACAGATATACACACACACACACACACACATTGTATGTTTGTATGCACAGCGCCCCTCTTAAAATATTTCATTGCCTTTGGCAGGTGGCAGCAGGCCAAAATTATTTGCTTTAGTGCAAAGCCAAGGCTGTTTTGGGGGGGGGGGGGGATGGGGCCAACCCCAAAAGCAGCATGAATCCAAAATGAAGCGCCCAAGTGGCCAGTCTTTATTGTGCGACGACTCTCACCCAGCCACCCCGCCCTCCCGCCTGCCTGCCTCCCGCCTGCTAAGTTGTCTATGCAACATTTTTATTTGCGCAAAATTAGGAGAGCCAAAAAGAAAACAAGCAAGCAGCTTGCTCAAAATTCAATACGGCAAGCCCAAAGGTACGGGCCAGGCCTAGGCAAGGTTCTCTGGGTTTGGCCAACAAATCATAAGCTCGACTGATTTCGCGCAGACACTCAAAATAAAAAAAGAAGAAAAACTGCACCCATATGCAACCCGAAGAGCAGGAGGCCAAAAGGTGGAGACGTCGACGGACATGGGCCAAGTTTCGTTCGAAAAGTCAAGAGCCGCCGCCGCCGCCGCCGCAGCAGCAGCAAATTGGAAATTTTATGCCGCAGTTTTGCAGTACGTGAGGGGCATGTTTTCTGCTGTTGTTGTTGCTGTTGGCTCTCTGTTTTTTTTTAACGAAAATAACGAACTTTTCGACAGTGAATCTGTTAGTGTCTCTCGGTGTGGGTGTGGGTGTGTGTGTGTGTGCGAACGAATTGAAGTTTCCAACTCGGAATTGTTGGGGCAACTTTAAAGTTATGATAAATTCAGAAACAGGAAGGAAATGGTATGCCTGCTGGATGGTAGGAAGGAAGGAAGGTCCTCTGCACTAAATCATTAATTTTCAATGCACAAAACAAGTGTTTGGTTAACTATTCAACTTCCTTGACTCCCGCCACCACCACTTAATTGCTGTACTCCTGCTGCTCCTTCAGTTACTCCTCCTTGCCCACACAGCCGCACACAAATTGCAAGTACTTACCGTTATTGTTATGCAACTGATGGCAGCAGCAGCAGCCAGCGGTGGGCGGGGGCGCAACTGCAAAAGTTGTAGCACACAGTAATTGAAAATATGTTCCCGAAGCAATCCTGATGCCAGCTGGGGAGTATATTGAACATTCCAAATACAATGGGAACAGTGCCAAAGGCATTGTGCAAGCGCAGCAGCCGCAACAATGCGAATAACCATCGCTTCAACCACCCAACCACCCATCCACCCTGGCACCCCTCCCCATCCCGCCATCGCCTCGCCGCCCATCCATCAATGCATATGACAAAAGTTCCAAAAACAAAACTTTGATTTACTCTCCTGCCCCTTCCTTCCACGCTTCCTGCTTATGTGTTTGTTTAGTATAAACTATTTGGCTAGGCCAGTCAGTTGAGCTATATTTGTGCTTTTGTGGTCACACACACACACACACACACAACCTAAAAGGCAGTGCCCAGGAAATGATGCTAAAGAGGAAGAAGCACATTCTCGTTAAATTTTGCACACAGAAAAAAAAAGAACGAGCAGAAGAAAAAAAGAAATATGGAAATATTTTCAGCTTTTTGCTCAAGGGTTTAACTGCATTTTGTGGTTAGATTAAGATAAGAGTTGAGCAGCTTATCAAGAGGAAGTGTATGTACTTGGTTTTCATACTTTTTGGGGCGCAGCAGCAGCAGCAAAAGCTACAAATTTGTGGGGCTTAGGCTTACTTTATAAGGCTTTTCAAGGTTTTTGAAAGGGTCCTTTGAAATTTAAACTCCGTTCCTCTTTCTCTTTCTCGACAGATTAGTTTTTAATCAAATGTGCAACAGAATTTTTGTATCAAAATCAGTTACCTTGAACATTTTCCTTTTGTAGAGTCAATTTCTTTTCAGTTTAAGCTGATAAACTTAAAGCTAGGGATTTCACATTGAAAACTAGCAAAAGTTGAGGTCACACTAAACTGGCGTGTTGTAAAGATTAAGTAAGAAAGTCGTTTAAGCTCTTAGGGTCTATAAAATGCTGCTCTTTGCTGTTTCAGTCATGTTTGTTTTTCCTATAACTCGATAATCGTTCATCTGATCTTCAACATTTCTATGGCGGATCGATACATAATACCAATTACTAAATATGTCCAGAAGGCACGAATCTTCTATCTATAAAATTGTGGAAGATATGAGGTTTTTTACAAATTTCAGAGGCAGTAGGGGGCGTGGCAAAAAATGTATATGTTATTTAAGAGGTCAAAGATGCTTCCTTCTGGATAGCTATACTCTTGCATAAATTTAATATACTCTCTGTAGCTTTGATATCTTTGATAAAAAATCGGTAAAGAATGTCTGGTCACACTTAAAAGAGAATTGTTGAAATATGAATTGAAATGTGTTGAGATGTGAATATATACAACTGTTTAGAATAGTTTATTAAATATTTAAATATTTAATATATTTAAATAGATTAATATATGTATATATTTCAGGAATATCAAACTTTTCAAAATGAAAATGACTTTATGGCTTTTCAATATATTTTTCATGAAAATGTATGCCATATGATGATCCTCCATTACCGGTTCATGCACAGCATTCAATATATCAGATATATATATATAGGTACAGTGGTTCTTGATAGAGCTTTATCGCCCTACATACTCTTGCTAAGATAATCCACAAATTCTTGTGGAAAGTTGATTGATAGATTGACTTTTTTTACTCACTAGAAGCAACACAAATAGCGCTAGTACATAAAAACTTTGTAAGACTGTTTATACTAAAAAACGTTATACTTTAACCAGATTTCAACTTACGACATTAGTGTTACCAGTTCTCGACGTATCAATAGTACTTCAGGTATGATTTTATTTTAAAAATTTCGGTTCCGACTACAAAATTGCAATATTTGAGTTGTTATATCTTATCAATCTTATGCTAAAAGTTTCTGGTTAACGGATCTCCTTTTATTAATATATTTTGGAACCTTTTTATACTCTTTACCAAAAGGTACACAGAGCGCAGCAAACCATGCAAGCGAAATGTAAGATTCAACCCCACAAATCTCTTCCAATATGATCATAAAAGTATAGCAATATAATTCATATATCGTTCAGTTTGTGGCAGTTGTGTCTATTGTAGACGGTAGTCGCCAGAAATAGGATTAGCGAGCGTTTGGACATATCATTCGCTAGACTTTTGTGATATTTAAGTATATTTTAAATATTTGCCACGCCCCCTCCCGCCATTGGAATTTAGAACAAAAGTCATATCTACCACAGTTTTATAGATAGAAGGTTTGTTTCTTTTGCACATATTTAGACATCAAGATTATATATCGATCCGCCAAAGTATTGGTGAAGGTCGAATGAATGTGAGTCAAGTTATGAGCAAAAGAATGTTTCCTGCTGCAGCCAAGCTGCTTTCAGCTATACTTTTGTTGGTACAGAGCATATTACAGTTGAGCTTGATCAACTTTCTTGCTTGTTTTGCTGTTGTTGTTTGTGTACTGCTTCCAAAACTTTGTGCCCACCGCTGATTTAGTTCATTATAATGACATTTCTTCAGTATGCAGCTGACACTTGATGCGAAATCTTCTAGCAAAAGATGTTAAATGATGCTTTTTACGGCTTGAACAACTTTCTTAGATGTTTTGGCCTAGTTTATCGGGAATGTTTTGGGTTAGAAAAACATAGATTATCGATTCCGAGTTCAGTTCCGAGCTGTTATTTGGACCTTTCGGTACTTGATTGTCTTGATTTCGTTACCAGAGCTTACACTTTTAGTGTTAAGGTTCTTGAACCAGTTTATTGTAATTGTAATGTCTTTGTTTTGGTCCCAGTTGTTTTGTTGCTGTAAGGATACATGTTTAATATTTAAAAGGGATCAAAAATCAAACTTTACACCTTTTTACCCTGATGCCTCTGAACCTGCGGCAGACAGAGGCCAGGGTCAACTTGATTTAAATTCTTAATGAAATTTTGTAGGCCAAACTTTGGACACAAGCTACAAAAGCAATTTATTATTTAGAAACTAACAAAGCCCTGAGAGGAGGTGGAGCAGATAGAGAGAGAGTGAGGGAGAGAGTGAGTCAACGAAAAGTCTTTATAGCCCTGGGTAAATAGACACAGGGGAGTTGCCTAATGACTATGGCCATATCAAAGGTAAAGAGGAGAGCTTTTACTCTTACCCTTCACCTGGTAAACTGTATTGAATATTTATGCCGATGCGTCTAGTATTTGTGTGTTTGTGCTATGACAGCAACAGGTGGGGGTTCTCTTGTGTTTAAAAGAAACTTTAATTTAGAAACAGCATAAACCAAGAGTTTGATAGTTTATCTGATTACTAAAAAATTGATCATGGCAAGTCCAAGTTCTTCCCTCTAAAACTTACACAAATATGAAATGTGATCACTGATCGAGTGTCTCTCTGCTGAATGTAGCCAACAAAATAATTAACCAATTTTCTTTTTCTCTTATTTCAGGTAAGTTAACACAAATTTTCTTTCGGAACTTGCCAAAAAACCTGCCAAGTAAGCAACTCAAAAGGAAAAAATCAATACAAGAAAACCCCTAGCTCAACTTTTGTGCGCCCCAAAAAGTAGGCAACACATTTTCAGCTCAAGCAATCAGCTTGAGAGAATTTTTGAGTGCCACGTGTTAAAGTGTAACGAAATGAAAAACAGAAGGTAGCAGCAACAGCAGCAACAGCAGCAAGGAAAAAAAGTGAAATTAGCCATTTATGTGAGAAGTGGGTGAGGCGGAGCGGACACGGCTGTTGCACATTCTCATCACATGCAATTTGAACATGAAGGGGTGCCCCCTTGTACGTATATGTATGGTGTGTTTGCCATTGAACACGCACATTGAATGGGTGTAACTGTCTAGATGTGTGTGTGTGTGTGAGGCCATTGTTCAGCTCACACCTCGACCTGGCAACGGGGGCAGCAGCAGCAGCAACATTGTTGTTGTAATTGTTGCAATCGAGCGTAGCTGAACAAAAGCCACACATACACACTAAAACATACTCATACCATTACACACGAACTTGTTGTCACGCCATCCTTAATAACACCCACACAAGCCACACACACACGCTCCACCTAAGACGCTTGACAAACATTTTGGTTTAACTTGAGCAAATCCCTGGTGACTTAAGACTTTTTGTTTTCGAATTTTGAGCTGCTTAATACAGCTTAGAAATAGTTGTTGTTATTTTGTTCTTAAATCAAATTAAATTGTACTTAACTTTTGCCTTGCCTAAAACGAATTTTGTGCATTAAACTGGGGCTAAGTCCAGTTCAAAGTTTGAGAAAGTTGAGAATATCATTTATATTTCTCCATCTTACAGTTTGATTGAAACTATAACAGAGTAGGGCAACTAATGGCCCATTTCGCCCTCGACTACAGGCTCTTACTTACTCCGGTAGATGTCTTCAACTCAAAATGAGATCAGATATTCCAGAATAAATGTTACAAATGTTCTAGAAATGAGCACAATTCAGCTCAACTCCACCACCGCACAGAAAAGTAGATTCATCTTAGAATTGATTCATTATTTCAACAAAAATCATCTTAAAGAGTCTTTTTCAAGAACATGAGACTCGAAAATGTGACTCAAAATGTGAATTACTGATACGGCCCGTAAAACAACCCACAAATTACTCAAAAGCAAGTAGAAACTGTTCCCACAAAATAGTTTTACCCACAGAGGTATGCTTTAGCATCACAGTTGAAAGTTCATTATAACAAAAATCAACTTGCTCAGTACTTTTGCAAGCCCTTCTGATGATTAAAAAAAGGTTAACAATCTTGTGCGATTACAACACGCCTCGAAAAAGACTTGAAAAGTGGTTTCTTTTGCGAAGACTTTAGAAAAACTCTTAAATGACTCGAAAATGCGTTGAAACTGTTCTCTTTATGAGAACATTTGTTCTACAAGGTAAGAAAACCCATTCATGGCCTGTTTTTGGTAACAAATGGGCTCATCTTGAGTGCAATGTAGTCAATAGTTTGCAGTACGCTGCACTTCTAATTGGTGACTGAGCTCGGTACTTGTTAGTAATCTGAAGGACTCGCAGCCCAATCCAACAGCAATGCAGTTTAGTGCTTACTTTTTGCAGGGTAACCAATCCCCACCTCTTCGCTTTACATGCAAGTAATGGAGTAAGTACCGAAAACTGTAAGCTGTAACTGTAAACTCCATTCACTTTGTTAAGGACGCTGCTTTACCAAAAGGGCACTCCTGTCGTTACCCAACCGTAGGTGGTAATTACTGCAGTTCTTATGTGTAAAGCAATAAGGTAGCAATTGCCACTAGTGGGTAAGTCGTGCAGAAAGCTATCGCCACCTGCCTTACTGCAGGGTGTTAACATTAATGTTAATGCTGTGTTAATAAACATAAGGGAACGCTATTTAAAATCATTTAATGCTTTTTGTATACCCTTCTAAAGGGTATTATAATTTGGCCCAGATGCAACGCTTGAAAATGATCTTGGTTCTACCCCATGAAAGATATCTATTCTTGAATAGCTTGACAGAATGAGTTGATAGAGCTTTGTTCTTCAATCTTACCGTCGATCTGTCTGTCTGTTTAACCGCAAAGCCCGGATCGGATGACTATATCTTAAGGCTACCACCGAACCAATCGGTAGAGAAATAATTATAGATGAGAAAAACTGTTTAATTTACTACACAGGGAAAAAAAAGAAACAGAAAATATCCCTTTGAGAAGGATATGTCCTACATATCCGTTTAATCATCCAACGGAGCTGGAAAATCATCACTAGGATGGAAGAATTCATAAAAATTGGATGAACCCCGCACAGAAATGGTATACATAGCATATGCGATAGTCGAGCTATAAGAAAAACATACAATTATGATGGGCAGCACTGTTTATAAGGGCCATGGGCTGCACTTCAAACACCTTAATTTTTGGAGGGTGACCGTTCAGTATGCTCTGACTAGTCGGACTTGATCGACTTTCTTTCTTGTTTTATGAATGCAAATACTCATTGATATGTTATCGAAGAGCCAAGTGTCCCCAATAGAAAGTAAGAGAACAGTATGTAAGTACTTATCGATATGTAATCGAATAGTCAAGTGTCAGCAATAGAAAAGTATGACAAGTATAACGATATGTTATGTCCGCAATAGAAAAGTAGTTAAGTGCTTATCGATATGTTGTTGAACAGCAATGTGTGCGTTATAGAAAGTAATAGAAAAGTATGTAAGTAGTTATCGATATGTTATCGAATAGCCCAGTGACAGCAATATAAAAGTATGTAAGCACTTATCGATATGTTGTCAAGCAGCCAAGTATCAGCAATAGAAAAGTATGTAACTACTTATCGATGTGTTATCGAAAAGCCAAGGGTCCGCAATAGAAAGGTAAATAAAAGTCTGTAAGCACTTATCGATATGTTATCGAAAAGCCTAGTGTCAGCAATAGAAAAGTACATAAGTACTTATCGATATGTTGTCGAACAGCCACGTGTGCGTTATAGAAAGTAATAGAAAAGTATGTAAGTAATTATCGATATGTTATCGAATGGCCCAGTGAAAGCAATATAAAAGTATGAAAGTATGAAAGACAAGTATGTAAGTACTTATCGAAATGTTATCGAAGAGCCAAAGGTTCGCAATAGAAGGCAACATAAAAGTATGTAAGTACTTATCAATATGTTATCGAATAGCCAAGTATCAGCAATAGAAAAGTATGTAACTACTTATCGATATGTTATCGAATAGCCAAGTGTCAGCACTGGTAACCATAGCAAAAGGGAAAAAGGAAGCAGCTTAGAAAAGAAATGAAAGAAATGGAAACAGGCTCTTAAACACTTCGATAGTTCTTATCTTTAAAGGGTTTTTTCCCTCTATTCTGGTAATATCTTTTTGTCTGCTTCAAATCACATTTCTCTTCTGTGTTACTGTACACAAAATCTAGTTGCAAGTACAGTCCCTTAAAGTATGTGGACTTAGGTAAGACAGAGATGGCTATACACATACTTAGGCAATGCAATTGACTTGAATAGATGCCACCTTAAGGGGTTTGCGGTACATACATACACACATACATACAAGCAAACATAATTTACACGCCAATATCACATATGTTGCTGTTGTTGTTCACAGCTTGAGGCTTGCGTGGAAGGGAGATGGCACGAGACAGCACAAAAAAATAATAAAAATGAGGTCAATAACAGGTAGATTATCAAATAACTATTACACATGACAGGATGAGCAAACAGAGGAGAAGGATGGGGATGGGGATGGGGATGGGGATGAGGATGAGGCTGATGAGCACACAAAGCGTTCGTGCCACATTTTCAGCATTACTCTGCTGTGTGTGTGTGTGTGTGTGTGTGGCACATGCTCAAGCAGTCATAAGTTGCTCTAGTTGCGGGTCTGTGGGTTTGCAATTTGTTGGCCGCGAAGGTCAATTTATGGCCCAATGATTAGGAGCAGTTAATTTATTTCTGCGGGCTACGAAAATCGAGTGCTAACCCAAAGTAGATACACTTGGCGAAATCAAGTAGCTGCAGCTTACTTCAACGTCTTGAACTTGGAGCTTAGTTGGCCGCATTTTCTTGACGTGTGTCGACCTGCTGGGTCATAAATTCGCCACCAATAAATTACGCTTAAACAGCTTCGACCTGCAACAGAAATCGAACGGCAAATAGAACATTTTCTTCGACCATTAAATAACATTTAAAAATGTCAAAGCAAATGGAAAAGGAAAACCCAAACAAAGCTGTAAATCTCAAAGCCAAAGCAGCGGCAGAAGCAGCGCCAGCAGCAGCTTCTTCGCCGCTTACCACAAACAACAAACAAACTTGAAAGCAATTTAGATGCATATGGCACACAGGGGAGCGGTGAGCGGGGTGGCGGGGGCCGTGGAGCGAAGGCAAACAAGGATGACAACGGCGTTGCAATTACAAGGACGCGACTGGTGTGCGCTGTGGTGCACCAAATTGCACGTCTTCTCCGGCAGCAGCAGCAGCAGCCCAAGATAAATATTCAATTAAAGAATGCGGCCTGTAGCCTGCGTAAATCAACGTCTCCTCTGCTCCTGCTCCTCTGCTCCTCCCTGTTTGCCACGCTCTTTACCACATGCAATTGCACAAGTCTCAGTTACACGGCTATTCGCGTCATCTAACCCTTCCACCCTACCCGCCACCACCCCGGCAAGTCATCAACTCAACGCTGTCTGTCAGACACGGCATTTCATTCTGTTCGTTCATTTCTGCTCCAACGATGGAGGAGGCGTCACAAAAGCACAAAATGGCTTACATTGTTAGTACAGCAATGGCAAAATGTTATATGAAAACATGAAACATGTTTATGGCCCCAGAGATGAGAGATGTGGTCGTTTGGGTCCATTCAAAATATTTCTCTCACACACACACAGAAACTAGTACAGTCACCTGACACCGTGGAGGGTCTAAAGTTTCAATGGTAGAACCAGTAGAGACCGCCAATGGGCATTTTGTCGTCCATTATTTCCATAAATTCGCAGGCATTAGAATAAGGAACCATTTTTTTTTGTTAGATTTTGGTGCCCACCGCTGCTTTAGACCAGCTTAAAGTGGTAAAAACCACAAATGGAGGTTGCTGTTAGGCTGTGCTTATATGAAAACAGTTTTTTGTATGTATTCCCAAATTATTTTAAATATAATCAACCAGTTTCTGGGTAAAGTTTGAAGTTGCTACACGTTTCGAAATGTGTTTCTTTTGTAACTTTTGGTCGGTTCAGAGCCTTTATTTACCCTTTTTTATCGCTCTGTGGTTTCTTTGCTTACTTTCAGTGTGACCAGTCTTGATTTGTAGATTGTAGACCAATTTTTAGCAAAGCTTCCAATATGCAAAACCAAAATACTCACAATTTGTCCCAAATTGAATGTGCAAATAAGTATGTCCGGCATGTATGCTTGACAGCTAACGACCTCGGCATATGATATTAAATGCTTTACAATTGTTTGTGGTTGCATAAATTGATGTGTGGCCCAGGATGTTGAGGGCAAGGATGATGGTAGTTAAACTGAAGATTGAGTTAGTTGAGTTGATTATACTCAAAGTGAAGATGGAGTTGGGTTGCAACTAATCACAGGCAATCTGCTTGATACAGATATGGATAGATGATAATTGAGATGTGAAAAACGATAGATGGTAAATGATAGTAG
Organism: Lordiphosa fenestrarum; assembly: GCA_035044985.1. Lineage (NCBI taxonomy): Eukaryota > Metazoa > Arthropoda > Insecta > Diptera > Drosophilidae > Lordiphosa > Lordiphosa fenestrarum. Next base: position 58,409 of record JAWNNO010001131.1, on the reverse strand, counting down.
ATAAATTATAGATGATGATACATGATAAAACATAGATAGATAATTCGATTAGTAGATATACACATAGAAAGATAGATGAATAGATAAATAATTAGATGAAAACGATAAGAAGCATGCCCAACTAGACAAGTTTATCTGTTGAAGTCTATGCAGTTGAAGATAGGATAATTGATTAAAAACAAAAGTCAAGAGAGGTTAGGTTAGGTTGCGATGGTTGAGGGCGACAAGTCGCCCTCCCACTTAGGCCTCTTTGGGCCCATTGCGATGCCATATTTGTTTCCTGTTAACCCATTTTGTTAATGTTAAAAGTCAAGAGAAAAAAAGATGAAAAATAAAAGAAGATGGTTCAAAGATGAGTCTTTTTCTCATAACTCGGTCGTCCCCATTCCTGATTACGAAATATGTCTAGAAGGTACGAACCATCTATCTTTAAAACTGTCGGAGAAATGAGGTTTTTACCAAAATGCGGCGGCGGGAGGGGCGTGGCAGACACGTCAATCCTGTATCTTTTACCATCTCTAAGATCTGTGCGTTCATACGGACAAACAGACGGACATGGCTATATCGACTCGGCTGTTGATGCTGATCAAAAATATATATACTTTATGGGTTCGGAGATGCTTCCTTCTGGCTGTTACACACTTTTGCACAAACGTACTTCCGGTACAGAGTATAAAAAGATAAATGGAAGAAAAAAGATGGAAGGTCAAAAAAGATTAATGAAAGAAGAATTAAAGTAGAAAGAAATGAACAAACCAGAAGGAGAGAAGTAAGAAAGCAAGAAGAAAGAAAGAATAAAGAATTCAGAAGTAGAAAAGAAAGAGAGACGAAAAAGAGAAGAAAGAGGGAAGAAAGAGGGAAGAAAGAGAGAAAGATAGAGAGAAGATAGAGAGAAGATAGAGAGAAGAAAGAGAGAAGAAAGAGAGAAGAAAGAGAGAAGAAAGAGAGAAGAAAGAGAGAAGAAAGAGAAGAAGAGAGAAGAAAGAGAGAAGAAGAGAAGAAAGAGAGAAGAAAGAGAGAAGAAAGAGAGAATAAAGAGAGAAGAACGAGAGAAGAACGAGAGAAGAAAGAGAGAAGAAAGAGAGAAGCAAGAGAGAAGAAAGAGAGAAGAAAGAGAGAAGAACGAGAGAAGAAAGAGAGAACAAAGAGAGAAGAAAGTGAGAAGAAAGAGAGAAGAAAGAGAAAAGAAAGAAAATAATAAGAATGTAGAATGAAATGTAGAAGAATGAAAGTAGAAAGAAGAGCTGTGAAAAAAAGAATGAAATTAGATAAATGGTGGAAAGAGGAAAGAAAGAAAGAGGAAATTAAGAAAAAAGAAAAATGGAAGAAAAAAGAACGAGAACTAAGAATGAAGAAGGGAAGAAGAAAAAAGTAAGTTGAAACAAAGAAGGAAGAATAAAGAAAAACTTAATGAAAAAGAAATAATAACTAAGCTATATACAAGATATACATTCAAATATATACAAATAAATCGCTTAACCGATCTTTACGATGTCTTCACAGTATCTTCAATTGATCAGGAAAGAGTCACTTACTATGTTTATACGCACAAGTAATTCAAAATTAATGCCCTTCAAACTATGCAAGCTTTTTTTTCCTTAAGTTATAATGTATTCAAATGAAGCTTTTGGAAGTCTGTCATAGATATTGCATATTCAATCAGTTTGTTGGGTATTCATCAGAATGTTGAGTTAAGACAAAAATAAAATAAATACTTGACCAAAATTAAGATTTTCTTAAGACATAGCATACTTTAAAGGGCATTAAGCATGATATATTTTGTGTGTGTGTGTATAAACGTAGTAAAAGAGTCATGAATCAAGTCTTTGAACCGTTTCGCAAGCAGTTCAAAAGTGGTTCAAAGTTATATCTTAGCTTGAAACTTTCCCAAAATTTAAAACTGCAGCTGGTCAAATCTTGAATATAAAAGCTCTCATAGGATTTAAGATGTACAATCACGATCACTAGTAAGAAATATAAAGAGGAACAAACACTTTCTGTTGTGTTTAAAACAAATCTTCAGAAACTACAATTATACAAACTAGTTATATATCCAGATAATACACAAAAAATTCGCTTTTTTCGGCCCAACGTGCGCTGTCCAATCTCATCAGCTTTCTTCGGTAGCATAAAAGTGCAATGCAGAAAATGTTAAAGAAAAGCACAAAAGTCGATGATGAAATGCATGCAGTCAGTGTCAACGTTGTGTCCTGCCAGCACCCATGACGATCTCAGCTGTCGTTTCGTCAGAGCTGTTTTTCAGAGCCATTCAGTCAGTCACAAGTCAAGTCAGTCGGTCCGTCAGGCTGACGTTGCAGCTGCTAGGAGGCTTTTGCTTGACTGCGCCACTTTTGGACGCTCATTTTGGGTTGAGTTGAACCTTGAAACACACACACACACGCACACAAACAGCGACTTGTCAACATGGCCCCAAAAAGGCATAAGGCATCATCATTATGAAGATGCAGAGCCTGGCCAAAAACCGTGTATATGTCAAGTGCTTAATGTGCACCTCGCTTTATATAATAGGAAATCCTTAATAACATTTTTCTTTACAATTGTGCGCAAAGTGAAAGAGGATAAGGTTTATGCCAGGACACAGGACACAGGACACAAATCTCTTTAGAAGAAGCGAGAGTACGAGAGAGTCGTTCGCTCGTAAACATTTTACGGTCTGCTGGTCTCTTCTACTGTTGTTTTGTACTGTCAGTTGGTTGTATTTGTTTGTGGCACAGCTTCAGCCAGGTGCTGCAGGCACCACCCCTCAAAAAAAAAGGGTGAAAGCTAAATTCCCTAAGCTTAAACGCATTTCCATGGCCGGAACAAGCCAGTTGCTAACTTGGTTATGGTTTTAGAGCTTGACACTGCACCATCTGAGTGACTCTCAAACTAGCCCACTATGCGGGTGACTCTCAAACTGCCAATGAACCACAAACTGTTTTGGTTGGCCCTTTGCAGTTTATTTACCTCAATCAAGTTGCTGCGGTCATAAACTTAATTGCAGTTTGCCAACATATGCCGGGCACACACTTAATCCCTTGACTCATTACGAATGAACCAGCTTCGCTCGCTGCTCCTCATTTAAAATCATTTAGAAAGGATTTTGATATCGCCCACAAAACACGCACGCTCCGGTTGCTCCGGTTGCCTTTTAATCACAATTTGTAATCTGTGTGACACGGTTGGCCAAAATCCTCTGCCCGTCATCATTATCATCATCATCAGCGTCTTCATAACAGCTGTTAAACGTCGTCACCCGCGGCAAGTAAATCAACAAAACGAAAGAAAAAAAGGAAAAGAAATGCAAAGCTCACAAACGTAAATAATTATAAAAGTTACACAAATTACCAAGGGTCTCCTTTTCCAGTCTCTCCTCTCGGTTGCTATCTATGCGGCTGCAGCCACGCGGAAGTGTAATTAAATGATGTTTATTAAATGCTTTTGCCATTGTTTGTGGCCACGAGAAGAAAAAAGGGGTTTAAAATTTAACACACAAAAAATTGCCTACTTTTCGGCGTCACTTTAAAGAAATCAAATCAAAGCAAGGAAATTCTGAAATAACCACAAAAATGCGGCCATCGTCATGGCCCGAAAGTTTGCTTCTTTCTGCAGCCACGCCCACGCCCACTCACATGACTTGTCGCTGTCGTCATCGTCGTCGCCGTCGTCGTCAAAGGCTTGCTAAATACAACAAGGAATGGCTGGATAACGGCAACACATCCGCTTGCCCTTGCGGCATATCCTGGCTGCCGCTTCCTTCCTTCCTTTGCCATACACCTCTGGCTGTCAGTTTATCTAACACGCACAACGCACTCACCGAACGAAAGGGGAACCAAAACAACAACAACAAAAAAGGGCAAAGCAACCAAAAAAAAAAAGTACGTAAATTAACAAAACCTGCCGCCAATCATGGAGTGTGTTGGTGTTGCTCGTTGCCACTTGCCCGAATAGGAACTTTCCTCCTAGCTGGAAAGTTGGCACGAATTGAGAGCAAGCTGCATAAAAAGGGATCAGCTCAACATGGGAACATGTTCGAGGCATGACAAACATTTTCAGTTGTTTTTTCGGGCGTTGTGTTTTTTCTTCTTTTTCTATTACAGACTTTTTAGCATACTCTATCAAAAAAGTTAGACTGAAAGTCAGAGGGAAGGCAATTTTGGGTTTCATATTTATCACAATAGTTGACTAGAAGAGTTGGGAAGAGCTGTGGTAGCTTTGGTTAGTTAGGGCTACTGATACAAAAAATGTAATGATAGGAAGGTGAAGGAAGTAGAAGAAAATAAAAGGAGAGATCTTAAAAAGGCCTTAAAGAAAAACAAAAGTCAGAGTCAAAGAAGAGGGAGAAAAAAGGGAGTAAATGAAACAGGGGACGCAAAGTAAAGTAGAATGACAGAGTAAATAAAGAAGATATATAGAAAAAAAGTTGAAAGGATGAAAGAAGATTGAACGAAGAATGAAAGAAACAAGAAATAAAGTCGGTCAAGCCCGACTATAACATACTCTGTACCAAGAAATTTTGTCTTTTGATCATAACTCGAAAACCGTTCATCCGATCTTCTTCATTCCTTTGGCGGATCGATAAGTTATTCTAATAACTACATATGTCCAGAAGAAACAACCCATCTATCTTCAAAACTGTGGGAGATATGACGTTTTTTCTAAATTGCGGGGGCGGGAGGGGGCGTGGCCAAAATTGAAAATAAACTTGATCTGCCTGCAGACATAAGAAGCATAGGTTCCATACATGTCAAACCTCTATCTCTTACCATCTCTGAGATCTGTGCGTTCATACGGACAGACAGACGGACAGACGGACATGGCTATATCGACTCGGCTGTTGATGCTGATCAAGAATATATATACTTTATGGGGTCGGAGATGCTTCCTTCTGGATGTTACATACTTTTGCACAAACTTATAATACTCTATGTACCTACGGTACAGAGTATAAAAAGAAATAATGAATAGAGAGGAAAGAAATAATGAAAAACAGACGGAAAGAAGAAAGAAATATTGAAAAAAGAGGAAAGAAAATATGAAAATAGAGGAAAGAACAAAGAAAGCAAGAAGACGATAAGAAGAAAGCAAGAAGTAAGAAGGAAAGGAAATAACGAAAAAGAGGAAGGGAAGAAAGAAAGCAAGCAGATGGAAAGAAGAAAGCAAATAGATAGACAAAATATAGAAAACAGTAGTAGAAAAGAGAGAGAGACAATTAGAAATACAAAGAAAGTAGAAAGAAGAAATAAATAAAGCTACAAATATCACAGAAGAATAATAAAAGGATGAACGATGGAAAGAGGAAAGCAAGGAAGTAAAAATTAAGAAAGACCAAATTAAGTAGAATGAAAGAAGAAAGAAAATAGGAGAAATAAGAATGACGAAAGAGAAATATGACTATGAAAAGGAAGCAGAAGAAAGAAAAATTGGAATAAAGAAAGGCAGAAGAAGAATGAAAGACAAATAAGAATGAATAAAGAAAGGAAGAAGAAAGAAAGGAAGAAAGGAAGAAGAAAGAAAGAAAGACAAATAACAATAAAGAAAGGAAGAAAAAGAAAGAAAAAGGACAAATAGGAATGAAGAAAGAAAGACAAATAAGAATGAAGAAAGAAAGAAGAAGAATGAAAGAATAAACAGAGAACAAATAATGAATGAAAAAGAGAAAAAACGAAAGAAATAAAGATAAACGAAATAAAAGAGAGAGCAAGAAGAAAATATGCAGAAGAAGAGAAAGAAGCAAGAAAATGAACGAAACGAGACGAAAGAAAGAAAAATGGAGTAGGGAGAAAGAAATTAGATAGAAATCGACTGATCCTGCTTTTTGCATTACAAAAACAAAACAAAGAAACAACAGCTTGCCGTAACAGAATGAGCTTTGCAAACTATATCGAGAGCATAAGCTAATGCCGGCCCTGCCCCCGGACTTCGATACACCCGTAACTCAGACAATTTTAAACAAACTTGATCTGCATGCAGAAAATAGAAGCTTCCATTTAAAATTTGAATGCTCTGGGTCTTCTGGTCCATCTATCTATCTATCATATCTATCATATACCATTTGCACGACTTTTGCATACGCTTTTTACTCTTCGATTAACAGATAAAACAAGACCAATCTTTGCCGAGCATTTTACCGTCCCTTTTTCTCTCAGCCACAGACATGGCTCTGCATTTAGAAATAAAACAAACAATAACACAATTCACAAGTAACTTTTCAACCCAATCAGTAAGCCTAGACAAAACACTCAAACCGAAATTGTCATTTTGTTCACAACTTCGTTTCACTTGCCTACGTTTTCCTCACTTCCAGTTTAACAGTCAAAGCGGTAACATCTCGTTCTCAGTATATTTTTTCTGAATATTTTTTATTCAGAGTTTTTCAAGAATTTTTAAACAATTCGAAGTATATTTTGATAATTACCAGGTAAAGTCTAAACGCGTTTGGTTCACTTCACCATTGACCACCAACATAAAGCAGAACTTTTACACACAGCAAAGAACTGAGCAAAGAATTGAAAAGATGGCGCAATTTAATGGATTTACGGGCTCCTGTTACGACGGTCGAATTTTCTACTTTGACAGTCGCAAGCCTCAGACTGAGGTTGCTCAATCCGATCTGGAAGTTATTGTTGAAAACGAAGTGCCAGAAGATGAACCTGAAGTGCCACCATTGGACTTGACCGCAAAGCCGCGCTATTCTGCTGATGAACTCTCGTCAGATAACACGGACGTTTACTCGGAACGGAACATCTTACATCGCGGTCCGCGTTTGCCCACATCTGATTTCATTCGTAGAGTCCAGAAGCTTCTACGCCAGCGAAAGAAGGTTGTTCAATATGAAAAGCCAATCCAGCGTGAGGTCAAGCAAATTGAAAAGAAGATGCAGTCGGATTTAAATCCCAAGGACTCGTTGCAGCTCCAGCAAAGCGGTGTAAAAAGCCAAGTAAAAACGGCTCTGCAAAAATTGAAATACCAAACTTGGAATTGGATCGGGAAACCGTGGGCCCTCATCCTGGCCTGCATGTTAATTTTAGTGGCGACGTGGGCCCACGTGTATGGCGAGCCAATAGAAAGAATTGAGGATGCCACTCACAAACTAATCGAAGATAGATCCAAGCTCCAGAAGTGGCGCATTTTCACTTGGTTTCACTAGTCGTGCACACAAATCTGATCAAATACGGAGAGTTTAATTGTAATTCCACCACGCACGAGTTAATTTGTGGAAAATACAATTCATATTTTATGGGCAAAGGCAATGCATTTTGTTTGATATGTCAACTGCCAGCTTAAATGTTCCTTTTTATTACACAAAGTGCTGCCCATTGCTATTTCGAGTCGATGCAGCCCAGTTGGAATGTTTCTTTGCCCCATAACTCGACTATGGTTCAGCCGATCTTTATCATTCCTAGGGCGGTTCCATAAGTAATACTGCTTAGTAAGCATGTTCAGTAGGTACGAACCTTCCAGCTGCCAAAAGTAGGCGTGGCAATGATTGAAGTGTAAGAATCACATGTCCCATACTTATCAAACCTCTATCGCTTACCATCTTTGACATTGACAGTCTTTATGGCTATATACATTCGGCTGATAGTTCAGAAACAAACAGCTTCTTGTGATTTCAGTGTCAAGGGAGACAATTAGCACAGGTAGGTCGATCAAGAGCAACTAAAAGTTTATAAGTGCTGCCCATCGCTGCTTTAGCCGGTGCTGCCGGTGCTGCTGTACGAACCTTCTATTTTTATACTCTGTACCGTAGGTACATAGAGTATTATAAGTTTGTGCAAAAGTATGTAACATCCAGAAGGAAGCATCTCCGACCCCATAAAGTATATATATTCTTGATCAGCATCAACAGCCGAGTCGATATAGCCATGTCCGTCTGTCTGTCCGTATGAACGCACAGATCTCAGAGATGGTAAGAGATAGAGGTTTGACATGTATGGGACATATGCTTCTTATGTCTGCAGGCAGATCAAGTTTATTTTCAATTTTGGCCACGCCCCCTCCCGCCCCCGCAATTTAGAAAAAACGTCATATCTCCCACAGTTTTGAAGATAGATGGCTTGTTCCTTCTGGACATATTTAGTTATTAGAATAACTTATCGATCCGCCAAAGGAATGAAGAAGATCGGATGAACGGTTTTCGAGTTATGGTCAAAAGACAAAATTTCTTGGTACTGAGTATGTTAAAATCGGGCTTGACCGACTTTCTTTCTTGTTAGAATTGTGGGAGTTGTGAGGCTTATTCCAAATTGCGTGGGTGTAAAGAGGCGTGGCAAAAATTGAAAACAAACTTGATTTGCCTGCAAGTATAAGAAAGTTTTGTATATATATGTATATACATACAACCAACTAAGAGTATTTCAACTGTCGACGCTTGCTTGTTTATTTTTTGTGTATTTTCCCCTCTTTTGCTCATTGTTGCTGCGCTGCTTTGACAGAGCAAGCCGCCCTCCCCCACTCACACTCTTAACAAGCAACAAAACCAAAAAAAAGGGCTCACAACTTGGTGTATTTTTGTGTGTGCGTGTGCAGGAAAATTAGTTTAGGCAACGGGGCGCATTTTTGAAATTCAAAAACTTGACTGTGTGCGTGGACGTGTGTGTGCTGTGTGTGTGTAAGCTAAGTGTGTGTTAATTTCAAGTTGACTCCTCGTTTCACTCATATAATTGGCCTGTCTGCCTGTGTACACAAAACTAAACGGAAAGCGTAACGGAACGCAATGAAGTTCATGCTTATGAATTAATGACCAGAGAGAGAGAGAGAGAGAGACGAGTCGAGTTCCTTGAACTCGTTAACATTAATTAACTCAATTTTGCATTATTGATGAATTGCAAATGAATAACTTTCATCTTCTGTACTATCATTGCCGTGGGATTGTGATGGGGCTTTTGTTTTATGGCGTGGCGCTGTGAATTGGAAACTGTTCAAGTGTTAATAATCCTTTACAGAAGTAATTAAATTAGTTGAAAAGAGAAACGTGCAGGCGTGTGTGTGTGTTTGTGGCTTATGCAAGCTTAATTGCACTTTAACTCAATAAATATTTTGTTTCGTGAAAATTAAATTGAATTTAATTCAATTCCATAGGCTTAGATTCAATTTTCGAGTTTATTAAAAAGCCTTAAAGTAGGCAATCAAACTTTTGAGCCTGCCATTGGAGGCTTCCAATAATAAAGTGTCATTTGTCATTGAATTTGTTAAATGTTTGGCAAACAGACTTGGGAAACATTAATAGGCAATTGTCCTTTTACAAGGCAGAGAGCTTAACATTTGGAACTGCATTCCGTGTAATGTAATATGAAGCACTGTCACGCGTGTGCTCTGTGATCTTGGGCACTTGAAACAGCTCAGCAGATAGACTAATATATATCTATTTATGGTTGGGTCGCCATTTATTGTCACGGTCGCCATGTCATTTAAGATGTTCAATGCTTCTGAATAAAGACAGTTGTAAATTAATGTAAGGTAACCTAATTTACAACTGACAGTTGTAAATTAATGTATGGTAACCTAATTTACAACTGTCTTTCCAGTACAGGTAGCTGTATTAAGAAGCATTAAAAATGTACCTTACATGGCGACCGTGATGTGGCGACCGTGACATCTTAGCTTAAATTTATACTATATATAATATATATCTATTTATGGTTGGGTCGCCATTTATTGTCACGGTCGCCATGTCATTTAAGATGTTTAATGCTTCTGAATAAAGACAGTTGTAAATTAATGTAAGGTAACCTAATTTACAACTGTCTTTCCAGTACAGGTAGCTGTATTAAGAAGCATTAAAAATGTACCTTACATGGCGACCGTGATATGGCGACCGTGACATCTTAGCTTAAATTTATACTTAATTACTTAATTTGATACCAGTTTGCAGTTTATTCCCCAGTCAATGTGACTGTAGATTTTGTGCACACGAAGCAGCTTGTATAAACCAAGCCATAGCGTTTTAATGTTGCCCAATGCAACCGTCTCCGTTGCCTGCCAGTCAAGTAGCAAAGGGCGACAGAGACCAGAGCACCACCTTCCAGTCATGAAACGTTCGAAAGCAATTACAATTTAAGTATTTAATTAGGGAATTACGTGAGAAAACACACACACACACTCACCCACACTCACACCCGCGGCAGGTCACATTAAATGGCGGGTAATGTGAAAAATATAAAAATCGACTCCTTGTGTTGTGGCGCACCTGCCTCAAATACCAATAAAAATGAAGCCAATTGCCTGCATCAGAAGCAACTGCAAAACAATTTGTAGTTTACGCTTTACGCGTCCAAAAAACGTGTGTCCTGGCAACAGGATCGAATGGCCATACGCCTCTTCTCTCCAGCGTACAAATAGTAAATAAAAATCCACAACTACATATAAGAAGCAGCAGAAGATGGAGAAGCAGGAACATAAGGTGGTAAAATTGCCAGCGTTATGTTGACAAATGCTTCAACTCGCCCCCCCCTCCCCCCCCCCAGCGGGCGATAAAGAAAAGAAAAGGAAGAAGAAAGAAAAAAAAACTCCTTGACATTGACGTTCCGCTGTGGAAATGTTTTTTTGGTATCAATAAATTTACGTTGGCCCAAGCAAACAGCAAAAAAAAAAAGGAAAGGAAAACAGGTAAACAAGGCAAGGAGAAGGCACCGAAATACACGTTTATATATATATATATATATATATGTGTGTGTACAGAGCATATATATGATATATAGAGGCGTTGTGTGGGCGAAAATTGAGCTGGGTAGAGTGCGTAAGGCCCATCAAATTGAAATTGAAATTGTCGTATTAAAAATAACATCAGGCAGACAAGTTAACTTTGTTAGGTCGGAGCGTTTAACAATTTTTTTAGCCAAAACAGTGTTGGTTAATGACCATTACTAGGTGTGAACAGTGTTGTTCAACTGTGTAGACTATTCGTAGATTGCTCAGGCAACCAGGTTTGTTATCATTATCGACGCAAGACATCAGTAAATACATTTTGTAGAATTTTGAATACGGTATAAATATATTGAAGACTCTTTGCTTCACCAGTAGCTCTCAGCCTGTACTGCCATTTCATCGAAAGTCAGAGTTGCCATGTTCTTAGAGATTTTTGCTATTTACATTTATTTGTATATATTTGTATATATTATATAAGGGGACGGTCGCCTTGTTTAAGCTTTCAGTGACTTTTTTTTACTCATATTTAAACTAATGCACATTTTCGAGACTTTTTTGACCAATTTTTAACTAAAGTCACGGTCGCCATGTTTGAAATTCTCATATCTTTCTGTTGCTACCTCAGCTAAAGTCATGGTCTTCCTATTTTAAAGTGTTCACTTCAGTTTCCAGTGACTTTCCGCGACGATATCAACTAAAGTCAGGGTCGCCATATTTAAATAACCCGTGACGATCTACTAATACTTCAACTACCATCAGGGGCGTCATGTTTGTAATAACTTTTCGCATTTCCTAGAGTTTTCGTCTTGTTTTCAACTAAAGACACCGTCGCCTTGTTTAAAATTTCATTGGAGATCTTGTACTATTTCACCTAAAGTCAGGGTTGCCATTTTTAAGGTGATCTTTTCAGTTTCTCGTGACTTTTTTGGTATTTTATCCACTAATGTCACGGTCGCCATGCCTCAAATTCCCATTCTTAAGTTACGGTCTACATTTTTAAAGTGTTCCTTTCAGTTTCCAGTGACTTTCTGCTACTATTTCAGCGTTTAACTTATTATGTATTTTGAAAAATTTATTTTCCAGTGTCTTTCTACTAATAGATCAGCTAAAGTCAAGGGCGTCTTGTTTGTAGTAACTTTTCGCATTTCCTAGAGTTTTCGTCTTGTTTTCAACTAAAGTCACCGTCGCCATATTTGAAATTCCATCGACTTTCCTAAAGTCACGGGTGCCGTTTTTTGAAGTATTCTACTTATTTTCTCCTGACTTTTTGCTACTATATCAACTAAAGTCACGGTCGCCATGTTAAAAGTTTCATGTGCTTTTCTACTAATAACGGTCACCGGGTTTGTAGATTTGTATTTACTATTTCGACTAATACTACCTTACACTTCCATTTCAACTGAAGTCAGAGTCGCCTTGTGCTCACTCTGCTACAACATATTTATATTCATATTACGGTCGTTAAGTTGGTAGTGACTTTTTGAGTGTCCTACTAATATTTCAGTCAAAGTCACGGTCGCCATGCCTAAGTTTGGCATGACTTTCTACCAATATTTCACTTTAAAGCTCGTTCACCATCTATGTAGTGGCTTTATTATATTTCCTATAATTTTCTACCACAATTTAACCTGTTTTGTGCAACTTCTGCTTATAGTCACGGTCGCCATATTTTACTTAAAGTCGCAGTCGTCACATTTGTAGACACCTTTTGAGTTTCCCTTCACCTTCTACTTGTTTGTAAATTCACCAATATTTTTTTTTAGCCAAAGTCACGGTCGCCACTTTGTGTGTATTGACTTCCTGCTACAGTTTCACCCACAGTCACGGTCGCCAAAAGAACTCCCGTATGGCTTTCCCCCACACATAAGTCTTCACTTTAATTTAATTGTGCAAAGCTAAGCTGCTGGTACTTAACAAGGCTCACCGTTGACCGCCTTCTGACCGAACCGACACGGTCTTGGCCACGTTTTTATGTGCTTTTAAGTGTGCAATTAAAGCTCAATTGCAGTGCCAGAGTTCAGTGTTTGTCTGTGTGCGTGCGTGCGTGTGTGTGTGTTGGCAAACATTTGATTGAAGCAGGCGGCCACAATAAAATCAAACTCACAAGCACACGAAATTCTTTGTTTTTAACAAAATTCAGTTTTAATCAATTACCAAACTGGATCATACCAACGAGAGCATTTTGGCCGAATACAAGGCTGGCCGCATGAATTTGCTGGACAAACGAGTCGAGCCCGATGAGCGCAAGGGCTTAATCTTTCTGAAACGCTGCGTTGAGTATCAGGAACTGCATTTCTGTTGGAAGGACCGGAAGACGGGTAAAGTGGAACTGGATGTGGTGGCCGTGCCGGACCAACTGGAATTTCGTCATGTCGATCAGTGTAAGACCGGGCGGGTCTATGTGCTGAAGTTTCGTGAGTCGACACGTCGTTACTTCTTCTGGATGCAAGAATCGCATCATGAGCTTGATGGGGATTTCTGCAGGCGTGTCAATGAGCTGTTCAAGGACAAGTCATCGGCCGAAGTGGAGGTGGAAGAAACCCCTCGCGGAGGTGGAGGCAGCGAGGATCCGCGTTTAAATGAAGTGCGTAACATTTTGTTGGAAAACATGCCGTCAGAGCTGTCACAGCAGTCACAGAGCTGTACCCAGTTAGTGGCGGCGGCGTCGGTGGAGCAGGATGCGGAGATGGAGGAGGAGAAGCAGTCAGAGCAGCCACCCGTCCTAGATTTGTCTTCGGCTTTGCGTCTACACGGAACCACTGCCCTAGCCGCTCTACTGGAATCTCCCTTACGCCTGAGAGCCCTGGCCGCTCAACTGCCCGTCGATGAGGAAGACGATGAAGAGGAAGATGATGTCCTGGTGGAGGAGCACCTACGTTCGCCACAGTTTTATGAGGCTTTGGCTCATTTCTCGCTGGGCTTGCAATCGGGAGTTTTGGGACCCATTTTAGAACCATTTGGACTACAGGCCGAAGCCTTGGAGGCTGTACGAGCTGGCGACTTGGAACGTTTTCTGCGTGTTTTACATAGAGAAGAGCAGCCCGATGAGGAGCAAGCAAAAGAAAAGCAATAACTGCTCGCGCTCCTCCATTCCGTTCTCAAGTTACGAAGATAAATGAGATGCCATAAGTTAGACGACAACTTGCACAACTTGTGCTCCAGCAGAAAGCACTAAAAATTGATATAAAAGACACCAAAATACAACAACAACAACAGCAGAGGACACAAAAAGAACAACAACAACAACAACAACAGCAACAGCAAAGAAAAATGGTGGAAAATTTTACGAAAAATAGTTGAAAACTTCTGAGGGATGGGGAGGGGGAAAGGCAGTCGGGGGAGCGGGTCCGTCCCCACTTTCTTGTTGTTTTAATGAAACTAAGTGAGCATCCTAAAAGTGGGGCCACAGAGGGCGAGAGGCAAAGACTTAAAAGATAAAACACTTGAAAATGCAAGCCAACATTTTTTTTCTTTCTTTCTTCTTTGCTCTAAAAGTTGTTGCATAATGCAAAAGGCACAGAAGGGGGGGAGGGAGGGGGAAAAGGCACTCGCACACACACACACACACATATGTGAGTGAGTGTGGGCCACTGTCGCCTCCTTATTAAGTGTCCTCTGCCACTGTGGATTGGAAACCTTCCAAAATTTCAATTAGCCTCAGCGTTGGCTCTTGGATTTGGGGTAAATATTGTCACAGGCAAACAATTGCTTTTTATTGCAGGGGCTAAGCCATAAAACTTATTTACTTTATCCAAAAGAGAGAGAGAGAAAAGTCTGAAATAAGGTCACTAACTTTTCAAACTGCCCTCGTGTGAAAGTAAGCATTAACATTGAGGGGTACATAAGCTGTCTTTAGTGCTTGGAGAAGAATTTATGCTTGATTGTTTTCACTCTCTTTCGCTTTCAATTCCTTCTACTTTCAATAGAAACAAATTTCAGTGACTTTCTGCTAATATTTCAACTAAAGTCACGGTCGCCATGTTGTTTGTTCAAGGTTTATGAACTAAATGACCTTGATGTTCCCCTAATATTTATTATTAATGACTTTGATGACTGGAATTTCTTCTTTTCTTCTGAAGAACTGCATTGGTATGCCTTGTGAGCCGAGCCTCTCACTATGATTTTCTCTAAGTCCCTTAAGCTTGGTCAATTTATAAAAAAAAGTGGAAGGTAGCTTCAGTTATCCCTATTCACAAAAAAGACTCAAAAAGTGATGTCTCTAATTACAGGCCAGTTGCTAAGCTTAGCAATATACACTCAGAGAAAAAATAGAGAATTTCATACTTGGTTCAAGAATTTTTGAGATCAATAGTTCGATATGAGTGAAAATTCTTGATTTAAGAGCGAAATTCTTGATCCAAGTATGAATTTTTGATCCCGGTTTTCTTGATCCAAGAGCTTCAATACTTAATCTAAGAACGAAACTATCTCAAATCAAGTAGCAAAATTCTTGAATCATTTGAATCAAATCCAAGGTTATTCATTCTTGAATCAAGAGCATACAGCATTGACCGAATTATAGAATGTTCTTCCGTTTATCAAGAGCTCATCAGATTCAAGAGTAAGATAGTTTACTCTTAAATCAAGAGCTTTATAGATTCCAATCATAGAACAATTTAAAAGCAGTGTTTTTTTTCCATTTTGTTTAAATTTATTTCATGGAAAACTAATTGTTAAGCCATGTAGCACATTTTAGCCGGCTCGAGGAATACATAACACCTCAAAGGTGTATCAGTCTTTGCCTGTCAACTGGCAGTCGCACAGCCGTCGCTGCATGCCAGCAATGCCATAATTGGTTGGGAATTCCAAAGCAACATGAGTGCAAAAATCGATTGCTTCCCCACACACCCCTCTTCCATAAAAAATCAAACTGAGAGAGCGAGTTCAACGCTGTGTGCTCTCAAAAGTGCTAGCTCTCCTCTCTGTTTTTTTTTACCTAAATACATCATACTGAGAACGGATTTAGCTCGATTTCAAGAGCGAAATTCTTGAAGATTCCAGAACGAATAAATATTTTTTTAAGAGCGTTCGCTCTGGGTGTATCTAAGCTCTTTGAACGCATGGTAGCAAAACATCTTAATTTCATTATTAATTCTTATATAGATCCCAACCAGCATGGGTTTTTTCCAGGTCGTTCCACGGTAACGAATTTAACAGTTTTTAGCAATATCTGAATCGTTGTCAAGTCGATGTGTGATCTACACAGATTTTTCTAAAGCGTTTGACCAAGTCTGTCATAGTGCTCTTTTATCCAAGCTCTCCAAGCTTGGCTTTCATTCTTCCATCCTCAATTGGTTTGAGTCTTATCCTGATGGTCGATCATATCAAGTTCTCATTAATGGCACACTTAAAAACTTAAAAATTTATCGAACTGTTAAAAACGTCAGGGATACTGAAATACTTCAATGCGATCTTAATTCGGTTGCTGAATGGTGCGGGCGCAATTTGCTGCCTCTTAACCTCTCAAAATGCTTCTTTGTTACGTATGGAAAGCGCGAGCTGCCAAAACTGGCATCGTATTCCATTAGTCATCACGCTTTAAGACGGCAGTATGAAGCTATGGATTTGGGGTTGGTGTTTGACTCCAAATTTCAGTTCTCTCTCCCTAAAGCTTATTCAATGATGGGCTTTGTAAATCGCAATTCTAAACAATTTATGCTTCTCTTATCTGGAATCCTTCTGCTGCCGTTCACATAAACAGGCTTGAGCGTTAAATTTTTCGGATCCTTTTCCACCGTATCCGAGTAGATGTCGCCTTTGGCATATATCAACCCTTGAGGATAGAAGGACAATTGCATCATTAGTTTTTATACTCTGTACCGTAGGTACATAGAGTATTATAAGTTTGTGCAAAAGTATGTAACATCCAGAAGGAAGCATCTCCGACCCCATAAAGTATGTATATTCTTGATCAGCATCAACAGCCAAGTCGATATAGCCATGTCCGTCTGTCCGTCTGTCTGTCTGTCCGTATGAACGCACAGATCTCAGAGATGTTAAGAGATAGAGGTTTGACGTGTATGGGACATATGCTTCTTATGTCTGCAGGCAGATCAAGTTTATTTTCAATTTTGGCCACGCCCCCTCCCGCCCCCGCAATTTAGAAAAAACGTCATATCTCCCACAGTTTTGAAGATAGATGGCTTGTTCCTTCTGGACATATTTAGTTATTAGAATAACTTATCGATCCGCCAAAGGAATGAAGAAGATCGGATGAACGGTTTTCGAGTTATGATCAAAAGACAACATTTCTTGGTACAGAGTATGTTATAGTCGGGCTTGACCGACTTTCTTTCTTGTTATACTCTGTACCGTAGGTACATAGAGTAGTATAAGTTTGTGCAAAAGTATGTAACATCCAGAAGGAAGCATCTCCGACCCCATAAAGTATATATATTCTTGATCAGCATCAACAGCCGAGTCGATATAGCCATGTCCGTCTGTCCGTCTGTCTGTCTGTCTGTCTGTCCGTATGAACGCACAGATCTCAGAGATGGTAAGAGATAGAGGTTTGACGTGTATCGGACATATGCTTCTTATGTCTGCAGGCAGATCAAGTTAATTTTCAATTTTGGCCACGCCCCCTCCCGCCCCCGCAATTTAGAAAAAACGTCATATCTCCCACAGTTTTGAAGATAGATGGCTTGTTCCTTCTGGACATATTTAGTTATTAGAATAACTTATCGATCCGCCAAAGGAATGAAGAAGATCGGATGAACGGTTTTCGAGTTATGATCAAAAGACAACATTTCTTGGTACAGAGTATGTTATAGTCGGGCTTGACCGACTTTCTTTCTTGTTTTAAATGACATTGTAGTCGGAAATATTTATTGTCCTATGCTACTGGACAAGATTCCATTTAATGTTCCCGCCAGATCTTTGCGTGACTTGGTCCCATTTAGATTGGCAAATCATAGGGTAAATTATGCCAACATCGAGCCGATATGTAGAGCCCTATTAACATATAATCGTCTTCCAGTTGGCATGCGGTTCGACTTTGAAAACGACAATATTATTGTTAAGCGACTTCTTAGGGGCTTCTTTTTGTAGTTAAATTGTTACTGTTAGTTGTAAGTTTTATTGTAGTAGCCAGATTGGTTTATTCGTTGGCGAAATACACTAAATAAATATTTACAAATTTAGAAGTGGTTGGATGAAATCGAGCTTTTTGACATCTATAGTCCGAGTTTTCTGTGTGTACAGTACCAAATATCGAGTACTCCGTATCGAGTATTAATATCTGCATATCAAGTACCATGTTTTGATCACGAGTACTGAGTATCGAATATGAAGTATTTAGTATTTATTCAATAATGTATGAAACAAAGATCGACACAAATCCTAAGATTTGATGCTAATCGAACCTTACGTCTTATGACCTGCTCCAACCTAGAGAATATTGAAAGTTTGAAAAGGATTCGCTGGTAACGAAAAGAGCTAAGCTCTTCTACTTTAAACTCAAACTATTTTCGCCTGCTTGTTGTTGCTATGCAGCTGAAATATTTGAGAAAAACAGCGCCAACTGACTTTAAGTCTTTAAGTCCCGCGCACAGAGACTGAACGGGAGCAGAGCTAGTTGAGCTAATGAATAAAATCCAAATAAATTTCTCTGCTCCGCTAAGCTTTTGTTGTACCGCGAGAGTAAAATAGATGAGAGTTGTGGTTAGAACCCTTCCTTTCTTCCTAAGTTGTAGGAGCGAAAACTACCCAAAAACCAAGCTCTTAATGCTCACTCAGAGGATATGCATTAAGCGATTGTATCGAAAATTTACCCAAAAACCGCTTCCTAGTGTTCACGTTCAACTCTCTTAAAACCCACCGTTTAGTCTGTGGCCAGTTTACCAATCAGTCAGTCAGTCAGTGAATCAGCAGGCAAGAATAAAGTTGAAAAAAATATCAACATAAATTGATGTAAATTAAACACAGAAAGAAAACCGAAAGTTTTATTTACACTAGTTGGAAAAAGGGGGGGAAATTCACTTTGAGCAACAGAAATTGCCGAGTGTGTGTGTGTGAGAGCGTGTTATGTGTAGTTAAGACGCCTTTGCCATCACCTTTGACTGGAGAAAATGCCAACAATTTGCCAACTACTCGACTCCATGGCAATCATGATGATGATGATGATGATGATGATAATGATGCTGATGCTTGATAATCAAGCACAAAACACAGAGTAAACTACATTTGTTCAAGCTCAATGCGAGAAATGGTTAAGGTAGAGACGATGGCATCGAAGTGGGAAGTACAAATGTGTAATGGTAAATTTTTGAAATTAGTATGCAACACGCATAGGAACACGAGTGATGGAGGGAGTGAGTGCATAGCAAAGAGCTAAAGGGATTTGGTAACTACTTGATAGTTTACAGACAACCAAGTCATACACAAAAAGAACAAAAACAAAAAATATACTGATGAATGCCCTTTAAAGTATGCTATACTTTTTGTTGTTCTAGTTTCTATTTAGTTAAGCCTTTCCTGCAAACATTTTGTCGTGTTACTTATCTCCCTCGACCATGCGAGAGTTGGGCCATAGCTTGAGGGGAGAGTTTGAAGATAGTTTGGCGATTTACACAAACAAAATACCTTAGGTATCGCGATATGTGCTATCACATTTTTTCCGTCCATTCGGTAAATTGGCAATACATCATTCAAAAATCGCCTTGAGGACAAAAATGGGATACTTTATAATAATAAAGGTGCAATAAGTCTTGCTTTTTCATCAAACCATCTGAGAATTGGCATTACATTGCTTAACACTACCTAAGAAGACCCGAATGCGATTCTTCTTAAAGTGAGTTGAACGACTTTTTACAGTATTACCAAAGGAAAATACTTTGGCAACGCTTATTTGCCTTAGGTGCGACATCGTACTGTTAAATAACAAAATTCGAAACACCTTTTATTCGTATGGCTTATCTTCGGGGGAAGAACAGCATTCCTGCCTCATTCTTTTCACTGTTTAGACTTTTTCCTATATACCAGAAGTGTCGCTTTCTTATCGCCCTTAAGTTATCGCATAGTGTCACATTTCTTACCGTAGGGAGATGAGAATGCGATAATAATGCGAGTAATACTCACACCAAAAAAAAACTAAAAATGTGCTGATAAATGCCCTTTTTAGTATGCTATACTTTTTTTTAAAGTTTCTATTTAGTCAAGCCTGCCCAAACAAACCGAATCTGAAGTATATTTGTGTCATAATTAAAGCAAATAAAGTTTTGCATACTTTGTTGGGCAGTTATCATGATATTTTTGGCTTGCCTTGAGTTGACAACTAATTTCAATTTGAAATCCTTTTTTAACATTTCTTGCTTGACACTTTGAATGCTTAATCTTGTGACTTAAATGTCATACCAAGTTCAAGTTGTGCTGCACGTGTCATTATTGTCAATGTCAAGTGATATGAAACGGAACTAAAACATCGTTAAAGTCGCACACAGCGCCGAGCCGGACAATACTGGACTTGACATTGAACATTGTTCACATTAAGGAAACGCACTAGCCTTAAGCATATCCTGTACCAGAAATCCCCCAAAGACATTCAAAGCGAAAGCGAGGCAGGGAGAGAGAGAGAGAGCGAGGCCAGGCAGGCAAACATTTCCCCCGACAATTCGTGTACGCAAAATTCCATGGGCTTTGGCGCCAGGCGCCGCCAAACAGTTGCCAAAAAATGAAGAAGAGCAAAGCGTACAGCCGCCTGCTTGGCGACCACCAATTCCATTCCATTTCATTCCCACTGACCAGGAAGTGGCCCAGTTTCAGTGCGTTGCGACAATAACTCAGTCTACGCTTTAGAAACAACTCGTATAAAAATCAAATAATAGCGTAAAACGGTGATGGGGGGGAAGTAGGGAGGGATAGGGGAGTGCGAATTCGCAACAATAAAATGTCGCCGGCTTGCTTTGTTCTCTCACTCATATATACGGTTTTTGCTTTCTCTCACAAAAGTTAACCCAGTTGCCTGTCTGCTGCATACTTTCGGGCGCAATGAATAAATTTTCGTTTCCAGTTTTGCCGCAGCCGCAGCGGCAACATCATAACAGGGGCCAAAAAGTTGGCCCCGGCTTCATGAAAATTTGTCAAATAAAGCACAAAAAAAAGAAAAGAGGAAGGAACAACAAAAAAGCAAATTGAAAATAGTTAGCTCTGTCTGAAAGTAGGCAGCACTGCATTGATTCTGTACAACAACTGGCGTTTTACGACCAGAAACTTCAACTAAGTTGACAGCTGTCATAGATATTTATCCTATACACAAATATCAGTTTTCTAACTGTTGCCGTTAACTTGAAGAATTTCGATCTTGAAATCGAGCAAACATCGTGCTCATTTTAGTGTTTTATTTGGAGAGGGAACTGAGAGAGTAGAGCAAGCACATTTGAGAGAATAGCCTTGGGTACGCTCTCACAGTTTCGTTTTTTTTTTTCTTTTTTGGGATAGCGGTGAGTGGGTAAACTACCAAGCGGAGAGCCACTTCGATATTTACACTCATATTGACTTGAAATTCCCAAGCAGTTATGGCATGGAGAGGCAACGACTGTTGCTGCTTTGTGGTGTTGTGTATTCCAATAGTACTGATTACAAAATATGAAGATATGAACTTATGGAGGGTGGGAAAATTCAACAAAAATCAAATGGGGGCATCGTTTTATATCGTTTTCGGTTGCTCTGATTTCATTTCTGGCAATATTTTTCGGAACGCTGGGTGAGGGCACTGACTTAAGGAGGGTGAAAGGGGAGAAGAGCTGACAAAAATGAAATTGGGTAACGTTTCATGGTTTTTAAAATGCTCTGATTTAATTTTTGGCATTACTTTTTTGATCGCAGTTGAGGGGGCTAAACCATGAAGCGGGGAAAGGGGGTAAACCAAACAAAAAACAACCGTTTCATAGGTTTTCGGTTGCTATAATTTCATTTCTGGAGGGGTTAAAGGGGAGGTAAAATATACAAAAAACAAATGGGATCAAGTTTCATAGGTTTTCGGTTGCTAAGATTTCATTTCTGGCAATACTTTTTATACTCTGTACCGAAGGTACATAGAGTATTATAAGTTTGTGCAAAAGTATGTAACATCCAGAAGGAAGCATCTCCGACCCCATAAAGTATATATATTCTTGATCAGCATCAACAGCCGAGTCGATATAGCCATGTCCGTCTGTCCGTCTGTCCGTCCGTCCGTCCGTCTGTCCGTCCGTCCGTCTGTCTGTCTGTCCGTATGAACGCACAGATCTCAGAGATGGTAAGAGATAGAGGTTTGACATGTATGGGACATATGCTTCTTATGTCTGCAGGCAGATCAAGTTTATTTTCAATTTTGGCCACGCCCCCTCCCGCCCCCGTAATTTAGAAAAAACGTCATATCTCCCACAGTTTTGAAGATAGATGGCTTGTTCCTTCTAGACATATTTAGTTATTAGGATAACTTATCGATCCGCCAAAGGAATGAAGAAGATCGGATGAACGGTTTTCGAGTTATGATCAAAAGACAAATTTTCTTGGTACAGAGTATGTTATAGTCGGGCTTGACCGACTTTCTTTCTTGTTCATTATTATAAATTTAAACAAAATTGAAAGAACAACTGATTTTAAATTGTTGTATGATTGAAATCTGCGCAGCTCTTGATGTAAGCGTAAGCGATCTTACTTAAGAGCCTGAAGTGCGCTTGACACTAGAAGGAACATTCTCGGCTTTTGACAAAGCAGAATGCTTTTGATTCAAGAACTTGTATACTTAATTTGACAATGTTTAGTACTTGGTATTGAAGCTCTTGAATCAAGAAAAACGGCATCAAAAATTCATACTTTGATCAAAATTTTTGCTCTTGTATCAACAATTTCCATTCTTATCGAACTTCTGACATAAAACATACTTGATCCAAGTAGGAAATTCTGAATTCTGATTGTAGGGTTGGAGTTATTCAAAATGCCTGCTTAGTGCTTACCTTTAGCTTAAATGAAAAGTATTGTGGAAATATTAGATTTCCAGCTCTTTAAAGCTCTCAATTTTTCAAAACTTGTCTTAGGAATTCCTTCAAATCTTGTCTAAGTGCTGAGCTTGCCCATAGTTTAAGGCCGCATCCGAAAGGCAGAGCTTGAGAAACGTTTTCAAAGTCTAGTTACTTAACAGCTGGCGCCAATAGCCAACAAAGGTGACCGGTTGTGTAAGTTTTTAAAGGAAAAACTTGTTTATAAGATGTCCCAAAGCTGAATCGATCCCTCGAGCAGGCGCAGACACACACTACCCTGACTTATAATACCAATTATACGTAATAATCGTAAACAGGAATTGTTTTTAATTATCTGAAAAATGGTAATGATAATGGATATTATAATGGTAATTGTAAATAACAGCTCTGCTCTCTGCACAAGGTTTTCTTCTATTCATCAATGTTTCTATTGGCTGCCGTCAGCGGTTAATTGTTGAGCGGAAAAGCACAAAAACATGACCAAAATTTACATTGAACAAATTAAAACAGCAAATGAGTTGGGACCCAGGACCCCGCCCCCCCTCAGCTTTTATTCGGTTGAAACATAATGACAATAACGATGATGTTGTTGTTGCAACAGGGAAAATGCAATCCAAACCGGAACTGACACGCACAAAAGGATGCTGCAGCAACGTTTTACTAATAAATTTCATATTTATGATGCGAGAGGGAAATATCAATGTAAAAGGTCTGATGACGACGACAACGACGACGACGGGGGCTGATGTTGGGTGGCTTTGATGTGTGTGTGCGTGTGTGTGCGTGGGTGCGGTTGGCTATCCAAACAGCGGGCGGTAGGCAAGCAAATGCGGTGGCGGTTGGAATATCACAGCAGGACATAAAAGGGATGCGACACAAGAACAGAAGAGCGAAACGCAACAAAAAAAAACCGAAACAGCTAGGAAACCTGGTTGCTTGCTGCAAGTCAGTTATTCAGAAAAACATATCAATTAATCACCCAACCCCCCTCCCCACCCAAAACGCAGCCCAATCATTTAAATACTCAATTCAAAATCAATTTGTACGTACAACCATTTCACTTTAATTTCTATTATGAAACAAATTTTTGGCCTCCGCACGAAATGTGTATAAATATTTATTTAATCATTTGACGCCATTAAATCATGAATATGCAAATGTGTTGCAAATTTCTCTGTAATAAAATTTGGAATTTCCATAAGTGTGACTAAAAGGAGAAATTTGCTAAATTAATGGCACATATTTTCAATTTAGAATAATTTATTAATATGCGACTTCAATTGCTGTTTGTTTGTTTTGCTCGAAGCCCGCAATTTGAAGTCAAAGGGGCGATGCATCCTCGTCAAAATGAAGGTACAACAACAAATGTATGACGATGAAAGTGTACAGAATTCATATTTAGCCGCCCATGGGTGGAGTGCGTCAGCAAATCAGACAGGCTGAAAATTGATGACGGTGTAGAAAAAGCAGTTTAAGTGAAGAATTTTGTGTTCAATATGATATTTCTGTTGCTGCTCCATCCAATTTCTGATTGCACACCAGAAAACTGCCGCCAAATTTCCAAAATATGAAAGAATATGTTCTTGAAAAGGAATTTACATCAAAATATGCATAAAGCTCAATCTTTCTATCTATGTAATCGAATTTATCGAAGCCACATGGGCCTTAAGAAGATATTTGTATACCCTTGAAATTGTCCAGATGTTTGTAATGATGGACGTTGTCGTACAATGCGCAGTACGTTCAAGTGGCCCATGCGACACCAAGCCGAAGCTTGTTACGCGCGAACCCAGGCAAAATAGCAGCCCACCTCCCGCCCAACCGACCGAGAGGCGCAGCCGCCAACGAGCGACACGAAAACCGGAAGAAAAATTTAAAAAAAAATAAAAATTTAGCTACGGGCTAAATAAGTTAAAATAGAGGTTTTTAACGCGGGAAGAGAATATTCCGAATTGATTATGCGGTAGAGTTTATTGTAATCAACACAGAGGACACGAAACGGATCATGCACTGCATAGTTAGTAGTACAACGTTTCAGAGATAAGGGGACAAAGTTACGGGACAATCTACAAGGAACATTGAGACTAATTTGGCTAAGCAATTCCGATGAGTCGATTTCACCATTAATTAGTCTATGTATGAACATTACACCAAGCATAACTCTACGGTTAAATAAGGAAGGAAGATTAATTAAAAGTAGTCTACTAGAATAAGATGGGAAACGGACCTCGGGATTCCAGTTCAAACCACGAAGAGCAAACAATAAGAATTGCTTTTGCACAGATTCAATTCTATCTTGATGGATCGAATATTGCGGAGACCACACACATGATCCATACTCAAGAGTAGGACGGACAAGAGCAGTGTAAAGAATTTTGGTGGTGTAGGGATCGTCAAATTCTTTCGACCACCGCTTTATAAACCCTAGGACACTTCTGGCCTTATTAACGGTAGCGGTTACATGAGAGTTAAAATTGAGTTGATGGTCAAGAATTACCCCTAGATCATTTACTTCATTTAGTCGCTGCAATGCCACATTATCAAGCATATAAGTGACCAATTGTGGGAAGCTTCTATAAAATGTCATAACCTTACACTTTAAGCTGTTAAGGTTTAAAAGATTATCTTGACACCATGAGTGAAATGCATCTAAGTCTGCTTGCAAATTATAGCGGGAATGCATAGAAGAAAGCATTTCCGACCACATAAAGTATATATATATTCTTGATCAGCATGACGAGCTGAGTTGATTTAGTTCTGTCCGTCTGTCTCTATGCTATCTCCTCCATCAGTTTGAAGGCTATCTTCACCAAACTTTGCACGAAGTCTTCTGGTACAAATACGCTGCACATTTGTCGGAACCGGCCAGATCAGATGACTTTAGCATATACATAGCTGACATAGGAACGATCGGTCGAGAAACTAGTTTTAGTGCGAAAAACTTTTTTGTTTGCTATGCGAACGCCTCCAAACTTTGTATCTACTTGTTTATTAAGTTTCTTCATGACTCTGACAAGTTTGGTTGAAAATCGGACATCTATGTAGTATAGCTGTCATGGAAGAGTAAGGTTAGAAAAATAGTCTTTGTAAGAAAAACTCTTTTGTTTTCCATGTAAACTTCTTTAAAATTTTCTCATATTTATTTTACAAGCTTTTACACATTTATCTAAAGTTTTGTCAAAATCAGATGACTATAGCATATAGCTGAAATAGGAATGAACGGTCGAAAAACTAGTTTTAGTGACACAAACTTTTTTGTTTTCAAGGGAATCGCCTCCAAACTTTGTATTTCTTAATTTGCTTTGATTTTGCATGATTTCACTAAGTTTGGTCGAAATCGGGCATCTATATAGTATAGCTGTCATAGAAAAGTAAGGTTAGAAAAATAATCTTAGTAAGAAAAACTTTTTTGATTTCCATGTAAACTTCTTTAAAATTTCCATATATTTATTTTATAAGCTTGCACACAATTCCTTAAAGTTTTGTAAAAATCGGATAACTATAGCATATAGCTGCCTTACCAAAGATGGGTCTGAAAAACAGTCTTAGTTAGAAAAACTCTCTTTGTTTTTAATGGTAGCATCCTGAAATGTTTGTATTTGTTTGTTTCACTTACTTTTGCCTTATAATACAAATTGTTGTCCAAATCGGATGACTATATCATACAGCTGGCATACGAACGATTAGTTGGAAAATGGAAAATTCAGATTTTTCTTTCCGTTACAAATTCACAAGCTTGTTAAGGCATTTATTTCCCATAATTCTATTGCATCAAAATTCACAAGCTTGTCGCTAGAGCTGTGCTAGTCACAAAGTTGTCAAACGGCCCTAAACAACACATTTAAGAGAAAATCCAAATGCTTTTTTCCCCCAACTTGAGCGGATAATCCATTTTTAAGCCATCTCCTGACAAACTTTTGCTCCATCGGCATTCCTTCTCCCTTTTTTATTTTATATATTTCGTTCTGCCATTCCCTTGTCCTGTCCACGAAGGCAAACAAATAAAGAAAAAACAGAAAAATAGAATAAAATGAAATAAAATTAAATCCATAGACCAAACGGTAAACTCTTCAAGAGTTGCCCATCATAAGTTTGTCAAGCACTTAAATCAGACATTTTCAATTATTAATTGATGCTCTTCTCTCTTGTGTGTGTGTGTCTGTCTGTCTCTGTGTGTCTGTATTTTATCCTATTTGCCTTATGCTCCCAATAGCCTTCGTCGTCTTCGTCCCTCTTCTATATGTATGTATGTATTTGGCCAGCCAAATTTAAACTTGAGCACTTGACATTTCACGCTTCATAGCGCGACCGTGACGCAAAAATTATTCACAATATAGAAAAATTGGCTCTAAATCTTTTAAATTGGCAACCGTGACGCAAAAATTAATCACTATTTAGAAAAATGAGCTCGAAATCTCTTGCTATAACTGAATCATATAAAAAGTAAGATTCATTTGGCGACCGTGACGCAAAACTTAATCGCAATATAGAAAACTTAGCTCGAAATCTTTAGAAAATCATTCTGACTAATAAAAAAAGCTCACTGCCGCTGAGCTACTGTTGCCTTCTTTCAAAATTTAAGCTTAAACATTTTATAAACAACTTTTTTGTGCAGTGTATGCTGCAATTGCATACCCATTGATGCCACTGATGATGTGCTATTTATTTTTGGTTCAGGGCCCCGAGCCGCCTCGGATGTAGCTGCCTCCTGCTGTTGATTAAACATTTGTGTTATGAAATATATACAGTTACATGGAACACAGGACACACACACACACACTCACATGTATCTACTTTATATGCACAGAGCGCTTTGATTGCTATTTACTGGGCCCCCCACCCACTCGTCTTCGTAGTTGTCGGCTGACTGCATCCTTTTAGCTTGCAGTTTTGATCCTTTAATAGAATATTTAATTTTAATTACAAACATTTGATTTCCCACTTCAACCATAGTCATCGTCATCGTCGTCGTCGTCGCCGTCGCCGTCGTTGACTATGGCTTTAAAAATGCATGACACATACATAGACAGACAGCGCGGCGGAGTGAGGGCGACAGAGGGCGAGGTGCTCGCTGAATGGGCATGGCGAATTGAATGCGTGTGTTTTGATGCCTGAAGGCATAAGCCGGCCAAGTTGTGAGACTCCGTCAGAAACTTGAAGCTTTTGTCAATGCCAGCAACGGCGACGACGACGACGACGACGAGGAGGAAACTGCTTTCGTTTCTCTGCTTATTTGTCAAGGAGTTGCCCACATGGCAATGACCCTCCCTGCCCATCCCAGTCCTCGGCTGAATCTTAAATAACTGTCATAAAACAAAAATTGTGCTTCTAATTAATTAAAACTCTTTCTTTGTTTCCTTTCTTGCAGGTGAGTGCTTCTTCTCTTACAACAAAATCGCTATTTACACATTTGCAAGTAAGTTTCTTAAAGCGCTGATCCATCAACCCACAAAAAGTCCACCCGCTGATTCATGGCATTTTCCATTTGTCAATGTGCAGCACGTACTCAATCTTCTGGCTTGTCAAATTTGCCAATGTTGCAACCCACAAAAAAGATGTATATGTATTTGATGTTTCGTCGTCTTACGTAGCCTTCAACATTTCAATTTAATTTTCATGGCAAGTACAGTTGCCTCATTCCTGGATAAGGGACATAAATCAATTTGTGCTGAATGATTCACTGATTGGTCAACAACGCCCAGCAAAAAAATGAACACTCGAAACTATGAAGTTAAATTTAGCACACAAGTTTTCTTCTTTGACGCTGGTGGAGCACCTAGAAGCGTTCTCTAATGGGTAAAATGGGGGCAAAAAGGTGGTCCACAAAGTTCCTACTGAAGCAAATGCAGTAAACTTAGGTATTTTTTATGGTGCTCCAAAAGAAGTACTGAACCAAATCATTTCAAGTCAATAACTTCAGATGAAAATGGCGACCGTGACGCCAATACAAGCTGCTTGAACTGTGCTGCTACAGCCGAATAATGCGTCTAGGGTATAAAGTTGGCGACCGTGACTTAAAATAAACCCAATACAGCGATCGCAGCTTAAGATCTTTTGAACAAAAGATCAAGTTGGCGTCCGTGACACATAAAAAACAAGAAAGAAAGTCGGTCAAGCCCGACTATAACATACTCTGTACCAAGAAATTTTGTCTTTTGATCATAACTCGAAAACCGTTCATCCGATCTTCTTCATTCCTTTGGCGGATCGATAAGTTATTCTAATAACTAAATATGTCCAGAAGGAACAAGCCATCTATCTTCAAAACTGTGGGAGATATGACGTTTTTTCTAAATTGCGGGGGCGGGAGGGGGCGTGGACAAAATTGAAAATAAACTTGATCTGCCTGCAGACATAAAAAGCATATGTCCCATACATGTCAAACCTCTATCTCTTATCATCTCTGAGATCTGTGCGTTCATACGGACAGATAGACAGACGGACAGACGGACATGGCTATATCGACTCGGCTGTTGATGCTGATCAAGAATATATATACTTTATGGGGTCGGAGATGCTTCCTTCTGGATGTTACATACTTTTGCACAAACTTATAATACTCTATGTACCTACGGTACAGAGTATAAAAAGTCTCTACAATGATCGTTGTTCAAAGTGTACCAAATTATGCTTTAAAGAGATAAAGCTGGCGACCGTGATGAAAAAATGCATCACTAAATTGCTTCGAATGATTCTCCTTTGAACTTTGAGCTGAAAATCCTTAATTTTCTACTTTCTTCCAATGGTTTCTCCTTGGATGGTCCTTTTAACTGAAAATCGTTAGCTAACTATTTATCTACCCATGAATTCTAACTTAGTTTGGATCTTAAAACTTAAAATCTGGAATTTTTCTATTTTCTTCCAACGGATTCTTCTTTTGGGAGGACCTAAAAACTAAAAATCTGTAATATTTCTACTTTTTATCTTGGAGTTTTCTCTTGGGTGTTCTTTCAAACTAAAATCAATCATTGTTATATATCTTTGCCATTGATTTTTCTTTAGGGTGGACCTTAACACTCAACTTCTTGAATTTTACATATTCTGAAAATCTTAAATTTTCTATTTATTTCATGAATTTTCCTTAAGAATGAACCTGTTAGCTGAAAGTCTTTAATTTTCTACATGAGCTCTTTTTTAGGATGTACTTCAAAACTGAAAATATTAAATGTGATATATTCTTCCTATGATTGCTCCTGTCTTAAACCTCATAATAGTTAGCAAACTTCAATTGTCAGGTTTGATTTTCACAAATAGGCTGCCGTTTATCTTTCTAATGTCTTTGACTTATCCGATTAATATGTCTGCAACAACTTTCTCAAGACTGAGAGCACCATTTCCAATCAATCCTCAGCTACCTTAAAGGGGATGTCTCAGAAATCTCTACAGATTTTCAAATAAACGGTTTCATTTTCAAATTCAAATTCAAAATGTTTCAAACTCTTGGCCTAGGAGAACTTAACACCAAGGGCGGCATCTTAACGCAGGCGACCAACGAGCACACACTGGACAGAGCGACAAGAACAGTGGTTAAGCACTGAGCTTGCTTAAAGCTTCGCTTTAGCTTCCCTTTTCCTTTTCAAAGCAAATGCAATCCATAAAGTTTCATCAGTTGCTTAGAACGAATTCAATTGGATCAGCTTATTTCAATTGAGTTTCAATTCATCCATCCATCAGGATTTCTTCTATTTACTATTTACTTCTAAGGTTGTGTGTGTGTGCGTGACCAACTTTTTGCTGGCATAAATTGACAACTGTGTAAATGTTAGTTTGGCTATCATTCTTCCATATACAAATACGTACAAGTGTCTATATAGTTTAACTATATAAAAATATATTTCTATATATATATATATATTTGCTGTTCCTTTCAGTTTGACGCGTGTCGAAGTGCAGGCATTGCTGTGAATTGGCTCTGTGTGTGTGTGTGTGTGTGTGTGTGTGTGTGACTGTGTGTTCATGTGACATAAATAAGTTTCATATGATTCTATTAGCTAAGCAAACACAAACAAGCATGGATGGGTCCGTCCTGGCTGGGTCTGGTCCCCGTAATTGCGTATAAAATGCAGCATCTAAAAATATCCACATATTTCATATTTTATATGCCACACAGAGTCACAATCAGAGACTGGGGCGTGGGCGGAGGGTGCACCCTTACAAAATTACAAAGTTCCCAACTAAACAAGTTGCCAATATTAATACACACAGGACTCTGGCCAACCTAACAGGCACACTGCTGCTCCTGCTGCTGCTGCTGCTGCTGCTGCTAACTCCTTCCTGCCTTTCACAGTTGAGTTGCTCTAATAATGCAAATACACAATAAATAAACGTGCACTGGCCAAGTCAAGAACTAAACTGTACTGAACTCCAGTCCAGGACCAAATGAAGCGCAAAGCGAGCCACTTGGAATTGTTTGACCCTTTCTTCGCATTGTTGTGTTTGTACAGTTTTGCAGCTTTACTCATGCAATGCCAATTATTTTCAGCTTTTTGCCATAATTTAGCAAGTAAATTAGGCAAATGGAAGGCGGCACTGTACAGTTTTGTTTAGGAAATGGGCGGGGGTTGAAATTAGATATGAAATTTAATCTGAAGAAGAAACTTTGGCAGTTAACAATTTGTGTTATTCTGTTGTTGATTGGATTTGGACTGCATTTAACTTGTTTTGAACCGATTTCTGTTCAACTGAAGGCGAAAACTCTTGCTTTTTATTCTTTTTCTATGATTGGTGCCCTTTGAGTTGCAGTCTCTGTGTTTTGTTCTCTTTCTTCTTTCCTTTTTTTCTTTGTTTCTCGAGTTCAAATTTTGATTTATTGCTTTTCTATTTGCCTCGATTCATACTTATCCTTTGTTTGCTTTTGTCCTTGCGTGTTTTTTACATTTCTTTGATTCTGTAGTTTCTTTGTTTTCTTTAGAGTTGATTTCTTTCCATTTTTTCTGGGTTTTATTCGCTTCTCTCTCTGTTTCGTTCCTTTAGGTAACTTTATTCAATGTTTTTCCTTTAAATTTGTTGTAGTTTCCTCTCTTCTTAGATGCAAAAGAGCTTGGCATTTTAATTTTTAATCAATTTTCGCTACATTTTTCTTTCCCCTCTCGTATGTCTGTCTTTCCTATTTTATTCTTTCTATCTGATTTTTTTTTTCTTCTTAATTCCTTCTTTTATGTTTTGATGTTTATATAGTTTCTATTTAACTTGCTTTCTTTTCACTTTTTCCTTCTCTCAGTGTTCAATCTTGTTTTCTTCTCTCTTTCATTATTGGTTCTTATCTGTTCTCTTTCTTTTCTTTTTATATATTTGTTTTGGCGTTTTTTCTACCTTTCTGCTGTATTCTTCTTGTTCTTGACTTCTTCTTTCATCCTAATTTCCGTTTGTTATTTCTTTCGCCATTTCTTCTGAATTCATTCTCTTTTTGTTGCTTCTTTCTTCATATTTATCTTCCTTTTCCTTACTTCTACCATAGTTTTGATCATAACTTACTTCCTGCTTTCCTTCTTTCTTCTAACTTCCTTCGTTTTCCTCTCTTCCATATTTCCTTCTTTTTACTCCCTTCTATTTTCTTTCTTCCGTCTTTCTTCTTACTTCTTTCTATTTTCATTCTGCCTTCTATCTTTCTGTCTTCTTACTTCCTTATGTTTTCTTTCTTCTCGCTTTGTTTCTTCTTACTTCCTTCTATTTTCTCTTTCCGTCTTTCTTTCTTCTTGCTTCCTTCTATTTTCTTTCTTCCATCTTTCTTTCTTCTTACATCCCTTTAATTGCATTCTTCCTTCTTTCTTTCTGTCTTCTTACTTACATCTGTTTTCTTTCTTCTCGCTTTGTTTCTTCTTACTTCCTTCTATTTTCTCTTTCCGTCTTTCTTTCTTCTTGCTTCCTTCTATTTTCTTTCTTCCATCTTTCTTTCTTCTTACATCCCTTTAATTGCATTCTTCCTTCTTTCTTTCTGTCTTCTTACTTACATCTGTTTTCTTTCTTCTCGCTTTGTTTCTTCTTACTTCCTTCTATTTTCTCTTTCCGTCTTTCTTTCTTCTTGATTCCTTCTATTTTCTTTCTTCCATCTTTCTTTCTTCTTACATCCCTTTATTTGCATTCTTCCTTCTTTCTTTCTGCCATCTTACTTACTTCTGTTTTCTTTCTTCTCGCTCTGTTTCTTCTTACTTTCTTTTATTTTCTCCCTTCCGTCTTTCTTTCTTCTTACTTCCTTCTATTTTCTTTCACTATTTTTCCTTTCTGTCTTCTTACTTCCCTCTGGATTCTTTCTTTTTGCTTTCTTAACTTCTTGTTTCTTTTTTCTTGCTTTCTTTCTTTCTTCTTACTTTCTTGTATTTCTTTTCTTCCTTTTTTTTTCTTCCTACTGCCTTCTTTTTCTTTCTTCACTTTTCTTTCTTTCTTCTCACGTCCTATTATTTTCTTCCTTCTTTTCTTCTTTTCTTCTTACTTCCTACTGCTTTTCTTGTTCATTTCTTATCTCTTCTTCATTTCTTTCTTTCATCGTGCTTCACCATTCTTCTTCCTCATTTCATTATTCTTTCTTTCCTTTTTCTTCATCTCGCTCCTTCCTTCTGCTTCTTCATCATGTCCTTTCTTGCATCTTTCATTATTTTCAACATTGTTTCTTTGCCTTCCCTTTACTCTTATAACACTTCCATTTTCCGTCTATCTTTCTTTTTGTCTTCTCACTTACTTCTTCAATTCGTCTTTATTTTTGCTTTTTCTCCTCTTCTTTGTTTCTTGTTTCTCGCTTTGCTCTGTCTCATTGCTTTGTTATGCTGTTTTTCCATCTTTCATTGTGTTTTAATACTACTCTTTACATAATTCTTCTTTCTTTTTTTCCCTTTTTCCCTTCAAAGTGGTTCTTAATTTCTTGTTTCTCCTTCCTTCCTTTCTTTTCTTCTTCTAAATATTCTTGCTCAGTTTGCTTCCGTTCTAACTCCCTGATTATTTTAAAACTCTTTTCGTATTTTCATCCCTCTCCCAATTTTAACCTTGCTTAACATTTTTTTTTTGTAATTGCAGTTTGTTCAAAGTTTCTTTTTGAAATTAAAGCCTCATTAAATTGATGCCAAGCGTTTTGATTTAAACTATTCGATTTTCTTTCGATTTTGCTTTGCCCTTGCTCTGGTATGGAAATCCCTCCTTCTGACCCAATGCTCGTAGGCGCAACATGCGCCACAATGATAACAACAACGACAACAACCAGAGAATGCCAGGAGTATAACAATGTGGAGGAGGAGATGGCGTGCCAGGCCCGGCACAACCTTGAGGTGCACACACACACACCCCCATACCCTGCACACCCTTCACACACACACACACACGCACACATCTTGTACTTATATGTAAATTTGCCTTGGCCCGGGTGGTTATTGATTTTCTTTTTTCCTCCTTTTTTGCTCGACGCGCTGCAGCTTTATTATTATTATAATAAAATCAGCACTAACAACCCAACAATAACACAACAGGAGCGCACAAATTTTGGCTAAAATCAACTTGGCTAAACTCGATCAAAAAAGTCTGAGTGTGTCTGTCTGTTTCGTCATATAAATGTGGATATTTTTGTATTAATTTAACCAGTGTGCCAGCTCATTAAAGTGAAAAAGAGAAAGGTGAACTGAAACTCAAATTGTAATTTCAATAACATCCGACCCGCTGTTCCGGCACTGTGGTACAGAATATGGTTAAATGCTCTGAAAAACCAAACGGAAAGGCTATTAAAGTTTTATTGGCTTAATTATTCGTGCATTGTGAAATCAGCTGCAGCAAATCAGCAGCAGTTTGAAAAACCTTGCAGTTATAGCATCAGCAGACTTTGCTAAAGCAGATTTATCATCAGTACACTTTGCAAAATAGTTTGCAGTTTAATCAAAAGTCTTTAATGTCTTTCCAATTTGTTTTGGATTGCAGCCTAAGCAGAAGTCTATACATGATCCGGATTTATCATCAGTATACCTTGGATGAGATTGCAATTTAAGTTGTAGTCTTAAAGCGCCCTGGTTTTGTCATCAGTAGACTTCACTATCGACAGCAGCGAAGTTTACATGTCCGGGGTTCATTATCCGCAGACTGAAGTCTATACAAGTCTCGATTTTATCATCAGTAGACTTCGTCGTCGATTTCAGGTTAAACAGAAATCTCTCTTTGTCCCGGTTCTATCATCAGTAGATTTGGCTATCTATTGTAGGTTAATCAAATGCCTTTCCATGTACCGCTTCTATCATCAGTAGATTAGCTTTCTGTTGTAGGTCTTCCCGTAACCCGGTTTAATCATTAGTAGACTTCGCTATGGACAGAAGACATCGCTATCGCTTAGTCTACTGATGCTAAACCCAGCATATGCAAAGACTTCTGTTTCTGTTTTTACCTAAGTAGGTTAATAAAATGCCTTTGCATGCACCGGATATCATCAGTAGACTTTGACATCTACTTAATGTAGGTTAAAGCGAAGTCCTGCCGTGTCCCGGTTCTATCACCAAATGTATTCGCTTTCAACTGCAGCTTACACATAAGTCTTTACTTGTCCCGCTCTTATCATCAGTTGACTTCTCAGAAGATTGCAGTTCAAGCAGAAGTCTTTATATGTTCTAGGCTAACTATCGGTAGACTCTTCCATTAATTTCAGGTTTAAGTAGAAGCCTTTTTATGTACCAGTTCTATCAACAGTAGACTTTGCCATCAATTATAGGTTAAACAGAAGTCTTTACATGTAACGGAACTATCATCAGTAGACTTCACAATCCCATAATATTTTCGGAAATGATAGCTCATAGAATATATAAACCGTTTTTATACTCTGTACCGAAGGTACATAGAGTATTATAAGTTTGTGCAAAAGTATGTAACAGGCAGAAGGAAGCATCTCCGACCCCATAAAGTATATATATTCTTGATCAGCATCAACAGCCGAGTCGATATAGCCATGTCCGTCTGTCCGTCCGTCTGTCTGTCCGTATGAACGCACAGATCTCAGAGATGGTAAGAGATAGAGGTTTGACGTGTATGGAACATATGCTTCTTATGTCTGCAGGCAGATCAAGTTTATTTTCAATTTTGGCCACGCCCCCTCCCGCCCCCGCAATTTAGAAAAAACGTCATATCTCCCACAGTTTTGAAGATAGATGGCTTGTTCCTTCTGGACATATTTAGTTACTAGAATAACTTATCGATCCGCTAAAGGAATGAAGAAGATCGGATGAACGGTTTTCGAGTTATAATCAAAAGACAAATTTTCTTGGTACAGAGTATGTTATAGTCGGGCTTGACGGACTTTCTTTCTTGTTATATTTGGGCTTGACTGATTTGCTTATATGAACTTTTTTTTTGCTTAGAAAATAAAATTAACAAATTTAATAGAGAAATGTAGGAAACTTGTATTTTCAGTTCTTTTTTGTGTTTACTTTTAATTTTTGGTATCTTGTAAAATATGGTTTTGCTTTGATTTTTAGGTATGTTTGAAATGTTGGTATTTTTTCTTTAATATTTGGTATTTTTCCATTATTGTTGTTTGATTTATAAGTTTTAGATGAAATGATTTAAATTTTTTAGTATTATGAAATATACTTTTAGTATTTTGGTATTGTTTTTGAAATATTTGGTATTTTTCTAATACATTGTAACTTGATTTTATGTTTTAAATATTTTTTAGGTATTATCAAATATATTTTGGTATTTTTTTTTATTATTTGGTATTTTTCTAATATATTTTTTAGTTTAAGACATTCTGATTAACATTTTTTTTTTGGTATTATGAAATATACTTTTAGTATTATTGAGGTATTTTCGTGGTATTTGTAAATTTTTCTGCCACTCAAATTGATCTCAGATTTCCCTCCTCCCTTCAACCACTGTGCACATTGTTGGTGTTTTAGATGAAATGATTTAAATTTTTTAGTATTATGAAATATACTTTTAGTATTTTGGTATTGTTTTTGAAATATTTGGTATTTTTCTAATACATTGTAACTTGATTTTATGTTTTAAATATTTTTTAGGTATTATCAAATATATTTTGGTATTTTTTTTTTATTATTTGGTATTTTTCTTTACATTGTAACTTGATTTTATGTTTTAAATATTTTTTAGGTATTATCAATTATATTTTGGTATTTTTTTTTTATTATTTGGTATTTTTCTAATATATTTTTTAGTTTAAGACATTCTGATTAACATTGTTTTTTTGGTATTATGAAATATACTTTAAGTATTATTTAGGTATTTTCGTGGTATTTGTAAATTTTTCTGCCACTCAAATTGATCTCAGATTTCCCTCCTCCCTTCAACCACTGTGCACATTGCTGGTGGTTGATAGTGTGGGGTCGAGGGGTATCACAGTTTGCTCCAATTTCCAAGCATTACGCTTATGAGAATTTATGTTATGGCATATACAGGACGCAGGACACTTACACACACGTTCACAGGCAGGACCTGCTGGCGCCCTGCTGTGCGGCTTGTGGCGCGTTCTTTTGGCTGGTCCTGGCTCTCTGTCTGCTCCGCAATTAGTTCAGCATGATAAAAATGCTGTCTGGTACGTTACACGTGTGTGTGTGTGTCGGTATATACCCCCATCAACTGCGTCGTTGTCCTGTGGCTGAATGCTCATTGCTTCTGCAGTTTTGCCAACTCATTTGGCGCGATTTACCTACCCACACACAACTAATAGGTTTCATGTATTGACTCTGAAGTTGTACCAGCATTGTTGCTACTACTGTTGAAGTTGTTCTTGTACTTGTCCTCCTCTAATGAAGTCGCCATCAGTGCCTCTCCAACTTTGTCTGCTGTTATTCTCGTTTTTGCCATGGGCAGAGTCCAAAAAAGTATCAAGTTGCAATCAATTAATTATGTAATTTCTTGTGGAGTCAACACAACATGACACAATGGGAGAGAGGAAGTGACTGAGATTTTTTTTCTTACAGAAATTACTCAAGTTTCTGAAATGAAATCTAGTACAAATTAAATTAGACTTTAATGGATGTGAGGGGACAAAATTGTTGAAACAAGAATTGTTTGTGTGCTTCGCAGGGGACAGTTGTTCAAAAAAAAAAAAACGTCCCATTTGTCCCTTTTTATCTCACTTGGGTGACATTGAGACTGCCTGTATCATGATTGCCAGTTGCACAGATTTCCTTTTCCCAAATTAATATTTATTTCAAAATGAAGTTGGCAGCTCTAGTTAACATCAACTTGACTCGGGAATGTTTATTGCTGCTGCCATTTTTTGTTTCTGTTTTGAATAAAAGTTCAAAATTTCACATTGAGTTGACAACTTTATTTTAAATTGCACAAAACTTTCATCCTTCGTTTTTTTTTTTAATCGCAAACACAAGTTAGATTGACAGCTTTAGTTGGCAACAAGGTTGCCACACTTTTTAATTTGAGTGCGTAGATAAAGTTTGTGAGGGATTCAAATTGTGTGTTTTGATCAACAGCAAAATACGAAAAAGAAACAGACCAACTTTGTTGAACATCAATACTTTTAGTTGTGGACACAAATTAAGTTGGCTGGCCTTTTTCTGTTAAGGTTTGAGAGTAAGTGAATGGCTTGTTAGTTAGGCATATTTTTGGAAATTTAATTAAGTTGTCAGCAATAAAGACAGTTAAATAGTTTTGACAGCAACTTTGCCTAGAAACCTTTTTTTATTAAGTTGGCAGCCCTATTAAACAGTAGGCTGAAATCTACCAACTTGTACTTTTCGCTTCAGTTGGCAGCCCTTTTGTTTTGTAATTAGTGTAATAAGCTTAACAGGTTCATTTGACAGCTACATTGAGCACATTTATCATTTGACATACTTTTTGAGCTTCAAATTTGTGACTTGATAAGTTGACAGCTCCCTTTGCCAGCAAACTAACAGTTTCTTTGGATTTTATCATTAAGTAAGCAGCTTCCTTTTTTAAAAAAAACCGGTTTAGCTTACTTAATTTTATAACAAAATCTAATTTGGCAGGCATAATTCAAGTAAGCATCTTTTTTATACCAAAATTGATGATTTCTTAGTATATTTTGATTGTCTGATTAAGTTGGCAGCACCATTTATAGGAAAAATAAACAGAAACCTTACTTTGCACTAACAAATTTCATTTAACAGCTTCATTTAGCAGCCAGTAGACTTTTTTTTAAGGCAAATTTAGATTTTCTCATTAAGTTGGCAGTTCCATAGGCTATTTCAGCTGCAATTTTCGATGAGCTTATGTTGAATTCTTTGCTTTTCTCAGCTGGCAGCAAACTGAAAACTGTTTTGTGCACATTTGAGTTTTTTTTTTTTTTGCATCAAGTTGGCAGTTCCGTTTGCGAATAACTTACACAGGTTATCTCATTAGTTAAGCATATTCTAGTTTTCTTATTAAGTTGCGTGCTTGGTTTTCTCTCTTGAGTTGGCTGCAATTTCAGTAGACCAGTTTTTTATATGAGTTTTTTATAAAGTTGGCAGTTCCGTTTAATGATAAACTGTTCTCACCCTCTCACGTTGGCAGCTTTCTTTAACAGCAAGTTGATATATCTATTTGACTACAATTTCTGTGGACAACTTTGGATTTTCACATCAAGTTGGCAGTTCCCTTTGTTAACAAATTGATGCGAATCTTTCACGGGTTGGCAGCTCTCTCAGGCAGCAAGTTCATATTTCTATTTGCCAGCAATTTCTGTGGGCATATTTTGATTTTCGCATTAAGTTGGCAGTTCCTTTTGATAATAAACTGCTGCGCATCGTTCTCAGGTTGGCAGCTCCATCTGGCAGCAAGTCTAGAAACTTATTATTTTGAATTTCTGATTAAGTTGGCAGCTTCATTCGTTCAAAAACTGAGTTAGTTTAATGTATATGATAGCAAAAACTAAGTTGGCAGCTCTAAATAACTATTTAAATGTGCATATTTTATCCTCTTTTTTCTTGATTGTATCTTATTGATAGCAGCTATTACAGCCCTCTGGTAGTAGAGCTGGTTGACTTCAATATGTTAGCAAAAATTAAGTTGACAGCTCTCTTTGATAGTGAATTGTTAGTTTTTTTCGGGTATCTGAATATTTTTGCCATTAAGTTGGCAGCTCCTTGTACCAACAACTAATTTTTAGGTCATATGTTAAAGAAACTTATGTTGGCAGCTCTAATTGACATAAATACTTGAATTTTTTTATTAAGTTGGCAGCTCCAAGTACCGCCATTGAATTTAAGAGCTTTTCTTAAACAACAAAACTTAAGTTGGCAGCTCTTATTGACAGCAATTGAATAGTTTACAAACTTGTATATACATTTTCTGAATAAGTTGGCAGTTCCACTTACCAACATTGAACTTGGGAGCTTTTCTTTGACAACAAAAATTAAATTGGCAGCTCCTTGTACCAACAACTAATTTTTAGGTCATATGTTAAAGAAACTTATGTTGGCAGCTCTAATTGACATAAATACTTGAATTTTTTCATTAAGTTGGCAGCTCCAAGTACCGCCCTTGAATTTAAGAGCTTTTCTTAAACAACAAAACTTAAGTTGGCAGCTCTAATTGACAGCAATTGAATAGTTTATATACTTGTATATTAGTTTTCTGGTTAAGTTGGCAGCTCCACTTACCAACATTGAACTTGGGAGCTTTTCTTTGACAACAAAAATTAAATTGGCAGCTCCTTGTACCAACAACTTATTTTTAGGTCATATGTTAAAGAAACTTATGTTGGCAGCTCTAATTGACATAAATACTTGAATTTTTTCATTAAGTTGGCAGCTCCAAGTACCGCCCTTGAATTTAAGAGCTTTTCTTAAACAACAAAACTTAAGTTGGCAGCTCTTATTGACAGCAATTGAATAGTTTACAAACTTGTATATTAGTTTTCTGGTTAAGTTGGCAGCTCCACTTACCAACATTGAACTTGGGAGCTTTTCTTTGACAACAAAAATTAAATTGGCAGCTCCTTGTACCAACAACTTATTTTTAGGTCATATGTTAAAGAAACTTATGTTGGCAGCTCTAATTGACATAAATACTTGACTTGAATTTTTTCATTAAGTTGGCAGCTCCAAGTACCGCCCTTGAATTTAAGAGCTTTTCTTAAACAACAAAACTTAAGTTGGCAGCTCTTATTGACAGCAATTGAATAGTTTACAAACTTGTATTTACATTTTCTGAATAAGTTGGCAGCTCCACTTACCAACATTGAACTTGGGAGCCTTTCTTTAACTACGAATATCAAGTTGATTGCTCGTAAGGATAATTTTACAAATTTGTATTACTTTTCTCGCATACTGAGTCTCTCATTAAGTTGGCAGCACCATTTGTTTTTTACTAAAAATTGATACAAATGACAGCAACTTTACCCATTTCCATCCACAGTGCCAGGGCGAGGCTGGTGGGAAAACGCCAAAAAAAAACACCCCCCCCCCCCATAACCTTATTAACAAATTCGCCGACATTTTATGTAGACATTTACAGCACTCCATAAGTAGAATATGAGAAAAACTGTGGCATAATAATCTCCGGTTATTATGAGTACTCAGGGCAAACTTTAGTATGTACATAAGCACATACTCGCTTATACATATATATATATATACACACATTTTTTTCGTGAAAGCATCGAAATTTATGCAAAGCAAAGGCAAAAAAAGGAACCAAAAAATGAAAAGAAAAAGAAATCAGCACAAATATCTGCGTGCGCTCCTGCCTTCATATCTTTCTTGGCAGCATCTTAACAATGTTGTGGCACGCGCTGGAAAATCTTCAACAACAAACCAATGCAACACTCTCGACGCTTCGGTGAAGCTGCAAAGCTTTTAATTAAAGCATTTGCATTTTGTATCAGGTTCACACTCACACGCACACAGGGCGCACCTGTGCGGGTGTTTTGGCCAACAGCGCACCGCAAGTTATGCAACACAAAAAAAAAACTCAATAGCCTTGTTTCCTGCCCCGCCCCCCAACACCTAACCCTTCGGCATGCCTGACGCCATCATGCGGTAGCCAAGAGATTTTCTTCATTTCCCATTTGGTTTTCCTTGTTTTTCTCTTCATTTTTTTTGTTTTGTTTCAGCTGTTTGCAGTCAGTGGCCGCTTTTGTACTTTAATTGATTTTAGTCTGTGTGCTAAGAGTGCTAATTTTATGATTTGAATAGTTGTACGTGTGTGTGTGGGTGGTGGGTGGTGTGTGGTGTGTGTGTGTGTTTGGGTAAATGTGTGCAATTAAGTGAAAAGTGCGCACTGCAATGAAGTAACACAAATTGCTATTGTATTTGTTTCAAATGCCTCATTATGGACTATCACATTAAGCTCTGGTTTTGGTGAATGAATCAGAAACTGAGATTTGGAAATACGGTGAATTGTGCATCACTTGGTGATGTTAAATGTTGAGGTTAACAGTGTCTATGGATAGCAACAACTTGCAAAGGTTATTATACAAATTGTCCGCATGTTTGTAATGCATCGAAGAAACCATCTCCTACCACTTAGAGTATATATATTCTTGATCTGCTGATCAACTGAGTTGATATGGCCAAGTCCGTCTGTTTCTGTGCCATCTCCTTCGTCAGTTTGAAAGCCATCTTCATCAAACATTGCACAAAGTCTTTTGGAACACATACGCTGCACATTTGTCAGAACCGTTGGGATCGGATGACTTTAGCATATAGCTGTCATAGGAACAATCGGTCGAAAAACTTGTTTTTGTGAGAAAAACTTTTTTGTTTTCAATGGAAACGCCTCCAAACTATGTATTTCTTAGGTTGCTATGCCTTGCCATGATTTTACCAAGTTTGGTCGAAGTTGCAGATCTATATAGTATAGCTCCTATGGAAAAGTAGAGTCCGAAGAGTAGTTTTAGTGAGAAAAACTTTTTCGTTTTCAATGGTAACCGCTCCAAACTTTGTATTTCTTAGTTTGATATGCTTCCCCATGATTCCACTAAGTTTGGTCGAAATCGGACATCTATATAGTATAGCTCCCATACAAAAGTAGAGTCTGAAAAGTAGTCTTAGTGAGAAAAACTTTTTTGTTTTCAATGGAAACGCCTCCAAACTATGTATTTCTTAGGTTGCTATGCCTTGCCATGATTTTACCAAGTTTGGTCGAAGTTGCAGATCTATATAGTATAGCTCCTATGGAAAAGTAGAGTCCGAAGAGTAGTTTTAGTGAGAAAAACTTTTTCGTTTTCAATGGTAACCGCTCCAAACTTTGTATTTCTTAGTTTGATATGCTTCCCCATGATTCCACTAAGTTTGGTCGAAATCGGACATCTATATAGTATAGCTCCCATACAAAAGTAGAGTCTGAAAAGTAGTCTTAGTGAGAAAAACTTTTTTGTTTTCAATGGAAACGCCTCCAAACTATGTATTTCTTAGGTTGCTATGCCTTGCCATGATTTTACCAAGTTTGGTCGAAGTTGCAGATCTATATAGTATAGCTCCTATGGAAAAGTAGAGTCCGAAGAGTAGTTTTAGTGAGAAAAACTTTTTCGTTTTCAATGGTAACCGCTCCAAACTTTGTATTTCTTAGTTTGATATGCTTCCCCATGATTCCACTAAGTTTGGTCGAAATCGGACATCTATATAGTATAGCTCCCATACAAAAGTAGAGTCTGAAAAGTAGTCTTAGTGAGAAAAACTTTTTTGTTTTCAATGGAAACGCCTCCAAACTATGTATTTCTTAGGTTGCTATGCCTTGCCATGATTTTACCAGGTTTGGTCGAAATCGGACATCTATATAGTATAGCTCCCATACAAAAGTAGAGTCTGAAAAGTAGTCTTAGTGAGAAAACCTCTTTTGTTTTCAATGGAAACGCCTCCAAACTATGTATTTCTTAGGTTGCTATGCCTTGCCATGATTTTACCAAGTTTGATCGAAATCGAACAACTATATAGTATAGCTCCCATAGAAAAGTAGAGTCTGAAAAGTAGTCTTAGTGAGAAAAACTTTTTTGTTTTCAATGGAAATGTCCTCAAAATTGGCATTTGTTTATTTGATGTGTTGTTCACACAATTCTGCAAAGTTTTGTCAGAATCGGTTGACTATATCATATAGCTGCAGTACGAATGATCGGTTATAATGGGAAAAACTTTTTTGTTCGTTTGTTAGGCTTTTGCCTGGTTCCACTAAGCTTGGT
Organism: Lordiphosa fenestrarum; assembly: GCA_035044985.1. Classification (NCBI taxonomy): domain Eukaryota; kingdom Metazoa; phylum Arthropoda; class Insecta; order Diptera; family Drosophilidae; genus Lordiphosa; species Lordiphosa fenestrarum. The sequence goes on along the minus strand of JAWNNO010001131.1, from coordinate 14,735 downwards.
CGAAATTGCACAGCTTTATGGTATAGCTCCCATTTCTAACTCCTTGGCAATTCATAAGCTATTTACAATTGACAATTACATTGACAACATATGAGAATATGAAGGTCTACTACCTTATCATGCCCTCATGTGACCAACAGTGTGAAGGCAGCCCAACAGACAGTAGAAAACATTTGATACTTAATAGGGTAAATAGACGCTTGATCAGCTCGACCAGCCGAATGGAAATGGCCTGTCTATAGACTGTCAATTTCGAGATGGAGATCTGACGTAAAAGTACTTACAGGCAGATCAAGTTTATTCTCAATTTACAAGATGGAAGGTGTTTACCTATCAATGTTACTTATCGATCCGCCATAGGAACGGTACAGCTCCGCCGAGTTTAAGGGAAACCCCACATTCAAGCTGGGCAGCATCGACTGAACTAGCCATGGGCAGCACTCTACACACCTCTGCACTTTGTCTGACAAAAAGAAACATTTAAACTGGCTGTTGACATACAAAAATAAAAATGCTTTGCCTACATTTAAGCGCCAGGAATAACTCAATTGTATTTTCCACAAATAAATCGTGTGTGTGTGGTGGAAGTACAATTGAACTCTCCGTATTTGATCATAACTGTAAGACATCTACCACCAAACTAAAAAACTCCAAAAACTCTTTTTCAATTTGCTCCGATCTTCGATTAATTTAGTCGTGGCATCAGTAATTCGCTCGGCGGGCTCCCCGTAAGTGTACGCCCACAAAGCCACAGTTATTATTACAAACAGCACCACCATCAGCCATGGCTTTCGGATTACTTTCCACACTAAATCTACGATAGCCATTCTTGCTTGGGTTTGTACAGAGCTTGGCTCTTTGGGATTCGCTGTTGTAGGCATTATCGACGTTTCATTCTTGTTGAAGTTATCTTCCTTGATCAGCTTAGCATATTTCACAACTCGCTTTCGCTTCCTTAGATGCTGCTTGATGCTCTGGATGAAATGTCGATTTGACAAACGTGGACCACCAATCAAATCCTTACGCTCCGAATAAACGTCCGAGTCATCTGAGTATAGCTCTTCAGCAGAACAACGCGGCTTTGGCACTGCAAGTTCATTTTCTGGTACGTCGTCGCCAGAGGAAACTTCTGCTATATCCTCGAGATTAGCCACCTCCGTCTCTGGCTTACGCGATGGCATATAAAAAATTCTTCCGCCTTTGGGTAGTCCATTAAAAAGTTGCGCCATCTTCTCAATTCTTTGCTGTGAAGAGACGTTCACAACTAGTTCAAAAGTTCTGGCTATATTTTGGTGGTCGATGCTGAACTGGACGAAACGCGTTTCTACTTTACCTGCTTCAATAATTCAAATATGCTTAAAATGGTTACAATTTCTGGGAATTTCTATAAAAATTACTTTGAAAAAATATACTGAGATGGAGCTGTTACTGCTTTCAGTGCTTAACTAGAAGTGAGGAAAACGTAGGAAAGTGAAACGAAGTTGTGAACAAAATGACAAATTCGGTTTGAGAGTTTTGTCTAGGCTTACTGGTTGGGTTGAAAAGTTACTTGTGAATTGTTTTATTGTTTGTTTTATGTTTAAATGCAAAGCCATGCCTGTGGCTGAGAGAAAAAGGGACGGTAAAATGGTCTTCAAAATGCAAAAGCAAAGGGTGATCTGGTTTTAGTATGTAATGTATAAAAGTTCTAAATTAAGTTCAAATGTAAACTACTTTCTTATGGGTCCCTTAGATCTGCTGTTCCTAAAAAAAGCAAGTGATCAGAAACGGAATTACTATTATGTTATAATTTTTTCTATTTTTTAAGGAAACTTTCACTTGGAGTTCCACACATTACCAATACACATCTTCAAAAAGCTTCCTGGGAGTGTATAAAGTTTGAATTCCTGTTCTGATGGTCATAAATATGAAAGGTTTTGGTTTCTTGTCTCATTCAAGGTGTAAAAAAACAACTCAAAACATTTTATATTTCACATTAACTGAATTGTAAGCATTTTACACCTATTAAGGGCTGGTTTGCGTAATAACGGCACAAGACATATGCTGCTTATACTTGCAAACAGATGGGGTTAATTTTAAGTTTTTTGCCACGCCCCCGAAATTTGAAAAAACCTCATATCTCCTGCAATTTTATAGATAGAAGGTTTGTTCCTTTTGCACATTTTTAGTTTTTAGTATTATTTATCGATTCGCAGAAGGAATGATGAAGATCGGATGAACGTTAGTCGAGTTGTAGATAAAACAAACATTTATGATGGGCAGCACCGTTTGGCACAGTGTTGGGCAGCACTTACAAACTTTGGGAGGTTGAAGGGAATGTTTAAGTCTTACTTGTTTTCACTTGATGTATGAAGAACGATGCAAATTATGAACTAAAAACATTTTTACAATTCTTTTTTACTTACTAATATGTTTATTTCTTGTCGTTCCTTTTTTACAGGTAAGTGTCTTCAACTGGTAGCCTATAAATGTTGGAAAATGAGTGAGTTTTTGATAGAAATAAGCCTGTGTATGAGTTAACTTATTGCTACACTCTGCACCAGAGTAAGCAAATCGAAAACTCTACCCTCTACCTTCACTTTAAATTTGTCTCAAATTTAAATGACACTTTCAATGACAATTAAACTTGTCTTTAATTCGTGTCTCATGGCAACTTGCATTTTCTCTCATTGGCAACGATTATGCAAATGCAACAGGGGGGGCTTTGCCGTTGGCGGGTGGCGGGTGGCGGGTGTGTGCCTGTGTCGGGTTTGGGAAAGCGCAGGCCACAGCTCTGCTGCACAGACTTGTGTAGTGAAAAGTTATAAATATAAATTAAGCAAATGTGTTGTGTAAATTGCTGTTGTTTTGCCCGCTGAGGTGTGTGGCAGCAAAAATTACGAGCTACAAGTATCTAACAAGCAGCCATGTGGCCTACGATGACACAGGACAGACGCAGGCAATTTTGTGTGCGTGTGCGTGTGTGCGTGTCTACACTGATACCACAATATTTGCATATCATATGCATAAACACACGCGACAAACACCAGACCAGACACAACCAGACCCAACCAGACAGTTGCAATTAAGTTAGACACCGAACACACTGATGCCCCTTCTCTTTCTATCCCTCTATGTGTGTGCGTGTGTGTGTGTGTGCATGCGTGTGTTTGTGTTTGTGATACTATACAAATGACACGAGTTAGCATCATCTGGCACCTGCCTGAAACTTAGTCAATCAGTCAGGAAACGAGCCAGACCAGACTAGCCAAAAGCCAGCAACATGTTTGACATGAAGCAATTGCAGTTGGCTTTGCTTTTTGCTTAAATATGCACAAGTATCGAACACACACACACATTGCATTGCCTACTTTTGGGCCTTGTTGTCCTTGTTAAGCGTTTCTTTTGAAAAAAAAGGAAGAATTCAACCAAAAGTTGGTTTTGTAAATGTTTCAATTTTGTTTGTTTAAATTAAATCACTTTTAAAACTAATTTAAGGGTTTAAGCTAACGAAAGTCCTAGCGAACAGTGGTGGGGCATTTCGTCAGTGCTATAATAGTTGGCTTTGATTGTTGGAATTGCTCTAATTTGGTGGGACAACCAAAACCAGAATTACTCAGCTAATGAAAAGTGGTAAGGCATATCGCCCGACTATGAATAGTTGCCATTCCTTGTTCGAATTGCTTTAACTCGCTAAAATTCTTGAGCTAGCGAATTTGCTATCGAGCAGGCGTATCGCCAGGGTATTTAAAGTTGCTTTTCCATATTGAATCTGCTTTAGTTCTCAGACAAGAGCAAAATGATAAATCTTTGGCTAGTGAATTTGAGTGCCATGGAATAAAAAGTCGCCTTTCTATGTTGGAATTGGTTAAACTTAGTTTTTTGCTGTCGAATTTCCTAGCGAACAGGGGTAAGGAATGTCGCCAGTTGGCTTTTTTTTGTTGAAATTGCTCAAATTCGATGAGACAACCAAAGCAAGAATTCCTTAGCTAGCGAATTGGCTAACGAACAGTGATAAGTCATATCGCCAGAGTATTAATAGTTGCCTTTTCATATTGGAATTGATATAATTTGCAAGAAATTGCAAAACGAGATTTCTGTAGCTAGCGAATTACCTAACGAACAGTGGTAAGGTATATCGCCAGTGTCTTAATCGTTGCTTTTTCCTTGTTCGAGTGGTTATAAATCGCTGAAGATATCAAAAGGAGAACTTCTTTGCTAGCGAAAACCAAAACGAGAATTCCTAAGCTAGCGAATTGGCTAACGAACAGTGGTAAAGCATATCGCCAGAGTATAAATAGTTGCCTTTCCATATAAGAATTTATTTAATTTGTAGCAAATACCAAAACGAGAATTCCTTAGCTAGCGAATTGGCTAACGAACAGTGGTAAGGCATATCGCCAGTGTGTTAATACTTGCTTTTCCATCTTTGAAAGGTCATAATTTGCAGAAAATACCAAAACGAGAATTCCTTTTCTAGCGAATTTACTAACGAACAGTGGTGAGATATATCGCCAGTGTATTTATACTTGCTTTTCCATGTTTGAAAGGTCATAATTTGCAGAAAATACCAAAACGAGAATTCCTTTTCTAGCGAATTTACTAACGAACAGTGGTGAGATATATCGCCAGTGTATTTATACTTGCTTTTCCATATTGGATCTGCTTGAATACCCAGGGAAAAGCAAAGCAATCGTTGCTTTTTCCTTGTTCGAGTGGTTATAAATCGCTGAAGATATCAAAAGGAGAACTTCTTTGCTAGCGAAAACCAAAACGAGAATTCCTAAGCTAGCGAATTGGCTAACGAACAGTGGTAAAGCATATCGCCAGAGTATAAATAGTTGCCTTTCCATATAAGAATTTATTTAAATTGTAGCAAATACCAAAACGAGAATTCCTTAGCTAGCGAATTAGCTTACGAACAGTGGTAAGGCATATCGCCAGTGTATTAATACTTGCTTTTCCATGTTTGAAAGGTCATAATTTGCAGAAAATACCAAAACGAGAATTCCTTTTCTAGCGAATTTACTAACGAACAGTGGTGAGATATATCGCCAGTGTATTTATACTTGCTTTTCCATGTTTGAAAGGTCATAATTTGCAGAAAATACCAAAACGAGAATTCCTTTTCTAGCGAATTTACTAACGAACAGTGGTGAGATATATCGCCAGTGTATTTATACTTGCTTTTCCATATTGGATCTGCTTGAATACCCAGGGAAAAGCAAAGCAATCGTTGCTTTTTCCTTGTTCGAGTGGTTATAAATCGCTGAAGATATCAAAAGGAGAACTTCTTTGCTAGCGAAAACCAAAACGAGAATTCCTAAGCTAGCGAATTGGCTAACGAACAGTGGTAAAGCATATCGCCAGAGTATAAATAGTTGCCTTTCCATATAAGAATTTATTTAATTTGTAGCAAATACCAAAACGAGAATTCTTTAGCTAGCGAATTGGCTAACGAACAGTGGTAAGGCATATCGCCAGTGTGTTAATACTTGCTTTTCCATCTTTGAAAGGTCATAATTTGCAGAAAATACCAAAACGAGAATTCCTTTTCTAGCGAATTTACTAACGAACAGTGGTGAGATATATCGCCAGTGCTTGAATACTCAGGGAAAAGCAAAGCAAGAACTCTTAGCTATCGAATTACCTATCCAACAGTGGTAAGACAGATCGTCAGAGTATAATTAGATATCTTTCTATAACTCCCTCAAGTTCTTTAGCTAGCGAATTTGCTAACGAAGAAGAGGTAAGAAGAATCACCAGTACACTTAAGAAACTTAGATTTCCATTAGTTTCTTTAGAACTGCCTCTGGGCCCATAACTCCTTAATTGTTTTGTTTGTTCATTGCTTAAATAGAATTTAATTATGGGGTTTTTGCGGCCATGCCACACCCACACTATTTTTGCACCAGCAGTTGTGTGCGTTTCAATAAATTACCGTAAAATGTTTGCCTTCAGTTGTATTAATCAGACACACACAGTTATTTATAATCCCCGTTTGGCATATTAAAGTTGAACCAAATTATTTCGAATGGGTCTTCAATTGCTAAAGTCGCTTGTTTTACTTGAACGCTCGCTCCTGCGCCGCTTGTTTGCACCACGAAAGAGGGAGCTCGCTTTGTTGCGGCGGCTGGCGGCGGCCGTTTTTCCTTTTTTTTTTGTTTTTTTTTTTGCTATTGTTGGTGCAAATGCAAATTCAAGTGCGCGCATAAATCCAAAAGTCCACTACAAAAATGAAAAACGAGCAGTAAAACCAGCAGCATGAGGATCCAGTAGAAAAGTACGATTGAGGATGAGGCTTTGTGGTTTATTTCAAAAATAAAAACAAAAAAACTGAAAAAAAATACATTTGATTTTCTCTCTTTTATTTTGTGGCGGCGGCTGCAACTGAAGTTAAAATTGTGAAAAGTTGTGGCCACCAGTGGGAAAGCAGGGAGGTTGCAAAAATTTGTTGTATTGCATTTGTGCCGTAATTACATTTTGTATGCCAGCCAGTGCCCACTTGTTCATCATCATCGTCGTCGTCGTCTTCTGCATCATTAGAGAGCGAGAGTGGGCAATGAAAATTCCATAAAAATGGCGACAAAGTGGAGTAAAATGTGAGCTTAATTCTGATTAAGAGTACATTTTTTTGATGTGGCAACGTCAAGGCTTTTTTTTTTGCTCACTTTGAGGCGCTGTATCGTCAATATTTAGTATATTTTTGTCCAAAATGTGGTATCCGGCTCGAAGGACCAACTTATTTTCTTCCGATTTTTCGTAAATTTAATGTAGATTTGTACGTGAACAAGATTTGGTTCAATACTTAGAACTCTCAGAATTAGTTAATCTCAGAATTTTAGGCAAGCGTTACATATCCGGCTTGAAGGACCAACTTTTTTTTTCCGTTCCATTCAATAACTTAACCTTCAATGCAGATTTATATGTGAACAAGAGCTTTTTCTTACTGGGCATTCTCCAAATTAACTCAATTTTTGGCTAAAGTTTAATATCCGGCTCGAAAGACCTATATTTTTAAAAAAAATTTAACCTTCAATGTAGATTTATATCTAAACAAGATTTAGTTTCGTACTTAGAATTCTCGGAAATAGTTAATCTTAGAATATTAGACAAATATTACATATCCGGCTCGAAGGACCAACTTTTAATTTAGTTCCATTCAATAACATAACCTTCTATGTAGATTTATGCTTCAAGAAGATTATGTTTCTTACTTAGAACTGTCACAATTGACACTATTTATGGCAATATTATAATATACCAATCGAAGAAACAACAACTAATTGTTACTTTTTCAAGAACAAGAATTTTGCATACTTAAAATACTTAGAACTATCACTATTTATTTCAAGTACTTCAAATCCGGCTTGAAGTACCTTCACTGCTTTTCGTTTTATTCGGAAATTTAACCTTCAATGTAGATTTAACTCCCAACAATACTTTGTTTCCTACTTAGACTACTCAAAAGATTAAAATTAACACAATTTTTGCAAATCCTTCAAATGCGGCTCGAAGGACCAACATTTACTCTCGTTTTATTCATAAATTTAACCTTCTATGTAAATTTATATCTCAACAATGCTTTGTTTCTTTCTTAGACTACTTAAAATTATTAGAATCAACCAAATTTTTTCAAAGTCTCAATATCCGGCTCGAAGGGCCAACATTTATTTGTGTTTTATTCAGAAATTTAACCATCAAGGTAGACTTATAACTAAGCAAGAACTGTTTTTATACCTAAAACTCTTAAAACTATCAAAATAAACACAATTTTAGGCAAAAATTCCATATCCGGCTCGAAGGACCAACATTATTACGTTTTATACACAAATTTAGTCTTCAATGTAAATTTAAGCCTAAACACTTAGATGTTTCTTATCGAAAACTAAGAGAATTGGCACAATTTCTGTCAAAATTTCAATATCCGGCTCGAAGGACCAACAGAGAGGCATATGAATTGATACAATAGGAAGCTGTTGCTTTTCGAAAACCCTAGAACGAACCAAAGTTCGCTTCCCTTTATCAACGAGGTGAATATAATTGCTATATTTTGGAGAGAGATCATGAAAATCATTGGGCGGAAGAACTTTCTCTTTGATTAGTAATAAAGTTTAAAAGATCTCATAAAAGACGTTTGATTTAGATAGAAATCTCTTCAAAGAACTAAATGTATGGGCAACACTATCGATATTGAATCGCGCTACTATAGATAGTTTGCCAGCTCTAACTTCTACAGAACAACTTAACAACTAATATTCTTACCGATCTGCTTTCCCTGCAGACAATCTAAAAATCTAGGTTTAAATTCTAAAAATGAATAAATTTTTGTAGTTTCTCTAACAAAACAGAAAACCCAAATCCTTTGCACACATATTTATATACATGTATGTGTATTGCTGCAGTGGCAGTAGCAATTGCAATTTAAAGTTACTGGACGAGCTTTGTGAAGCTCGTCTCAAGTGTTCAGCCGACCAAGGCACCCTTTTCATCCATTTGCCAGCCTCAATCCTCCCTCAATCTCCCATCAGCCATCAAAATGACTAATGGATTGAGGCTCTCTCTCTCACATTTGATGTAAAAGGTGTGAGGCAATTTTAAAGGGGCATCAAAGGAGCAGCATTAAAGTGTGCAGGAAATGTGCAGGCATTTCAATCACTGAAATCAAGTTTTTGTTGTTGCTAACATTATGCAAGGAGGAGATCTAAAGAGAAAGAAGAGAAAGCAACTATTACTCCTGCTGAAACCTGCTGTTCCAACAGGTCAAATATGATCTGGCAACCCTAACCCACTGCTCATTGCCAAAAAAGTGTTTATTTCTGAAACCTTCACACATTTTTAAAGCCCCAAAGTTGAAAGGTTCCTCTTTGCTGTGTTTGAGTTACCAGTTTGCCTCTTGGCTTGATGTTTGCCAGCTCTTTACATGTAAATGACAGTCAACCGACGACGATGCTCATTAACTTTTTTCCTCATTGTGTAAAGAAAATGTGGCAAACAACCTCGTTCTGCCCGTTTGTATTTGTGATTTTCAATTGGATTGTTGTTCCTTTTTTTTTGTATGTGCTTTGCCGTTGGCTGCAATTTGATTTGCCGCCTGTTTGGGCAAAAGTCAAAGAAGTTTTCCCATTGCTGTCGCTTGCTGGCTCACATGCCGTTACCTAAGTTGACAGACAAACTTTACTAATTAGAAATAATGCACCCACATTTGTATGTACAGACCAGAAAGGGGGAGAGAGAGAAAGAGGGGGAGAAGGTGAAAATGTTTGTATGCGGAGTTGTGCCTACATAATAGTACAAATATATTTGGCCTAATGCAAACCAGGTGACAAAAATGTTAATGTCAAACTAATTCGATTAAGAAAATTAACTTAAAGCAATTCAAATTTGTTTGTCCAAAGTGGAAAATATTTGGTTGACATATTTTTAAACAGGCAAACTTTGGCTTAAGCAGGTTTTCGACAAATTAGTTTGCTTGTATATTTGTCGAGTTAGTTTCTTCAAGGCAAATACCAGACCAAACTTGGCCAATATTTGTGCAACATTCAAACACAAATTCGCCTAAAGTTTGTGTAAGCTAATTTGCTTGTGTGTCAACTTGGCTTAAAACTAAGTTGACAAGCGCTAATTCATTTATACAAACTGTCAAAGCAAAGTTTGTCCAACTTGTGTGCGAATTCGTTTAAATGTTCACAAAAAACTCGGCAAATGCGTTAAATCTTCAATAACTCAAAAACCTAGTAAATTAGTTAGGCGTTTTAAACACAAATCAAACAAATTTTTACCATTTTCGACCAATTTGTTTGTGTGTATGCTTAAACTCAGGACTAAGGTCAAAGATTTGGTTTTAAAGTTAATGAAGTTGATAGGCATTAAAATACGAATTTTTTAGAATCAAACAGTTTTGGGGGAAGTGGAGAGCGTAGTTAAAATTTCACAGTTTGCGAGCGTCTGGTGCTGCGTACAGTTTGAGAGCAATTGAATCAGTTGGTGGTCGCTAATATACAAAATTTTTTAGGATCAAACAGTTTTGAGGGAAGTGAAACATACTTAAATGTTTACAGTTTAAGAGTGACTGAAAACACTTACAGTTTGAAAGCAACTAAAGCAGTATATTGTAGATTAGTGCGATTTTTATATGCAAATCTATTTGCTACTAGCTCAAACTGTTTAATCATAACCTGAGAGCCAGTGACTATTAACAGTTTGAAAGTGACTGTCAGTTGCGCTGTTTGTTTGTATAAAGCTGTTAAACACCACTGTTAAGAGCCACTGTTAAGGACCACCGTTAAGGACCACTGTTAAAAACCACTTTTAAAAGCGACTGGAGAGCTGGCGGCTTCAGACAGTTTGCATGCAGCTGCAATCAGTGACAATTTGACAGTCGTCGATTGAAACCAAAGCAGGGGTGTCCACGGCCATCTTACGGTCACGTAGTCATCAATAAAACATAAGAAAATAGTTCTTAAGCAATAACAACTAGAAGAAAACTAAAGAGAAACCCAGGTTATTGCTTATAAGCTGTTGGCTGTAAAATGCAAAACGAAATCATTCCTCGCACAACAACAAATGTTATGTATACAAGCGCATACGAATTTGTTATGGTGAAGTTGTTGTTGCAATTGTATTATGATGCGTTGGGTGCGTTTAGGCTGCGTTTTATTCACCGCTTTAAACCCATCTTAGTAGCACTTTAAGTTGGATATAACACCTTCCCAGTCGGACTTTTTATCATGAAAAAGTTACTTTCTCATGTTTACTTTTCCCGTGATCAGGCATGCCAAAATCTGAGCCTTCCGCTTCGTTTTGCAATGGAAACGCCGAAAAACTCAGGGGTTTTAACCGTTTCCGTTTAGGTGACGTCATCAGCCTTCGGGTTCTTTACTTTCTTATTACTCCAGATGTACTTACTTTGTATATCGCAGGTGGGAAGACATATGACGTTCGCTTACGAACCCCTGAGTTTTTCATGTTTTCGAATGAAATTTCAGACTTCTAATAACGTGTGAGTTTTTCAAGCTATATTAGGGGGGGAAGCTGGTCTAGAATTTTGAAAAAACCGAAATTTTTTTTTTGTCTTAAAAGGTACTTTAGGGTCTTAAAAATAACATACCAAAGGATGGATGCCGGTAAAAATGTCGAAGTGCCCAAACTTTCCATTCTACAGCAGCGCCTCTCAGGTATGCCCCGAGTACAGGGTTGTCCATATTCGACGGACCCATCTGGCAACGCCATAACTTTTGACAGAGATGTCAGATCGCTTAATGACATACCGCGTTTGAAGCGTCAGTCCAAGCAGATTTTTACCATGGAACAATACAAGCCACGCGAGCGCTCTGAAATAGTTGAAATTTACATTCAACAGAACAAGTCAATTGTGAAAACTCAACGTGCTTTTAAAAAATTAAAATTTCACATTGAATGGGACCGTAAATAAGCAAAATTGCCGTATTTACGCCACTGAAAATCCTCAGGAGATTCAAGAAGTGCCTCTTCATGACGAAAAAGTCACAGTTTGGTGCGGCGTTAGTGCGAAAACGGTCATTGGGCCATGCTGTTACCATCAACCAGGAGCGTTATCGCGACATGATGACCAATTTTGTGATGCCAATTATTCGTCGAAAGCGTATGAGGCAGTTCTGGTTTCAACAAGACGGCGCTCCACCGCACACAAGTCGCATAACAATCGATTTTCTGAAGAAATTGCTTCCGGGCCGTTTGATGTCGAAAAGTGGTGATTTGGACTGGCCACCGCGTTCGCCCGATTTGACGCCGCCTGACTTCTTCTTGTGGGGATATTTGAAGTCAAAGGTTTACGTTAACAAGCCAAGGACCGTAGAAGAGCTCAAGGACAACATTCGTGAAGAAATAGCCGCTATTCCGCCCGAAATGTTGGCGAAAACGATGGAAAATGCTGCAAAAAGGGCACAATACGCCATCAACGCCAGAGGCGGCCATTTGAGAGATATCATATTCAAAAATTGATGTAAACAAATCTACTTGGAACAAATTAAATGATTAAGATTGCCAACCGCCAAATTTTTATTTTTTTCTTTGATTTTTTTAAAAAAAATATGGGTCCGTCGAATATGGGCAACCCTGTACTTAAAACTTTAAAAGCGTTTTTCTCGAAATCACTTTTTTTGAACTGGCCGAAGACATAACTCGAGCAAATCTTCACCGATCTATACGAAATTTTGATAGTACATTCGAAATAACTTTTTCCGAATATATTGCATAGTTTTTTTTTAATCAACAATTTTGTCGTTTTTTATAGTGAAAATTTTAATGTGTTGTTCAAACGTGCACCATTTCGCGAAAAAACAAAATATCGAAAAGAATACGACGTACTTGCTGTTGTTATATAGAAACTACAATTTTTCGGGATTTTGTTCCAGGACCAAAATTAAGGAGGTTACATCTTCGGCCCGTCTAAAAATAAGGCGCCTCCGAAGAAATGCTGGACAGCCGCTATTTTGAATTTAATTGACACGAAAAAATTTCTTGCAAAAAAAAAAAGGCATGTACTGACTCTTTGAGTGAAAAATTATGCCACTAGACGTACTGATTTTTCTCAACACGTGATGCAAAGTCCGACTGGGTTGATGTAGGTGTAGGTTTTTGTATTTCCGGTTATTTCACAGCTCTTAGGGGCTCTTGGATACTACAATTAGTTTGATTTGAATGTGATGCTCAAGAAGAGCGTGACAAAACGAGTAAGAGTTTACGAAAATACAGCGAGCCAAACTAGCTCTGACCTGTGCTCATCAACTGACAAAAACTCAGCTCAGAGAGATGGGGTCCTAAGCAGTTTGGAAACCACTCAACAAGTTATTAAAATAGCAAGGCTTTCTTTTGCTGTTTTTGCTTCCAAAAAGGGCAGACAGTTTGAAACTGACTGATGTGGTTGACAGTTTGACATGCTTTGAATAACTCTGATTTCTATCATTCGCTGGCGACACATATGTCGGGTGGACTCTGAAAATTAGTGCGCTTCTACTGCTGGCACCTGCATAAGCCCCACCCACCCCCCTCTCCACCCCCCTCAACCTTTTTTTGGTCCATGAAAATAGTTTTGCGGCGACACTAAATCACGAGAAGCGCCGAAAAATGCAATTAGACGCATTAACGTGATTGCAGCACAAATGCAAACTCAAAATAGGCCACGCCTCCTTCCCGCACTCGCTCGCTCTCTCTGTCCCTCTCCCTCTTCCTCTCCCTCTCTTTCTCGCCAAACATAAATGGGCGAAAAATTTTCATTTTGGCATTTAATTAAATCACACGAATTGCGTGGGAAAATGAAAATGCCAAAGAAAAGCCCCAAGATGTTTGGCCAGTGGAGCGTCAACGCGTCAGCCACAAATGTCGCCAGCTAATTAGTTACCAAAATACGAAAACCGTTCATCATTTGCATTGAAAAAATCTTTCGTTTTGTGATTTGTTTTTTTTTTTTTGCCAATCAAATTACATTTGGTTGGGCGGGGCGGCGTTGTGTTTATCTGCCCTTGGCCTTATCAAATATTTACATCAAACGCATGGAAAAGAAGTTGTTGCCCCAAACCATGGCCTACTTTTTGGGGCAACAAAATTGAATTTGGCCATTAGCCATTCATTCGATTGAATAACAATTGGTATATCAACCGAATATGCGAACAATTATAATCAGTTGCAAATTAGTTGCGAAATTCGAAAAGTGCTAAATTTCTTAAGCCCAAAATGTGAATATTTCATTTGTTTTTTCCACCATAAAAGTTGCACAGACCGCGAGGACATTGTATTTACATATGCATGCACAGTCACACACACACACAACGACATATGTATATATATGTTTTATTTATAGGCGGATATCTGGCATGTTTTTTTGTTTTAAAAACTCTTTTCTACAATTTTTGCAGCAGCCATTTGCAAATCCAATTAGCTTAGATTAAACACATAAAATGTGGCATGTTGAAGGGGTGTGGCGGGCGGTGGGAAGGGGCAAGGGGAAGGGGCAAGGGGAAAGAGGCCAAAAGGAAAGTGCAACAACAACACAATTGGTTACAACAGTATCTGTGGGTGATGGGGCTTAAGCGGCCGGGTCGCGGGCATTTCTCCAGCGACACAGCGAGACAATAAATCTTGCATACAATTTATTGACAATGCTTTTTGGGGCGTTGAGCAAACAATGTCCTTCCGTTTTGGGCGATGGGTAACACAACAAAAGGATGCAACTGTGTGGAGGGGAGTGGTTTGGATGATTTTTACTTTGATTTTTTTCTGAATATTATTAACAATTAACGTTGCGATACAAAAGTGAAAAGAGAAATTGGTGGAAATTGAAGTTGCATTAATATATTTTTGACAATTCATTTCTTGTGTTTAACTTTTCTTAACAAAAGTAGCTCATTTAGCAAGTCGTCTGCAGATACTTATAGGCATTTCCGTCTGTCCATCTGTCTGTTTATAAAACTCCAAAGCGGTTAGAGCTTTGACAAGCATAGGACATCTCCCATCTCCATCTTCTACTTCATCTTCAGTAATCAGCATTATCTATTGATTCGCCAAAGGAATGACAAAGATCGGATCAACAATAGTTATAACACCCATTAATTCTGATAGAAGGCACTTCTGTAAGCATCTGTACCCTAGGTTCGCGTTCTATGGGTACTTTTGTACTAGCAACAGAAAGCGACAACAATTTTTACCTTATTAATGGTTCAGACCAAAAATCTACAAAATTCAGCAAACCCGACAGGGACAGGGACAGGGGCACTAGG